>CM060413.1:173687913-174287913 GCA_030545235.1 Helianthus tuberosus
TAGGATTCGAGTTACGGGAACAAGGGCCAAACCAACCACCCAAGAATGGAATCGTCGAGCGAAAACACTTGAAAACCTCCGGGAAGCAGCTTTTCTTGCCACCAGACCTTTCTCCATCCCTTAGGAATCTGATGTCGTCACTAACCACATTCCTTAAATCGTAGCCATTTTTTGTGTATTTATTTTTTGGTGTCTAATCCGCATATATATCACCATTGCTCTTGATTTTCTTGACTGTATATCTCTAAAATGTCAACTTATACAGGTGTGATTTAGTTTACGAAGATTTTTCAATGCCGAGAATCTCGATCAGAGAGTAAAAAAGGTGTAAGGTTCACAACGGTGTAAAATTTAAATGGGATATACCGGGCTAGGATTCGAGTTACAGGAACAAGGGCCAAACCAACCACCCAAGAATGGAATTGTCGAGCGAAAACACTTGACAACCTCCTAGAAGCAGCTTTTCTTGCCACCAGACCTTTCTCCATTAATTAGGAATCTGATGCCGTCACTAAACAGATTCCTTAAATTGTAGCCATTTGGTGAGTGTTTTTTTTTTTTGTGTCTAATCCGCATATATATCACCATTGCCCTTGATTTTCTTGACTGTATATCTCTTAAATGTCAACATATACACGTGTGATTTAGTTTCGAAGATTTTTCAATGCTGAGAACCTCGATCAGAGAGTAAAAAAGGCGTAAGGTTCACAATGGTGTAAAATTAAAATGGGATATGCCGGGCTAGGATTTGAGTTACAGGAACAAGGGTCAAACCAACCACCCAAAAATGGAATCGTCGAGCGAAAACACTTGACAACCTCCTAGAAGCAGCTTTTCTTGCCACCAGACCTTTCTCCATCAACTAGGAATCTGATGCCGTCAACAAACACATTCCTTAAATTGTAGACGTTTGTTGAGCGTTTTTTTTTTTTTGTGTCTAATCCGCATATATATCACCATTGTCCTTGATTTTCTTGACTGTATATCTCTTAAATGTCAACACATACACGTGTGATTTAGTTTACTAAGATTTTTCAATACCGAGAACCTCGATCAGAGAATAAGAAACGCGTAAGGTTCACAATGGTGTAAAATTAAAATGGGATATACCGGGCAAGGATTCGAGTTACTGGAACAAGGGCCAAACCAACCACCCAAGAATGGAATCGTCGAGCGAAAACACTTGACAACCTCCTAGAAGCAGCTTTTCTTGCCACCAGTCCTTTCTCCATCAATTAGGAATCTGATGCCGTCACTAAACAGATTCCTTAAATTGTTGCCATTTTTTGAGTGTTTTTTTTGGTGTCTAATCCGCATATATATCACCATTGCCTTAATTTTCTTTACTATATATCTCTTAAATGTCAACATATACACGTGTGATTTAGTTTACAAAGAGTTTTCAATGCTGAGAACCTCGATCAGAGAGTAAAAAAGGCGTAAGGTTCACAATGGTGTAAAATTAAAATGGGATATACCGGGCTAGGATTTGAGATACAGGAACAAGGTTCAAACCAACCACCCAAGAATGGAATCGTCGAGCAAAAACATTTGATAACCTCCTTGAAGCACCTTTTCTTGCCACCAGAACTTTCTCCATCCCTTAGGAATCTAATGTCGTCACTAACCACATTCCTTAAATTGTAGCCATTTTTTGTGTATTTATTTTTTGGTGTCTAATCCGCATATATATCACCATTGCTCTTGATTTTCTTAACTGTATATCTCTTAAATGTCAACATATACACGTGTGATTTAGTTTACGAAGACTTTTCAATGCCGAGAATCTCGATCAGAGAGAAAAAAAGGTGTAAGGTTCATAACGGTGTAAAATTAAAATGGGATATGCCGGGCAAGGATTCGAGTCACAGGAACAAGGGCCAAACCAACCACCCAAGAATGGAATCGTCGAGCGAAAACACTTGAAAACCTCCTAGAAGCAGCTTTTCTTGCCACCAGACCTTTCTCCATCCCTAAGGAATCTGATGCCGTCACTAACCACATTCCTTAAATTGTAGCCATTTTTTGTGTGTTTATTTTTTGGTGTCTAATCCGCATATATATCACCATTGCTCTTGATTTTCTTGACTGTATATCTCTAAAATGTCAACATATACAGGTGTGATTTAGTTTACGAAGATTTTTCAATGCCGAGAATCTCGATCAGAGAGTAAAAAAGGTGTAAGGTTCACAACGGTGTAAAATTAAAATGGGATATACCGGGCAAGGATTCGAGTCACTGGAACAAGGGCCAAACCAACCACCCAAGAATGGAATCGTCGAGCGAAAACACTTGACAACCTCCTAGAAGCAGCTTTTCTTGCCACCAGACCTTTCTCCATTAATTAGGAATCTGATGCCGTCACTAAACAGATTCCTTAAATTGTAGCCATTTGTTGAGTGTTTTTTTTTTGTGTCTAATCCGAATATATATATCACCATTGCCCTTGATTTTCATTACTGTATATCTCTTAAATGTCAACATATACACGTGTGATTTAGTTTACAAAGATTTTTCAATGCCGAGAACCTCGATCAGAGAGTAAAAAAGGTGTAAGGTTCACAATGGGCTAAAATTAAAATGGGATATACCGGGCTAGGATTTGAGATACAGGAACAAGGTTCAAACCAACCAACCAAGAATGGAATCGTCGAGCAAAAACACTTGACAACCTCCTAGAAGCAGCTTTTCTTACCACCAGACCTTTCTCCATCAATTAGGAATCTGATGCCGTCACTAAACACATTCCTTAAATTGTAGCCATTTGTTGAGTGTTTTTTTTTTGTGTCTAATCCGCATATATTTCACCGTTGCCCTTGATTTTCTTTACTGTATATCTCTTAATTGTCAACATATACACGTGTGATTTAGTTTACAAAGATTTTTCAATGCCGAGAACCTCGATCAGAGAGTAAAAAAGGCGTAAGGTTCACAATGGGGTAAAATTAAAATGGGATATACCGGGCTAGGATTTGAGATACAGGAACAAGGTTCAAACCAACCACCCAAGAATGGAATCGTCGAGCAAAAACACTTGACAACCTCCTAGAAGCAGCTTTTCTTACCACCACACCTTTCTCCATCAATTAGGAATCTGATGACGTCACTAAACACATTCCTTAAATTTAGCCATTTTTTGAGTGTTTATTTTTTGGTGTCTAATCCGCATATATATCACCATTGCTCTTGATTTTCTTGACTGTATATCTCTTAATTGTCAACATATACACGTGTGATTTAGTTTATGAAGATTTTTCATTGCCGAGAACCTCGATCAGAGAGTAAAAAAGGCGTAAGGTTCACAATGGTGTAAAACAAAATTGGGATATACCGGGCTAGGATTCAAGTTATAGGAACAAGGGCCAAACCAACCACCAAAGAAAGGAATCGTCGAGCGAAAACACTTGATAACCTCCTGGAAGCACCTTTTCTTGCCACCAGAACTTTCTCCATCAATTAGGAATCTGATGCCGGCACTAAAAACATTCCTTAAGTTGTAGCCATTTTTTGAGTGTTTATTTTTTGGTGTCTAATCCGCATATATATCACCATTGCTCTTCATTTTCTTAACTGTATATCTCTTAAATCTCAACATATACACGTGTGATTTAGTTTACGAAGATTTTCATTGCCAAGAACCTCGATTAGAGAGTAAAAAAGGCGTAAGGTTCACAATGGTGTAAAACTAAAATGGGATATACCGGGCTAGGATTCGAGTTACAACAACAAGGGCTAAACCAACCACCCAAGAATGGAATCGTCGAGAGAAAACACTTGACAACCTCCTGGAAGCAGCTTTCTTGCAACCAGACCTTTCTCCATCAATTAGGAATCTGATTCCGTCACTAAACACATTCCTTAAATTGTAGCCATTCTTCTAGTGTTTATTTTTTGGTGTCTAATTCGCATATATATCACCATTCCTCTCGATTTTCTTGACTGTATATCTCTTGAATGTCAATATATACTCGTGTGCTTTAGTTTAAGAAGATTTTTCAATGCCGTGAACCTCGATCGGAGAGTAAAAAAGGCGTAAGGTTCACAATGCTGTAAAACTAAAATCGGATATACCGGGCTAGGATTCGAGTTACGGGAACAAGGGCCAAACCAACCACCCAAGAATGGAATCGTCGAACGAAAACACTTGAAAACCTCCTGGAAGCAGCTTTTCTTGCCACCAGACCTTTCTCCATCCCTAAGGAATCTGATGCCGTCACTAACCACATTCCTTAAATTGTAGCCATTTTTTGTGTGTTTATTTTTTGGTGTCTAATCCGCATATATATCACCACTGCTCTTGATTTTCTTGACTGTATATCTCTAAAATGTCAACATATACAGGTGTGATTTAGTTTACGAATATTTTTCAATGCCGAGAATCTCGATCAGAGAGTAAAAAATGTGTAAGTTTCACAACAGTGTAAAATTAAAATGGGATATACCGGGCAAGGATTCGAGTTACTGGAACAAGGGCCAAACCAACCACCCAAGAATGGAATCGTCGAGCGAAAACACTTGACAACCTCCTAGAAGCAGCTTTTCTTGCCACCAGTCCTTTCTCCATTAATTAGGAATCTGATGCCGTCACTAAACAGATTCCTTAAATTGTAGCCATTTGTTGAGTGTTTTTTTTTTGGTGTCTAATCCGCATATATATCACCATTGCCCTTGATTTTGTTTACTGTATATCTCTTAAATGTCAACATATACACGTGTGATTTAGTTTACAAAGATTTTTCAATGCCGAGAACCTCGATCAGAGAGTAAAAAAGGCGTAAGGTTCACAATGGTGTAGAATTAAAATGGGATATACCGGGCTAGGATTTGAGATACAGGAACAAGGTTCAAACCAACCACCCAAGAATGGAATCGTCGAGCGAAAACACTTGACAACCTCCTGGAAGCAGCTTTCTTGCAACCAGACCTTTCTCCATCAATTTGGAATCTGATTCCGTCACTAAACACATTCCTTAAATTGTAGCCATTCTTCTAGTGTTTATTTTTTGGTGTCTAATTCGCATATATATCACCATTCCTCTCGATTTTCTTGACTGTATATCTCTTAAATGTCAATATATACACGTGTGATTTAGTTTACGAAGATTTTTCAATGCCGAGAACCTCGATCGGAGAGTAAAAAAGGCGTAAGGTTCACAATGCGGTAAAACTAAAATCGGATATACCGGGCTAGGATTCGAGTTACGGGAACAAGGGCCAAACCAACCACCCAAGAATGGAATCGTTAAGCGAAAACACTTGAAAACCTCCTGGAAGCAGCTTTTCTTGCCACCAGACCTTTCTCCATCCCTAAGGAATCTGATGTCGTCACTAACCACATTCCTTAAATTGTAGCCATTTTTTGTGTGTTTATTTTTTGGTGTCTAATCCGCATATATATCACCATTGCTCTTGATTTTCTTGACTGTATATCTCTAAAATGTCAACATATATAGGTGTGATTTAGTTTACGAAGATTTTTCAATGCCGAGAATCTCGATCAGAGAGTAAAAAAGGTGTAAGTTTCACAACGGTGTAAAATTAAAATGGGAAATACCGGGCAAGGGCCAAACCAACCACCCAAGAATGGAATCGTCGAGCGAAAACACTTGACAACCTCCAAGAAGCAGCTTTTCTTGCCACCAGACCTTTCTCCATTAATTAGGAATCTGATGCCGTCACTAAACAGATTCCTTAAATTGTAGCCATTTGTTTTGTTGAGTGTTTTTTTTTGGTGTCTAATCCGCATATATATCACCATTGCCCCTGATTTTCTTTACTGTATATCTCTTAAATGTCAACATATACACGTGTGATTTAGTTTACAAAGATTTTTCAATGCCGAGAACCTCGATCAGAGAGTAAAAAAGGCGTAAGGTTCACAATGGTGTAAAATTAAAATGGGATATACCGGGCTAGGATTTCAGATACAGGAACAAGGTTCAAACCAACCACCCAAGAATGGAATCGTCGAGCAAAAACACTTGACAACCTCCTAGAAGCAGCTTTTCTTGCCTGCAGACCTTTCTCCATCAATTAGGAATCTGATGTCGTCACTAAACACATTTCTAAAATTGTAGCCATTTGTTGAGTTTTTTTTTTTGGTGTCTAATCCGCATATATATCACCATTGCCCTTGATTTTCTTGACTGTATATCTCTTAAATGTCAAAATATACACATGTGATTTAGCTTACGGAGATTTTTCAATGTCGAGAACCTCGACCAGATAGTAAAAAAGGCGTAAGGTTCACAACTGTGTAAAATTAAAATGGGATATACCAGGCTAGGATTCGAGTTACAGGAACAAGGGCCAAACCACCCACCCAAGAATGGAATCGTCGAGCGAAAACACTTGACAACCTCCTAGAAGCAGCTTTTCTTGCCACCAGACCTTTCTCCATTGATTAGGAATCTGATGCTGTCACTAAACACATTCATTAAATTGTAGTCATTCGTTGAGTGTTTTTTCTTTTTTAGTGTCGAATCCGCATATATATCACTATTGCCCTTGATTTTCTTGACTGTATATCTCTTAAATGTCAACATATACACGTGCGATTTAGTTTACAAAGATTTTTCAATGCCGAGAACCTCGATCTGAGAGTAAAAAAGGCGTAAGGTTCACAATGGTGTAAAATTAAAATGGGATATACCGGGCTAGGATTCGAGTTACAGGAACAAGGGCCAAACCAACCACCCAAGAATGCAATCGTCGAGCAAAAACACTTGACAACCTCCTAGAAGCAGCTTTTCTTTCCAGCAGACCTTTCTCCATCAATTAGGAATCTGATGCCGTCACTAAACACATTTCTAAAATTGTAGCCATTTGTTGAGTTTTTTTTGGTGTCTAATCCGCATATATATCACCATTGCCCTTGATTTTCTTGACTGTATATCTCTTAAATCTCAAAATATACACATGTGATTTAGCTTACGGAGATTTTTCAATGCCGAGAACCTCGACCAGAGAGTAAAAAAGGTGTAAGGTTCACAACTGTGTAAAATTAAAATGGGATATACCAGGCTAGGATTTGAGTTACAGGAACAAGGGCCAAACCAACCACCCAAGAATGGAATCGTCGAGCGAAAACACATGACAACCTCTTAGAAGCAGCTTTTCTTGCCACCAGACCTTTCTCCATTGATTAGGAATCTGATGTCGTCACTAAACACATTCATTAAATTGTAGCCATTTGTTGAGTGTTTTTTCTTTTTTGGTGTCGAATCCGCATATATATCACTATTGCCTTTGATTTTCTTGACTGTATATCTCTAAATTGTCAACATATACACGTGCGATTTAGTTTACAAAGATTTTTCAATGCCGAGAACCTCGATCTGAGAGTAAAAAAGGCGTAAGGTTCACAATGGTGTAAAATTAAAATGGGATATACCGGGCTAGGATTCGAGTTACAGGAACAAGTGCCAAACCAACCACCCAAGAATGCAATCGTCGAACAAAAACACTTGACAACCTCCTAGAAATAGCTTTTCTTACCAGCAGAACTTTCTCCATCAATTAGGAATCTGATGCCGTCACTAAACACATTTCTAAAATTGTAGCCATTTGTTGAGTTTTTTTTTTGGTGTCTAATCCGCATATATATCACCATTGCCCTTGATTTTCTTGACTGTATTTCTCTTAAATGTCAACATATACACGTGTGATTTAGTTTACTAAGATTTTTCAATGCCGAGAACCTCGATCAGAGAGTAAAAAAGGCATAAGGTTCACAAAGGTGTAAAATTAAAATGGGATATACCGGGCTAGGATTCGAGTTACAGGAACAAGGGCCAAACCAACCACCCAAGAATGCAATCGTCGAGCAAAAACACTTGACAACCTCCTAGAAGCAGCTTTTCTTTCCAGCAGACCTTTCTCCATCAATTAGGAATCTGATGCCGTCACTAAACACATTTCTAAAATTGTAGCCATTTGTTGAGTTTTTTTTGGTGTCTAATCTGCATATATATCACCATTGCCCTTGATTTTCTTAACTGTATATCTCTTAAATGTCAAAATATACACATGTGATTTAACTTACGGAGATTTTTCAATGCCGAGAACCTCGACCAGAGAGTAAAAAAGGCGTAAGGTTCACAACTGTGTAAAATTAAAACGGGATATACCATGCTAGGATTCGAGTTACTGGAACAAGGGCCAAACCAACCACCCAAGAATGGAATCGTCGAGCGAAAACACTTGACAACCTCCTACAAGAAGCTTTTCTTGCCACCAGACCTTTCTCCATTGACTAGGAATCTGATGCCGTCACTAAACACATTCATTAAATTGTAGCCATTTGTTGAGTGTTTTTTCTTTTTTTGGTGTCGAATCCGCATATATATCACTATTGCCCTTGATTTTCTTGACTGTATATCTCTAAAATGTCAACATATACATGTGCGATTTAGTTTACAAAGTTTTTTCAATGCCGAGAACCTCGATCTGAGAGTAAAAATGGCGTAAGGTTCACAATGGTGTAAAATTAAAATGGGATAAACCGGGCAAGGATTCGAGTTACAGGAACAAAGGCCAAATCAACCACCCAAGAATGCAATCGTCGAGCAGAAACACTTGACAACTTCCTAGAAATAGCTATTCTTGCCAGCAGACCTTTCTCCATCAATTAGGAATCTGATGCCGTCACTAAACACATTTCTAAAATTGTAGCCATTTGTTGAGTTTTTTTTGGTGTCTAATCTGCATATATATCACCATTGCCCTTGATTTTCTTGACTGTATATCTCTTAAATGTCAACATATACACGTGTGATTTAGTTTACGAAGATTTTTCAGTGCCGAGAACCTCGATCAGAGAGTAAAAAAGGCGTAAGGTTCACAATGGTGTAAAATTAAAATGGGATATACCGGGCTAGGATTCGAGTTATAGGAACAAGGGCCAAACCAACCACCCAAGAATGGAATCGTCGAGCGAAAACACTTGACAACCTCCTAGAAGCACCTTTTCTAGCCACCAGACCTTTCTCCATCAATTAGGAATTTGATGCCATCACTAAACACATTCCTTAAATTGTAGCCATTTTTTGAGTGTTTATTTTTTGGTGTCTAATCCGCATATATATCACCATTGCTCTTGATTTTCTTGACTGTATATCTCCTAATTGTCAACATATACACGTGTGATTTAGTTTACGAAGATTTTTCATTGCCGATAACCTCGATCAGAGTGTAAAAAAGGCGTAAGGTTCACAATGGTGTAAAACTAAAATGGGATATACCGGGCTAAGATTCGAGTTATAGGAACAAGGGCCAAACCAACCACCAAAGAAAGGAATCGTCAAGCGAAAACACTTGATAACCTCCAGGAAGCAGCTTTTCTTGCCACCAGAACTTTCTCCATTAATTAGGAATCTGATGTCGGAACTAAACGCATTCCTTAAATTGTAGCCATTTTTTGAGTGTTTAATCCGCATATATATCACCATTACTCTTGATTTTCTTAACTGTATATCTCTTAAATGTCAACATATACACGTGTGATTTAGTTTACGAAGATTTTCATTGCCAAGAACCTCGATTAGAGAGTAAAAAAGGCGTAAGGTTCACGATGGTGTAAAACTAAAATGGGATATACCGGGCTAGGATTCGAGTTACAGCAACAATGGCTAAACCAACCACCCAAGAATGGAATCGTCGAGCGAAAACACTTGACAACCTCCTGGAAGCAGCTTTCTTGCAACCAGGCCGTTCTCCATCAATTAGGAATTTGATTCCGTCACTAAACACATTCCTTAAATTGTAGCCATTCTTCTAGTGTTTATTTTTTGGTGTCTAATTCGCATGTATGTCACCATTCCTCTCGATTTTCTTGACTGTATATCTCTTAAATGTCAATATATACACGTGTGATTTAGTTTACGAAGATTTTTCAATGCCGAGAAACTCGATCGGAGAGTAAAAAAGGCGTAAGGTTCACAATGCTGTAAAACTAAAATCAGATATACCGGGCTAGGATTCGAGTTACGGGAACAAGGGCCAAACCAACCACCCAAGAATGGAATCGTCGAGCGAAAACACTTGAAAACCTCCTGGAAGCAGCTTTTCTTGCCACCAGACCTTTCTCCATCCCTTAGGAATCTGATACCGTCACTAACCACATTCCTTAAATTGTAGCCATTTTTTGTATGTTTATTTTTTGGTGTCTAATCCGCATATATATCACCATTGCTCTCGATTTTCTTGATTGTATATCTCTAAAATGTCAACATATACAGGTGTGATTTAGTTTACGAAGATTTTTCAATGCCGAGAATCTCGATCAGAGAGTAAAAAAGGTGTAAGGTTCACAACGGTCTAAAATTAAAATGGGATATACCGGGCAAGGATTCGAGTTACTGGAACAAGGGCCAAACCAACCACCCAAGAATGGAATCGTCGAGCGAAAACACTTGACAACCTCCTAGAAGCAGCTTTTCTTGCCACCAGACCTTTCTCCATTAATTAGGAATCTGATGCCGTCACTAAACAGATTCCTTAAATTGTAGCCATTTGTTGAGTGTTTTTTTTTTTGGTGTCTAATCCGCATATATATCACCATTGCCCTGGATTTTCTTTACTGTATATCTCTTAAATGTCAACATATACACGTGTGATTTAGGTTACAAAGATTTTTCAATGCCGAGAACCTCGATCGGAGAGTAAAAAAGGCGTAAGGTTCACAATGCTGTAAAACTAAAATCGGATATACCGGGCTAGGATTCGAGTTACGGGAACAAGGGCCAAACCAACCACCCAAGAATGGAATCGTCGAGCGAAAACACTTGAAAACCCCCTGGAAGCAGCTTTTCTTGCCACCAGACCTTTCTCCATCCCTAAGGAATCTGATGCCGTCACTAACCACATTCCTTAAATTGTAGCCATTTTTTGTGTGTTTATTTTTTGGTGTCTAATCCGCATATATATCACCATTGCTCTTGATTTTCTTGATTGTATATCTCTAAAATGTCAACATATACAGGTGTGATTTAGTTTACGAAGATTTTTCAATGCCGAGAATCTCGATTAGAGAGTAAAAAAGGTGTAAGGTTCACAACGGTGTAAAATTAAAATGGGAAATACCGGGCAAGGATTCGAGTTACTGGAACAAGGGCCAAACCAACCACCCAAGAATGGAATCGTCGAGCGAAAACACTTGACAACCTCCTAGAAGCAGCTTTTCTTGCCACCAGTCCTTTCTCCATTAATTAGGAATCTGATGCCGTCACTAAACAGATTCCTTAAATTGTAGCCATTTGTTGAGTGTTTTTTTTTTTTGGTGTCTAATCCGCATATATATCACCATTGCTCTTGATTTTCTTGACTGTATATCTCTAAAATCTCAACATATATAGGTGTGATTTAGTTTACGAAGATTTTTCAATGCCGAGAATCTCGATCAGAGAGTAAAAAAGGTGTAAGTTTCACAACGGTGTAAAATTAAAATGGGAAATACCGGGCAAGGATTCGAGTTACTGGAACAAGGGCCAAACCAACCACCCAAGAATGGAATCGTCGAGCGAAAACACTTGACAACCTCCAAGAAGCAGTTTTTCTTGCCACCAGACCTTTCTCCATTAATTAGGAATCTGATGCCGTCACTAAACAGATTCCTTAAATTGTAGCCATTTGTTTTGTTGAGTGTTTTTTTTTTGGTGTCTAATCCGCATATATATCACCATTGCCCCTGATTTTCTTTACTGTATATCTCTTAAATGTCAACATATACACGTGTGATTTAGTTTACAAAGATTTTTCAATGCCGAGAACCTCGATCAGGGAGTAAAAAAGGCGTAAGGTTCACAATGGTGTAAAATTAAAATGGGATATACCGGGCTAGGATTTGAGATACAGGAACAAGGTTCAAACCAACCACCCAAGAATGGAATCGTCGAGCAAAAACACTTGACAACCTCCTAGAAGCAGCTTTTCTTGCCTGCAGACCTTTCTCCATCAATTAGGAATCTGATGTCGTCACTAAACACATTTCTAAAATTGTAGCCATTTGTTGAGTTTTGTTTTTGGTGTCTAATCCGCATATATATCACCATTGCCCTTGATTTTCTTGACTGTATATCTCTTAAATGTCAAAATATACACATGTGATTTAGCTTACGGAGATTTTTCAATGTCGAGAACCTCGACCAGATAGTAAAAAAGGCGTAAGGTTCACAACTGTGTAAAATTAAAATGGGATATACCAGGCTAGGATTCGAGTTACAGGAACAAGGGCCAAACCACCCACCCAAGAATGGAATCGTCGAGCGAAAACACTTGACAACCTCCTAGAAGCAGCTTTTCTTGCCACCAGACCTTTCTCCATTGATTAGGAATCTGATGCTGTCACTAAACACATTCATTAAATTGTAGCCATTCGTTGAGTGTTTTTTTCTTTTTTGGTGTCGAATCCGCATATATATCACTATTGCCCTTGATTTTCTTGACTGTATATCTCTTAAATGTCAACATATACACGTGCGATTTAGTTTACAAAGATTTTTCAATGCCGAGAACCTCGATCTGAGAGTAAAAAAGGCGTAAGGTTCACAATGGTGTAAAATTAAAATGGGATATACCGGGCTAGGATTCGAGTTACAGGAACAAGGGCCAAACCAACCACCCAAGAATGCAATCGTCGAGCAAAAACACTAGACAACCTCCTAGAAATAGCTTTTCTTGCCAGCAGATCTTGCTCCATCAATTAGGAATCTGATGTCGTCACTAAACACATTTCTAAAATTGTAGCCATTTGTTGAGTTTTTTTTTTTGTGTCTAATCCGCATATATATCACCATTGCCCTTGTTTTTCTTGACTGTATATCTCTTAAATGTCAACATATACACGTGTGATTTAGTTTACGAAGATTTTTCAATGCCGAGAACCTCGATCAGAGAGTAAAAAAGGCGTAAGGTTCACAATGGTGTAAAATTAAAATGGGATATACCGGGCTAGGATTCGAGTTACAGGAACAAGGGCCAAACCAACCACCCAAGAATTCAATCGTCGAGCAAAAACACTTGACAACCTCCTAGAAGCATCTTTTCTTTCCAGCAGACCTTTCTCCATCAATTAGGAATCTGATGCCGTCACTAAACACATTTCTAAAATTGTAGCCATTTGTTGAGTTTTTTTTGGTGTCTAATCCGCATATATATCACCATTGCCCTTGATTTTCTTGACTATATATCTCTTAAATGTCAAAATATACACATGTGATTTAGCTTACGGAGATTTTTCAATGCCGAGAACCTCGACCAGAGAGTAAAAAAGGTGTAAGGTTCACAACTGTGTAAAATTAAAATGGGATATACCAGGCTAGGATTCGAGTTACAGGAACAAGGGCCAAACCAACCACCTAAGAATGGAATCGTCGAGCGAAAACACATGACAACCTCCTAGAAGCAGCTTTTCTTGCTACCAGACCTTTCTCCATTGATTAGGAATCTAATGCCGTCACTAAACACATTCATTAAATTGTAGCCATTTGTTGAGTGTTTTTTCTTTTTTGGTGTCGAATCCGCATATATATCACTATTGCCTTTGATTTTCTTGACTGTATATCTCTAAAATGTCAACATATACACGTGCGATTTAGTTTACAAAGATTTTTCAATGCCGAGAACCTCGATCTGAGAGTAAAAAATGCGTAAGGTTCACAATGGTGTAAAATTAAAATGGGATATACCGGGCTAGGATTCGAGTTACAGGAACAAGTGCCAAACCAACCACCCAAGAATGCAATCGTCGAACAAAAACACTTGACAACCTCCTAGAAATAGCTTTTCTTACCAGCAGACCTTTCTCCATCAATTAGGAATCTGATGCCGTCACTAAACACATTTCTAAAATTGTAGCCATTTGTTGAGTTTTTTTTTGGTGTCTAATCCGCATATATATCACCATTGCCCTTGATTTTCTTGACTGTATATCTCTTAAATGTCAACATATACACGTGTGATTTAGTTTACTAAGATTTTTCAATGCCGTGAACCTCGATCAGAGAGTAAAAAAGGCATAACGTTCACAATGGTGTAAAATTAAAATGGGATATACCGGGCTAGGATTCGAGTTACAGGAACAAGGGCCAAACCAACCACCCAAGAATGCAATCGTCGAGCAAAAACACTTGACAACCTCCTAGAAGCAGCTTTTCTTTCCAGCAGACCTTTCTCCATCAATTAGGAATCTGATGCCGTCACTAAACACATTTCTAAAATTGTAGCCATTTGTTGAGTTTTTTTTGGTGTCTAATCTGCATATATATCACCATTGCCCTTGATTTTCTTAACTGTATATCTCTTAAATGTCAAAATATACACATGTGATTTAACTTACGGAGATTTTTCAATGCCGAGAACCTCGACCAGAGAGTAAAAAAGGCGTAAGGTTCACAACTGTGTAAATTTAAAATGGGATATACCAGGCTAGGATTCGAGTTACTGGAACAAGGGCCAAACCAACCACCCAAGAATGGAATCGTCGAGCGAAAACACTTGACAACCTCCTACAAGCAGCTTTTCTTGCCACCAGACCTTTCTCCATTGATTAGGAATCTGATGCCGTCACTAAACACATTCATTAAATTGTTGCCATTTGTTGAGTGTTTTTTTCTTTTTTTGGTGTCGAATCCGCATATATATCACTATTGCCCTTGATTTTCTTGACTGTATATCTCTAAAATGTCAACATATACATGTGCGATTTAGTTTACAAAGATTTTTCAATGCCGAGAACCTCGATCTGAGAGTAAAAATGGCGTAAGGTTCACAATGGTGTAAAATTAAAATGGGATAAACCGGGCAAGGATTCGAGTTACAGGAACAAAGGCCAAATCAACCACCCAAGAATGCAATCGTCGAGCAGAAACACTTGACAACTTCCTAGAAATAGCTTTTCTTGCCAGCAGACCTTTCTCCATCAATTAGGAATCTGATGCCGTCACTAAACACATTTCTAAAATTGTAGCCATTTTTTGAGTGTTTATTTTTTGGTGTCTAATCCACATATATATCACCATTGCTCTTGATTTTCTTGACTGTATATCTCCTAATTGTCAACATATACACGTGTGATTTAGTTTACGAAGATTTTTCATTGCCGATAACCTCGATCAGAGTGTAAAAAAGGCGTAAGGTTCACAATGGTGTAAAACTAAAATCGGATATACCGGGCTAAGATTCGAGTTATAGGAACAAGGGCCAAACCAACCACCAAAGAAAGGAATCGTCGAGCGAAAACACTTGATAACCTCCAGGAAGCAGCTTTTCTTGCCACCAGAACTTTCTCCATTAATTAGGAATCTGATGTCGGCACTAAACGCATTCCTTAAATTGTAGCCATTTATTGAGTGTTTATTTTTTGGTGTCTAATCCGCATATATATCACCATTGCTCTTGATTTTCTTAACTGTATATCTCTTAAATGTCAACATATACACGTGTGATTTAGTTTACGAAGATTTTCATTGCCAAGAACCTCGATTAGAGAGTAAAAAAGGCGTAAGGTTCACAATGGTGTAAAACTAAAATGGGATATACCGGGCTAGGATTCAAGTTACAGCAACAAGGGCTAAACCAACCACCCAAGAATGGAATCGTCGAGCGAAAACACTTGACAACCTCCTGGAAGTAGCTTTCTTGCAACCAGACCTTTCTCCATCAATTCGGAATCTGATGCCGTCACTAAACAGATTCCTTAAATTGTAGCCATTTGTTGAGTGTTTTTTTTTTGTGTCTAATCTGCATATATATCACCATTGCCCTTGATTTTCTTGACTGTATATCTCTTAAATGTCAACATATACACGTGTGATTTAGTTTCGAAGATTTTTCAATGCTGAGAACCTCGATCAGAGAGTAAAAAAGGCGTAAGGTTCACAATGGTGTAAAATTAAAATGGGATATACCGGGCTAGGATTTGAGATACAGGAACAAGGGTCAAACCAACCACCCAAGAATGGAATCGTCGAGAGAAAACACTTGAAAACCTCCTAGAAGCAGCTTTTCTTGCCACCTGACCTTTCTCCATCAATTAGGAATCTGATGCCGTCACTAAACACATTCCTTAAATTGTAGCCATTTGTTGAGTGCTTTTTTTTGGGTGTCTAATCCGCATTTATATCACCATTGCCCTTGATTTTCTTGACAGTATATCTCTTAAATGTCCACATATACACGTGTGATTTAGTTTACGAAGATTTTTCAATGCCGAGAACCTCGATCAGAGAGTAAAAGAGGTGTAAGGTTCACAATGGTGTAAAATTAAAATGGGATATACCGAACAAGGGCCAAACCAACCTTCCAAGAATGGAATCGTCGACCGAAAACACTTGACAACCTCCTAGAAGCAGCTTTTCTTGCCACCAGACCTTTCTCCATAAATTAGGAATCTGATTCCGTCACTAAACACTTTCATTAAATTGTAGCCATTTGTTGAGTGTTTTTTTCTTTTTTGGTGTCTAATCCGCATATATATAACAATTGCCCTTGATTTTCTTCACTGTATATCTCTTAAATGTCAACATATACACGTGTGATTTAGTTTACTAAGATTTTTCAATGCCGAGAACCTCGATCAGAGAGTAAAAAAGGCGAAAGGTTCACAATGGTGTAAAATTTAAAATGGGATATACCGGGCAAGGATTCGAGTTACTAGAACAAGGGCCAAACCAACCACCCAAGAATGGAATCGTCGAGCGAAAACACTTGACAACCTCCTACAAGCAGCTTTTCTTGCCACCAGACCTTTCTCCATTAATTAGGAATCTGATGCCGTCACTAAACAGATTCCTTAAATTGTATCCATTTGTTGAGTGTTTTTTTCTTTTTTGGTGTCTAATCTGCATATATATCACCATTGCCCTTGATTTTCATTACTATATATCTCTTAAATGTCAACATATACACGTGTGATTTAGTTTACAGAGATTTTTCAATGCCGAGAACCTCGATCTGAGAGTAAAAAAGGCGTAAGGTTCACAATGGTGTAAAATTAAAATGGGATATACCGGGCTAGGATTTGAGATACAGGAACAAGGGCCAAACCAACCACCCAAGAATGGAATCGTCGAGCAAAAAAACTTGACAACCTCCTAGAAGCAGCTTTTCTTTCCACCAGACCTTTCTCCATCAATTAGGAATCTGATGCCCTCACTAAACACATTCATTAAATTGTAGCCATTTGTTGAGTGTTTTTTTCTTTTTTGGTATCGAATCCGCATATATATCACCATTGCCCTTGATTTTCTTGAATGTATATATCTTAAATGTCAACATATACACGTGTGATTTAGTTTACGGAGATTTTTCAATGCCGAGAACCTCGATCAGAGAGTAAAAAAGGCGTAGGGTTCACAATGGTGTAAAATTAAAATGGGTTATAACGGGCTAGGATTCGAGTTACTGGAACAAGGGCTAAACCAACCACCCAAGAATGGAATCGTCAAGCGAAAACACTTGACAACCACCTAGAAGCTGCTTTTCTTGCCACCAGACCTTTCTCCATCAATTAGGAATCTGATGCCGTCACTAAACACATTCATTAAATTGTAGCCATTTGTTGAGTGTTTTTTTCTTTTTTGGTGTCGAATCCGCATATATATCACTATTGCCCTTGATTTTCTTGACTGTATATCTCTTAAATATCAACATATACACGTGTGATTTAGTTTACAAAGATTTTTCAATGCCGAGAACCTCGATCAGAGAGTAAAAAAGGTGTTAGGTACACATTGGTGTAAAATTAAAATGTGATATACCGGGCTAGGATTCGAGTTACAGGAACAAGGGCCAAAACAACCACCCAAAAATGGAATCGTCGAGCGAAAACACTTCACAACCTCATAGAAGCAGCTTTTCTTGCCACCAGACCTTTCTCCATCAATTAGGAATCTGATGCCGTCACTAAACACATTCCTTAAATTGTAGCCATTTGTTGAGTGCTTTTTTTTTTGTGTGTCTAATCCGCATATATATCACCATTGCCCTTGATTTTC
The DNA here is from genome assembly GCA_030545235.1 of Helianthus tuberosus. Taxonomy (NCBI): domain Eukaryota; kingdom Viridiplantae; phylum Streptophyta; class Magnoliopsida; order Asterales; family Asteraceae; genus Helianthus; species Helianthus tuberosus. The sequence goes on from CM060413.1 coordinate 173,705,908, forward strand.
TTGACTGTATATCTCTTAAATGTCAACATATACACGTGTGATATAGTTTACAAAGATTGTTCAATGCCGAGAACCTCGATCAGAGAGTAAAAAAGGCGTAAGGTTCACAATGGTGTAAAATTAAAATGGGATATACCGGGCTAGGATTTGAGATACAGGAACAAGGGCCAAACCAACCACCCAAGAATGAAATCGTCGAACAAAAACACTTGACAACCTCCTAGAAGCAGCTTTTCTTGCCACCAGACCTTTCTCCATCAATTAGGAATCTGATGCCGTCACTAAACACATTCATTAAATTGTAGCCATTTTTTGAGTGTTTTTATTTTTTTTTGTGTCGAATCCGCATATATATCAATATTGCCCTTGATTTTATTGAATGTATATATCTTAAATGTCAACATATACACGTGTGATTTAGTTTACGGAGATTTTTCAATGCCGAGAACCTCGATCAGAGAGTAAAAAAGGCGTTAGGTTCACAATGGTGTAAAATTAAAATGGGATATACCGGGCTAGGATTCGAGTTACTGGAACAATGGCTAAACCAACCACCCAAGAATGGAATCGTCAAGCGAAAACACTTGACAACCACCTAGAAGCAGCTTTTCTTGCCACCAGACCTTTCTCCATCAATTAGGAATCTGATGCCGTCACTAAACACATTCATTAAATTGTAGCCATTTGTTGAGTGTTTTTTCTTTTTTGGTGTCGAATCCGCATATATATCACTATTGCCCTTGATTTTCTTGACTGTATATCTCTTAAATGTCAACATATACATGTGTGATTTTGTTTACGAAGATTTTTCAATGCCGAGAACCTCGATCAGAGAGTAAAAAAGGTGTAAGGTTCACAATGGTGTAAAATTAAAATGTGATATACCGGGCTAGGATTCGAGTTACAGGAACAAGGGCCAAAACAACCACCCAAAAATGGAATCGTCGAGCGAAAACACTTACAACCTCATAGAAGCAGCTTTTCTTGCCACCAGACCTTTCTCCATCAATTAGGAATCTGATGCCGTCACTAAACACATACCTTAAATTGTAGCCATTTGTTGAGTGCTTTTTTTTGTGTGTCTAATCCGCATATATATCACCATTGCCCTTGATTTTCTTGACTGTATATCTCTTAAATGTCAACATATACACGTGTGATTTAGTTTACGAAGATTTTTCAATGCCGAGAACCTCGATCAGAGAGTAAAAAAGGCGTAAGGTTCACAATGGTGTAAAATTAAAATGGGATATACCGGGCTAGGATTCGAGTTATAGGAACAAGGGCCAAACCTACCACCCAAGAATGGAATGGTCGACCGAAAACACTTGACAACCTCCTAGAAGCAACTTTTCTTGCCACCAGACCTTTCTCTATAAATTATGAATCTAATTCCGTCACTAAACACATTCATTAAATTGTAGCCATTTGTTGAGTTTTTTTTCTTTTTTGGTGTCTAATCCGCATATATATCACCATTGCCCTTGATTTTCTTGACAGTATATCTCTTAAATGTCAACATATACACGTGTGATTTAGTTTACTAAGATTTTTCAATGCCGAGAACCTCGATCAGAGAGTAAAAAAGGCGTAAGGTTCACAATGGTGTAAAATTAAAATGGGATATACCGCGCAAGGATTCGAGTTACTTGAACAAGGGCCAAACCAACCACCCAAGAATGGAATCGTCGAGCGAAAAAACTTGACAACCTCCTAGAAGCAGCTTTTCTTGCCACCAGACCTTTCTCCATTAATTAGGAATCTGATGCCGTCACTAAACATATTCCTTAAATTGTAGCCATTTGTTGAGTGTTTTTTTTTTGTGTCTAATCCGCATATATATTACCATTGCCCTTGATTTTCTTTACTATATATCTCTTAAATGTCAACATATACACGTGTGATTTAGTTTACAAAGATTTTTCAATGCCGAGAACCTCGATCAGAGAGTAAAAAAGGCATTAGGTTCACAATGGTGTAAAATTAAAATGGGATATACCGGGCTAGGATTTGAGATACAGGAACAAGGGCCAAACCAACCACCCAAGAATGGAATCGTCGAGCAAAAAACACTTGAAAACCTCCTAGAAGCAGCTTTTCTTGCCACCAGACCTTTCTCCATCAATTAGGAATTTAATGCCGTCACTAAACACATTCATTAAATTGCAGCCATTTGTTGAGTGTTTTTTCTTTTTTGGTGTCGAATCCGCATATATATCACCATTGCCCTTGATTTTCTTGACTGTATATCTCTTAAATGTCAAAATATACACGTGTGATTTAGTTTTCGAAGAGTTTTCAAAGCCGAGAACCTCGATCAGAGAGTAAAAAAGGTGTAAGTTTCACAATGGTGTAAAATTAAAATGGGATACACCGGGCTGGGATTCGAGTTACAGGAACTAGGGCCAAACCAACCACCCAAAAATGGAATCGTCGTGCGAAAACACTTCACAACCTCATAGAAGCAGCTTTTCGTGCCACCAGACCTTTCTCCATCAATTAGGAATCTGATGCCGTCACTAAACACATTCCTTAAATTGTAGCCATTTGTTGAGTGTTTTTTTTGTGTCTAATCCGCAAATATATCACCATTGCCCTTGATTTTCTTTACTATATATCTCTTAAATGTCAACATATACACGTGTGATTTAGTTTACAAAGATTTTTCAATTCCGAGAACCTCGATCAGAGAGTAAAAAAGGCGTAAGGTTCACAATGGTGTAAAATTAAAATGGGATATACCGGGCTAGGATTGGAGATACAGGAACAAGGGCCAAACCAACCACCCAAGAATGGAATCGTCGAGCAAAAAACACTTGAAAACCTCCTAGAAGCAGCTTTTCTTGCCACCAGACCTTTCTCCATCAATTAGGAATTTAATGCCGTCACTAAACACATTCATTAAATTGCAGCCATTTGTTGAGTGTTTTTTCTTTTTTGGTGTCGAATCCGCATATATATCACCATTGCCCTTGATTTTCTTGATTGTATATCTCTTAAATTTCAGCATATACACGTGTGATTTAGTTTTCGAAGAGTTTTCAAAGCTGAGAACCTCGATCAGAGAGTAAAAAAGGCGTAAGTTTCACAATGGTGTAAAATTAAAATGGGATACACCGGGCTGGGATTCGAGTTACAGGAACAAGGGCCAAACAAACCACCCAAGAACGGAATCGTCGAGCGAAAACACTTGACAACCACCTAGAAGCAGCTTTTCTTGCCACCAGACCTTTCTCCATCAATTAGGAATCTGATGCCGTCACTAAACACATTCATTAAATTGTAGCCATTTGTTGAGTGTTTTTTTCTTTTTTGGTGTCGAATCCGCATATATATCACTATTGCCCTTGATATTCTTGACTGTATATCTCTTAAATGTCAAAATATACACGTGTGATTTAGTTTACGAAGATTTTTCAATGCCGAGAACCTCGATCAGAGAGTAAAAAAGGTGTAAGGTTCACAATGGTGTAAAATTAAAGTGTGATATACCGTGCTAGGATTCGAGTTACAGGAACTAGGGCCAAACCAACCACCCAAAAATGGAATCGTCGTGCGAAAACACTTCACAACCTCATAGAAGCAGCTTTTCGTGCCACCAGACCTTTCTCCATCAATTAGGAATCTGATGCCGTCACTAAACACATTCCTTAAATTGTAGCCATTTGTTGAGTGTTTTTTTTGTGTCTAATCCGCAAATATATCACCATTGCCCTTGATTTTCTTTACTATATATCTCTTAAATGTCAACATATACACGTGTGATTTAGTTTACAAAGATTTTTCAATTCCGAGAACCTCGATCAGAGAGTAAAAAAGGCGTAAGGTTCACAATGGTGTAAAATTAAAATGGGATATACCGGGCTAGGATTTGAGATACAGGAACAAGGGCCAAACCAACCACCCAAGAATGGAATCGTCGAGCAAAAACACTTGACAACCTCCTAGAAGCAGTTTTTCTTTCCACCAGACCTTTCTCCATCAATTAGAAATCTGATGCCGTCACTAAACACATTCATTAAATTGTAGCCATTTGTTGAGTGTTTTTTTCTTTTTTGGTGTCGAATCCGCATATATATCACCATTGCCCTTGATTTTCTTGACTGTATATCTCTTAAATGTCAACATATACAAGTGTGATTTAGTTTACTAAGATTTTTCAATGCCAAGAACCTCGATCAGAGAGTAAAAAAGGCGTAAGGTTCACAATGGTGTAAAATTAAAATGGGATATACCGGGCTAGGATTTGAGATACAGGAACAAGGGCCAAACCAACCACCCAAGAATGGAATCGTCGAGCAAAAAACACTTGAAAACCTCCTAGAAGCAGCTTTTCTTGCCACCAGACCTTTCTCCATCAATTAGGAATTTAATGTCGTCACTAAACACATTCATTAAATTGCAGCCATTTGTTGAGTGTTTTTTTCTTTTTTGGTGTCGAATCCGCATATATATCACCATTGCCCTTGATTTCCTTGATTGTATATCTCTTAAATTTCTGCATATACACGTGTGATTTAGTTTTCGAAGATTTTTCAAAGCTGAGAACCTCGATCAGAGAGTAAAAAAGGCGTAAGTTTCACAATGGTGTAAAATTAAAATGGGATACACCGGGCGGGGATTCGAGTTACAGGAACAAGGGCCAAACAAACCACCCAAGAACGGAATCGTCGAGTGAAAACACTTGACAACCACCTAGAAGCAGCTTTTCTTGCCACCAGACCTTTCTCCATCAATTAGGAATCTGATGCCGTCACTAAACACATTCATTAAATTGTAGCCATTTGTTGAGTGTTTTTTTCTTTTTTGGTGTCGAATCCGCATATATATCACTATTGCCCTTGATATTCTTGACTGTATATCTCTTAAATGTCAAAATATACACGTGTGATTTAGTTTACGAAGATTTTTCAATGCCAAGAACCTCGATCAGAGAGTAAAAAAGGTGTAAGGTTCACAATGGTGTAAAATTAAAGTGTGATATACCGTGCTAGGATTCGAGTTACAGGAACTAGGGCCAAACCAACCACCCAAAAATGGAATCGTCGTGCGAAAACACTTCACAACCTCATAGAAGCAGCTTTTCGTGCCACCAGACCTTTCTCCATCAATTAGGAATCTGATGCCGTCACTAAACACATTCCTTAAATTGTAGCCATTTGTTGAGTGTTTTTTTTTTGTGTCTAATCCGCAAATATATCACCATTGCCCTTGATTTTCTTTACTATATATCTCTTAAATGTCAACATATACACGTGTGATTTAGTTTACAAAGATTTTTCAATTCCGAGAACCTCGATCAGAGAGTAAAAAAGGCGTAAGGTTCACAATGGTGTAAAATTAAAATGGGATATACCGGGCTAGGATTTGAGATACAGGAACAAGGGCCAAACCAACCACCCAAGAATGGAATCGTCGAGCAAAAACACTTGAGAACCTCCTAGAAGCAGTTTTTCTTTCCACCAGACCTTTCTCCATCAATTAGGAATCTGATGCCGTCACTAAACACATTCATTAAATTGTAGCCATTTGTTGAGTGTTTTTTTCTTTTTTGGTGTCGAATCCGCATATATATCACCATTGCCCTTGATTTTCTTGACTGTATATCTCTTAAATGTCAACATATACAAGTGTGATTTAGTTTACTAAGATTTTTCAATGCCAAGAACCTCGATCAGAGAGTGAAAAAGGCGTAAGGTTCACAATGGTGTAAAATTAAAATGGGATATACCGGGCTAGGATTTGAGATACAGGAACAAGGGCCAAACCAACCACCCAAGAATGGAATCGTCGAGCAAAAAACACTTGAAAACCTCCTAGAAGTAGCTTTTCTTGCCACCAGACCTTTCTCCATCAATTAGGAATTTAATGCCGTCACTAAACACATTCATTAAATTGCAGCCATTTGTTGAGTGTTTTTTTTCTTTTTTGGTGTCGAATCCGCATATATATCACCATTGCCCTTGATTTTCTTGATTGTATATCTCTTAAATTTCTGCATATACACGTGTGATTTAGTTTTCGAAGATTTTTCAAAGCTGAGAACCTCGATCAGAGAGTAAAAAAGGCGTAAGTTTCACAATGGTGTAAAATTAAAATGGGATACACCGGGCTGGGATTCGAGTTACAGGAACAAGGGCCAAACAAACCACCCAAGAACGGAATCGGCGAGCGAAAACACTTGACAACCACCTAGAAGCAGCTTTTCTTGCCACCAGACCTTTCTCCATCAATTAGGAATCTGATGCCGTCACTAAACACATTCATTAAATTGTAGCCATTTGTTGAGTGTTTTTTTCTTTTTTGGTGTCGAATCCGCATATATATCTCTATTGCCCTTGATATTCTTGACTGTATATCTCTTAAATGTCAAAATATACACGTGTGATTTAGTTTACGAAGATTTTTCAATGCCGAGAACCTCGATCAGAGAGTAAAAAAGGTGTAAGGTTCACAATGGTGTAAAATTAAAGTGTGATATACCGTGCTAGGATTCGAGTTACAGGAACTAGGGCCAAACCAACCACCCAAAAATGGAATCGTCGTGCGAAAACACTTCATAACCTCATAGAAGCAGCTTTTCGTGCCACCACACCTTTCTCCATCAATTAGGAATCTGATGCCGTCACTAAACACATTCCTTAAATTGTAGCCATTTGTTGAGTGTTTTTTTTGTGTCTAATCCGCAAATATATCACCATTGCCCTTGATTTTCTTTACTATATATCTCTTAAATGTCAACATATACACGTATGATTTAGTTTACAAAGATTTTTCAATTCCGAGAACCTCGATCAGAGAGTAAAAAAGGCGTAAGGTTCACAATGGTGTAAAATTAAAATGGGATATACCGGGCTAGGATTTGAGATACAGGAACAAGGGCCAAACCAACCACCCAAGAATGGAATCGTCGAGCAAAAACATTTGACAACCTCCTAGAAGCAGCTTTTCTTTCCACCAGACCTTTCTCCATCAATTAGGAATCTGATGCCGTCACTAAACACATTCATTAAATTGTAGCCATTTGTTGAGTGTTTCTTTCTTTTTTGGTGTCGAATCCGCATATATATCACCATTGCCCTTGATTTTCTTGACTGTATATCTCTTAAATGTCAACATATACAAGTGTGATTTAGTTTACTAAGATTTTTCAATGCCAAGAACCTCGATCAGAGAGTAAAAAAGGCGTAAGGTTCACAATGGTGTAAAATTAAAATGGGATGTACCGGGAAAGGATTCGAGTTACTGGAACAAGGGCCAAACCAACCACCCAAGAATGGAATCGTCGAGCGAAAACACTTGACAACCTCCTAGAAGCAGCTTTTCTTGCCACCAGACCTTTCTCCATTAATTAGGAATCTGATGCCGTCACTAAACAGATTCCTTAAATTGTCGCCATTTGTTGAGTGTTTTTTTTTGGTGTCTAATCCGCATATATATCACCATTGCCCTTGATTTTCTTTACTATATATCTCTTAAATGTCAACATATACACGTGTGATTTAGTTTACAAAGATTTTTCAATGCCGAGAACCTCGATCAGAGAGTAAAAAAGGCGTAAGGTTCACAATGGTGTAAAATTAAAATTGGATATACCGGGCTAGGATTTGAGATACAGGAACAAGGGCCAAACCAACCACCCAAGAATGGAATCGTCGAGCAAAAACACTTGACAACCTCCTAGAAGCAGCTTTTCTTGCCACCAGACCTTTCTCCATAAATTAGGAATCTGATGCCGTCACTAAACACATTCATTAAATTGCAGCCATTTGTTGAGTGTTTTTTTCTTTTTTGGTGTCGAATCCGCATATATATCACCATTGCCCTTGATTTTCTTGACTGTATATCTCTTAAATGTCAGCATATACACGTGTGATTTAGTTTTCAAAGATTTTTCAATGCCAAGAACCTCGATCAGAGAGTAAAAAAGGCGTAAGGTTCACAATGGTGTAAAATTAAAATGGGATACACCGGGCTAGGATTCGAGTTACAGGAACAAGGGCCAAACAAACCACCCAAGAATGGAATCGTCGAGCGAAAACACTTGACAACCTCCAAGAAGCAGCTTTTCTTGCCACCAGACCTTTCTCCATTAATTAGGAATCTGATGCCGTCACTAAACAGATTCCTTAAATTGTCGCCATTTGTTGAGTGTTTTTTTTTTGGTGTCTAATCCGCATATATATCACCATTGCCCTTGATTTTCTTTACTATATATCTCTTAAATGTCAACATATACACGTGTGATTTAGTTTACAAAGATTTTTCAATGCCGAGAACCTCGATCAGAGAGTAAAAAAGGCGTAAGGTTCACAATGGTGTAAAATTAAAATTGGATATACCGGGCTAGGATTTGAGATACAGGAACAAGGGCCAAACCAACCACCCAAGAATGGAATCGTCGAGCAAAAACACTTGACAACCTCCTAGAAGCAGCTTTTCTTGCCACCAGACCTTTCTCCATAAATTAGGAATCTGATGCCGTCACTAAACACATTCATTAAATTGCAGCCATTTGTTGAGTGTTTTTTTCTTTTTTGGTGTCGAATCCGCGTATATATCACCATTGCCCTTGATTTTCTTGACTGTATATCTCTTAAATGTCAGCATATACACGTGTGATTTAGTTTTCAAAGATTTTTCAATGCTGAGAACCTCGATCAGAGAGTAAAAAAGGCGTAAGTTTCACAATGGTGTAAAATTAAAATGGGATACACCGGGCTAGGATTCGAGTTACAGGAACAAGGGCCAAACAAACCACCCAAGAATGGAATCGTCGAGCGAAAACACTTGACAACCACCTAGAAGCAGCTTTTCTTGCCACCAGACCTTTCTCCATCAATTAGGAATCTGATGCCGTCACTAAACACATTCATTAAATTGTAGCCATTTGTTGAGTGTTTTTTTCTTTTTTGGTGTCGAATCCGCATATATATCACTATTGCCCTGGATTTTCTTGACTGTATATCTCTTAAATGTCAAAATATACACTTGTGATTTAGTTTACGAAGATTTTTCAATGCCGAGAACCTCGATCAGAGAGTAAAAAAGGTGTAAGGTTAACAATGGTGTAAAATTGAAATGTGATATACCGTGCTAGGATTCGAGTTACAGGAACAAGGGCCAAACCAACCACCCAAAAATAGAATCGTCGTGCGAAAACACTTCATAACCCCATAGAAGCAGCTTTTCGTGCCACCAGACCTTTCTCCATCAATTAGGAATCTGATGCTGTCACTAAACACATTCCTTAAATTGTAGCCATTTGTTGAGTGCTTTTTTTTGTGTGTGTCTAATCCGCATATATATCACCATTGCCCTTGATTTTCTTGACTGTATATCTCTTAAATGTCAACATATACACGTGTGATTTAGTTTACGAAGATTTTTCAACGCCGAGAACCTCGACCAGAGAGTAAAAAAGGCGTAAGGTTCACAATGGTGCAAAATTAAAATGGGATATACCGGGCAAGGATTCGAGTTATAGGAACAAGGGCCAAACCAACCACCCAAGAATGGAATCGTCGAGCGAAAACACTTGACAACCTCCTAGAAGCAGCTTTTCTTGCCACCAGACATTTCTCCATAAATTAGGAATCTGATTCCGTCACTAAACACATTCATTAAATTGTAGCCATTTGTTGAGTGTTTTTTTTTTGGAGTCTAATCCGCATATATATAACCATTGCCCTTGATTTTCTTCACTGTATATCTCTTAAATGTCAACATACACACGTGTGATTTAGTTTACTAAGATTTTTCAATGCCGAGAACCTCGATCAGAGAGTAAAAAGGCGAAAGGTTCAGAATGGTGTAAAATTTAAAATGGGATATACCGGGCAAGGATTCGAGTTACCAGAACAAGGGCCAAACCAACCACCCAAGAATGGAATCGTCGAGCGAAAACACTTGACAACCTCCTACAAGCAGCTTTTCTTGCCACCAGACCTTTCTCCATTAATTAGGAATCTGATGCCGTCACTAAATAGATTCCTTAAATTGTAGCCATTTGTTGAGTGTTTTTTTTTTTTGTGTCTAATCCGCATATATATCACCATTGCCCTTGATTTTCTTTACTATATATCTCTTAAATGTCAACATATACACGTGTGATTTAGTTTACAAAGATTTTTCAATGCCGAGAACCTCGATCAGAGAGTAAAAAAGGCTTAAGGATCACAATGGTGTAAAATTAAAATGGGATATACCGGGCTAGGATTTGAGATACAGGAACAAGGGCCAAACCAACCACCCAAGAATGGAATCGTCGAGCAAAAACACTTGACAACCTCCTAGAAGCAGCCTTTCTTTCCACCAGACCTTTCTCCATCAATTAGGAATCTGATGCCGTCACTAAACACATTCATAAAATTGTAGCCATTTGTTGAGTGTTTTTTTCTTTTTTGGTGTCGAATCCGCATATATATCACCATTGCCCTTGATTTTCTTGACTGTACATCTCTTAAATGTCAGCATATACACGTGTGATTTAGTTTTCGAAGATTTTTCAACGCTGAGAACCTCGATCAGAGAGTAAAAAAGGCGTAAGTTTCACAATGGTGTAAAATTAAAATGGGATACACCGGGCTAGGATTCGAGTTACAGGAACAAGGGCCAAACCAACCACCCAAGAATGGAATCGTCGAGCGAAAACACTTGACAACCTCCTAGAAGCAGGTTTTCTTGCAACGAGACCTTTCTCCATCAATTAGGAATCTGATGCCGTCACTAAACACATTCATTAAATTGTAGCCATTTGTTGAGTGTTTTTATCTTTTTTTGGTGTCGAATCCGCATATATATCACTAGTGCCCTTGATTTTCTTGAGTGTATATATCTTAAATGTCAACATATACAAGTGTGATTTAGTTTACGGAGATTTTTCAATGCCGAGAACTTCGATCAGAGAGTAAAAAAGGCGTAAGGTTCACAATGGTGTAAAATTAAAATGGGATATACCGGGCTAGGATTCGAGTTACAGGAACAAGGGCTAAACCAACCACCCAAGAATGGAATCGTCGAGCGAAAACATTTGACAACCTCCTAGAAGCAGCTTTTCTTGCCACCAGACCTTTCTCCATCACTTAGGAATCTGATACCGTCACTAAACACATTCATTAAACTGTAGCCATTTGTTGAATGTTTTTTTCTTTTTTGGTGTCGAATCCGCATATATATCACTATTGCCCTTGATTTTCTTGACTGTATATCTCTTAAATGTCAACATATACACGTGTGATTTAGTTTACGAAGATTTTTCAATGCCGAGAACCTCGATCAGAGAGTAAAAAAGGTGTAAGGTTCACAATGGTGTAAAATTAAAATGTGATATACCGGGCTAGGATTCGAGTTACAGGAACAAGGGCCAAACCAACCACCCAAAAATGGAATCGTCAAGTGAAAACACTTTACAACCTCATAGAAGCAGCTTTTCTTGCCACCAGACCTTTCTCCATCAATTTGGAATCTGATGTCATCACTAAACACATTCCTTAAATTGTAGCCATTTGTTGAGTGCTTTTTTTTGTGTGTGTCTAATCCGCATATATATCACCATTGCCCTTGATTTTCTTGACTGTATATCTCTTAAATGTCAACATATACACGTGTGATTTAGTTTACGAAGATTTTTCAACGCCGAGAACCTCGACCAGAGAGTAAAAAAGGCGTAAGGTTCACAATGGTGCAAAATTAAAATGGGATATACCGGGCAAGGATTCGAGTTATAGGAACAAGGGCCAAACCAACCACCCAAGAATGGAATCGTCGAGCGAAAACACTTGACAACCTCCTAGAAGCAGCTTTTCTTGCCACCAGACATTTCTCCATAAATTAGGAATCTGATTCCGTCACTAAACACATTCATTAAATTGTAGCCATTTGTTGAGTGTTTTTTCTTTTTTGGTGTCTAATCTGCATATATATCACCATTGCCCTTGATTTTCTTGACTGTATATCTCTTAAATGTCAAAATATACACATGTGATTTAGCTTACGGAGATTTTACAATGCCGAGAACCTCGACCAGAGAGTAAAAAAGGCGTAAGGTTCACAACTGTGTAAAATTAAAATGGGATAAAGCAGGCTAGGATTCGAGTTACAGGAACAAGGGCCAAACCAACCACCCAAGAATGGAATCGTCGAGCGAAAACACTTGACAACCTCCTAGAAGCAGCTTTTCTTGCCACCAGACCTTTCTCCATTGATTAGGAATCTGATGCCGTCACTAAACACATTCATTAAATTGTAGCCATTTGTTAAGTGTTTTTTCTTTTTTGGTGTCGAATCCGCATATATATCACTATTGCCCTTGATTTTCTTGACTGTATATCTCTTAAATGTCAACATATACACGTGCGATTTAGTTTACAATGATTTTTCAATTCCGAGAACCTCGATCTAAGAGTAAAAAAGGCGTAAGGTTCACAATGGTGTAAAATTAAAATGGAATATACCGGGCTAGGATTCGAGTTACAGGAACAAGGGCCAAACCAACCACCCAAGAATGCAATCGTCGAGCAAAAACACTTGACAACCTCCAAGAAGCAGCTTTTCTTGCCAGCAGACATTTCTCCACCAATTAGGAATCTGATGCCGTCACTAAACACATTTCTAACATTGTAGCCATTTGTTGAGGTTTTTTTTTTTTTTGTCTAATCCGCATATATATCACCATTGCCCTTGATTTTCTTGAGTGTATATCTCTTAAATGTCAACATATACACGTGTGATTTAGTTTACGAAGATTTTTCAATGCCGAGAACCTCGATCAGAGAGTAAAAAAGGCGTAAGGTTCACAATGGTGCAAAATTAAAATGGGATATACCGGGCAAGGATTCGAGTTATAGGAACAAGGGCCAAACCAACCACCCAAGAATGGAATCGTCGAGCGAAAACACTTGACAACCTCCTAGAAGCAGCTTTTCTTGCCACCAGACCTTTCTCCATAAATTAGGAATCTGATTCCGTCACTAAACACATTCATTAAATTGTAGCCATTTGTTGAGTGTTTTTTCTTTTTTGGTGTCTAATCTGCATATATATCACCATTGCCCTTGATTTTCTTGACTGTATATCTCTTAAATGTCAAAATATACACATGTGATTTAGCTTACGGAGATTTTACAATGCCGAGAACCTCGACCAGAGAGTAAAAAAGGCGTAAGGTTCACAACTGTGTAAAATTAAAATGGGATAAAGCAGGCTAGGATTCGAGTTACAGGAACAAGGGCCAAACCAACCACCCAAGAATGGAATCGTCGAGCGAAAACACTTGACAACCTCCTAGAAGCAGCTTTTCTTGCCACCAGACCTTTCTCCATTGATTAGGAATCTGATGCCGTCACTAAACACATTCATTAAATTGTAGCCATTTGTTGAGTGTTTTTTCTTTTTTGGTGTCGAATCCGCATATATATCACTATTGCCCTTGATTTTCTTGACTGTATATCTCTTAAATGTCAACATATACACGTGCGATTTAGTTTACAATGATTTTTCAATTCCGAGAACCTCGATCTAAGAGTAAAAAAGGCGTAAGGTTCACAATGGTGTAAAATTAAAATGGAATATACCGGGCTAGGATTCGAGTTACAGGAACAAGGGCCAAACCAACCACCCAAGAATGCAATCGTCGAGCAAAAACACTTGACAACCTCCAAGAAGCAGCTTTTCTTGCCAGCAGACATTTCTCCACCAATTAGGAATCTGATGCCGTCACTAAACACATTTCTAACATTGTAGCCATTTGTTGAGGTTTTTTTTTTTTTGTCTAATCCGCATATATATCACCATTGCCCTTGATTTTCTTGAGTGTATATCTCTTAAATGTCAACATATACACGTGTGATTTAGTTTACGAAGATTTTTCAATGCCGAGAACCTCGATCAGAGAGTAAAAAAGGCGTAAGGTTCACAATGGTGCAAAATTAAAATGGGATATACCGGGCAAGGATTCGAGTTATAGGAACAAGGGCCAAACCAACCACCCAAGAATGGAATCGTCGAGCGAAAACACTTGACAACCTCCTAGAAGCAGCTTTTCTTGCCACCAGACCTTTCTCCATTGATTAGGAATCTGATGCCGTCACTAAACACATTCATTAAATTGTAGCCATTTGTTGAGTGTTTTTTTCTTTTTTGGTGTCGAATCCGCATATATATCACTATTGCCCTTGATTTTCTTGACTGTATATCTCTTAAATGTCAACATATACACGTGCGATTTAGTTTACAAAGATTTTTCAATTCCGAGAACCTCGATCTAAGAGTAAAAAAGGCGTAAGGTTCACAATGGTGTAAAAGTAAAATGGAATATACCGGGCTAGGATTCGAGTTACAGGAACAAGGGCCAAACCAACCACCCAAGAATGCAATCGTCGAGCAAAAACACTTGACAACCTCCAAGAAGCAGTTTTTCTTGCCAGCAGACATTTCTCCACCAATTAGGAATCTGATACCGTCACTAAACACATTTCTAACATTGTAGCCATTTGTTGAGTTTTTTTTTTTTTGTCTAATCCGCATATATATCACCATTGCCCTTGATTTTCTTGAGTGTATATCTCTTAAATGTCAACATATACACGTGTGATTTAGTTTACGAAGATTTTTCAATGCCGAGAACCTCGATCAGAGAGTAAAAAAGGGTAAGGTTCACAATGGTGTAAAATTAAAATGGGATATATCGGGCAAGGATTCGAGTTATAGGAACAAGGGCCAAACCAACCACCCAAGAATGGAATCGTCGAGCGAAAACACTTGTCAACCTGCTAGAAGCAGTTTTCTTGCCACTAGACCTTTCTCCATAAATTAGGAATCTGATTCCGTCACTAAACACATTCATTAAATTTTAGCCATTTGTTGAGTGTTTTTTCTTTTTTGGTGTCTAATCTGCATATATATCACCATTGCCCTTGTTTTTCTTGACTGTATATCTCTTAAATGTCAAAATATACACATGTGATTTAGCTTACGGAGATTTTTCAAAGCCGAGAACCTCGACCAGAGAGTAAAAAAGGCGTAAGGTTCACAACTGTGTAAAATTAAAATGGGATATACCAGGCTAGGATTCGAGTTACAGGAACAAGGGCCAAACCAACCACCCAAGAATGGAATCGTCGAGCGAAAACACTTGACAACCTCCTAGAAGCAGCTTTTCTTGCCACCAGACCTTTCTCCATTGATTAGGAATCTGATGCCGTCACTAAACACATTCATTAAATTGTAGCCATTTGTTGAGTGTTTTTTTCTTTTTTGGTGTCGAATCCGCATATATATCACTATTGCCCTTGATTTTCTTGACTGTATATCTCTTAAATGTCAACATATACACGTACGATTTAGTTTACAAAGATTTTTCAATGCCGAGAACCTCGATCTAAGAGTAAAAAAGGCGTAAGATTCACAATGGTGTAAAATTAAAATGGGATATACCGGGCTAGGATTCGAGTTACAGGAACAAGGGTCAAACCAACCACCCAAGAATGCAATCGTCGACCAAAAACACTTGACAACCTCCTAGAAGCAGCTTTTCTTGCCAGCAGACATTTCTCCACCAATTAGGAATCTGATGCCGTCACTAAACACATTTCTAAAATTGTAACCATTTGTTGAGTTTTTTTTTGTGTCTAATCCGCATATAAATCACCATTGCTCTTGATTTTCTTGACTGTATATCTCTTAAATGTCAACATATACACGTGTGATTTAGTTTACGAAGATTTTTCATTGCCGAGAACCTCGATCAGAGAGTAAAAAAGGCGTATGGTTCACAATGGTGTAAAACTAAAATGGGATATACCGAGCTAGGATTCGAGTTATAGGAACAAGGGCCAAACCAACCACCAAAGAAAGGAATCGTCGAGCGAAAACACGTGATAACCTCCTGGAAGCAGCTTTTCTTGCCACCAGAACTTTCTCCATCAATTAGGAATCTGATGCCGGCACTAAACACATTCCTTAAATTGTAGCCATTTTTTGAGTGTTTATTTTTTGGTGTCTAATCCGCATATATATGACCATTTCTCTTGATTTTCTTAACTGTATATCTCTTAAATGTCAACATATCCACGTGTGATTTAGTTTACGAAGATTTTCATTGCCAAGAACCTCGATTAGAGAGTAAAAAAGGCGTAAGGTTCAAAATGGTGTAAAACTAAAATGGGATATACCGGGCTAGGATTCGAGTTACAGCAACTAGGGCTAAAACAACCACCCAAGAATGGAATCGTCGAGCGAAAACACTTGACAACCTCCTGGAAGCAGCTTTCTTGCAACCTGACCTTTCTCCATCAATTAGGAATCTGAATCCGTCACTAAACACATTCCTTAAATTGTAGCCATTCTTCTAGTGCTTATTTTTTGGTGTCTAATTCGCATATATATCACCATTCCTCTCGATTTTCTTGACTGTATATCTCTTAAGTGTCAATATATACACGTGTGATTTAGTTTACGAAGATTTTTCAATGCCGAGAACCTCGATCGGAGAGTAAAAAAGGCGTAAGGTTCACAATGCTGTAAAACTAAAATCGGATATACCGGGCTAGGATTCGAGTTACGGGAACAAGGGCCAAACCAACCTCCCAAGAATGGAATCGTCGAGCGAAAACACTTGAAAACCTCCTGGAAGCAGCTTTTCTTGCCACCAGACCTTTCTCCATCCCTTAGGAATCTGATGCAGTCACTAACCACATTCCTTAAATTGTAGCCATTTTTGTGTGTTTATTTTTTGGTGTCTAATCCGCGTATATATCACCATTGCTCTAGATTTTCTTAACTGTATATCTCTAAAATGTCGACATATACAGGTGTGATTTAGTTTACGAAGATTTTTCAATGCCGAGAACCTCGATCAGAGAGTAAAAAAGGTGTAAGGTTCACAATGGTGTAAAACTAAAATGGGATATAACAGGCTAGGATTCGAGTTACGTGAACCAGGGCCAAACTAACCACCCAAGAATGGAATCGTCGAGCGAAAACACTTGACAACCTCCTGGAAGCAGCTTTTCTTGCCACCAGACCTTTCTCCATCAGTTAGGAATCTAATGCCGTCACTAAACACATTCCTTAAATTGTAGCCATTTTTTGAGTGTTTATTTTTTGGTGTCTAATCCGCATATATATCACCATTGCTCTTTATTTTCTTGACCGTATATCTCTTAAATGTCAACATATACACGTGTGATTTAGTTTACGAAGATTTTTCAATGCCGAGCACCTCGATCAAAGAGTAAAAAAGGCGTAAGGTTCACAATGGTGTAAAACTAAAATGGGATATACCGGGCTAGGATTCGAGTTATAGGAACAAGGGCCAAACCAACCACCCAAGTCAGGAATCGTCGAGCGAAAATACTTGACAACCTTCTGGAAGCAGCTTTTCTTGCCACCAGACCTTTCTCCATCAATTAGGAATCTGATGTCGTCACTAAACCCATTTCTTAAATTGTAGCCATTTTTTGAGTGTTTATTTTTTGGTGTCTAATCCGCATATATATCACCACTGCTTTTGATTTTCTTGACTGTATATCTCTTAAATGTCAACATATACACGTGTGATTTAGTTTACGAAGATTTTTCAATGCCGAGAACCTCGATCAGAGAGTAAAAAAGGCGTAAGGTTCATAAAGGTGTAAAACTAAAATGGGATATACCGGGCAAGGATTCGAGTTACAGGAACAAGGGCCAAACCAACCACCAAAGAATGGAATCGTCGAGCGAAAAAACTTGACAAACTCCTGGCAACAGCTTTTCTTGCCACCGGACCTTTCTCCATCAATTAGAAATCTGATGACGTCACTAAACACATTCCTTAAATTGTAGCCATTTTTGAGTGTTTATATTTTGGTGTCTAATCCGCATATATATCACCATTGCTCTTGATTTTCTTGACCGTATATCTCTTAAATGTCAACATATACACATGTGACTTAGTTTACGAAGAT
Source organism: Helianthus tuberosus (assembly GCA_030545235.1). Lineage (NCBI taxonomy): Eukaryota > Viridiplantae > Streptophyta > Magnoliopsida > Asterales > Asteraceae > Helianthus > Helianthus tuberosus. Next base: position 173,723,853 of record CM060413.1, read on the forward strand.
TTTTCAATGCCGAGAACCTCGATCAGAGAGTAAAAAAGGCGTAAGGTTCACAATGGTGTAAAACTAAAATGGGATATACCGGGCTAGGATTCGAGTTACGGGAACAACGGCCAAACCAACAACCCAAGAATGGAATCGTCGAGAAAAAACACTTGACAACCTCCTGGAAGCAGCTTTTCTTACTACCAGACCTTTCTCCATCAATTAGGAATCTGATGCCGTCACTAAACACATTCCTTAAATTGTTGCCATTTTTTGAGTGTTTATTTTTTTGGGTCTAATCCGCATATATATCACCATTGCTCTTGATTTTCTTGACTGTATATCTCATAAATGTCAACATATACACGTGTGATTTAGTTTACAAAGATTTTTCAATGCTGAGAACCTCGATCAGAGAGAAAAAAAGGCGTAGGGTTCATAATGGTGTAAAACTAAAATGGGATATAACGGGCTAGGATTCGAGTTACGTGAACCTTGGCCAAACTAACCACCCAAGAATGGAATCGTCGAGCGAAAACACTTGAAAACCTCCTGGAAGCAGCTTTTCTTGCCACCAGACCTTTCTCCATCAGTTAGGAATCTAATGTCGTCACTAAACACATTCCTTAAATTGTAGCCATTTTTTTAGTGTTTATTTTTTGGTGTCTAGTCCGCATATATATCACCATTGCTCTTGATTTTCTTGACCGTATATCTCTTAAATGTCAACATATACACGTGTGATTTAGTTTACGAAGATTTTTCGATGCCGAGAACCTCGGTCAGAGAGTAAAAAAGGCGTAAGGTTCACAATGGTTTAAAACTAAAATGGGATATACCGGGCTAGGATTCGAGTTACAGGAACAAGGGCTAAACCAACCACCCAAGAATGGAATCGTCGAGCGAAAACACTTACGAATCTGATGCCGTCACTATACACATTCCTTAAATTGTAGCCATTTTTTGATTGTTTATTTTATGGTGTCTAATCCGCATATATATCACCATTGCACTTGATTTTCTTGACTGTATATCTTTTAAATGTCAACATATACACGTGTGATTTAGTTTATAAAGATTTTTCAATACCGAGAACCTCGATCAGAGAGTATAAAAGGTGTAAGGTTCACAATGGTTTAAAACTAAAATGGGATATACTGTGACAACTCGTATTTCAGAACCTATCTTTGTGCTTAATGTAACGTATATGAACTTGGTGTGATTATCTGATATGTTGATTTAATGATTGTTTATGAGATTTTATGTTTGTAATATGTGAATCTATGCATGTATATAAATGACTCGGATCGCACAACACAACCCAATCGCACAAGCCCATTCGGGCTACACTCTTTGTATCCGAACCAAGGGCAGCCCAAAGCTGGGTTCGGCCCACTCCATCAACTCGCACAACACCTAGGGTGTTAGTATAAATCCAACACTTCACCAAAACACACAAAGTTTAGCAAACCCTAAATCTCTTCTCTCTATCCCCCTCAAACCCGACGGCAACAACATCTTATCTCTCTCGAAGCTTTATCGTTCGGATCAACTCTCATTCCATTCTCTAACCGGTTAGTGTATTACTTTTGATTGCATGATTGTTGATGTGTTGGCTTATATGTTTTTACATGATGATTTAGGGAGGTTATGTGTTTGAGATTGTTAAGGGTTTGTGTTCATAAAATCAGCTCACATGTGTATTCGATAATGTTCATATGATTTGGAATTGCATGATATTAATCAAGAACCGAATGTATATTTACTCGGCTGTGATGTGTTTATGTTTAGACTGATTTAGAGTTGATGATTTAGAACCGAATAGATGTTAATCGGCTGTTATGTTTCTGCCTTTCGGATTGTTTGTTTATGATCTTGAAAGCTTTAAATCTGATAGTTTGAATGTTTTAAGATGTTGTTTATGCTTGAAACATGATTAGGGTTCATAGAGATTTGATGCTAAAAATCCTTGTTCGATCGATTAATTGTATGAATGGAAACTGTTAGTGTTGTTGATTGATAACTTCATAAATGGAAACAATAAAACTGATTGCATGAAATTCGAAAATTATAACTGGTCGCACAAGACTCCTTGGTCGCACAAGATCAGATCGTTCAAGATCTAATCTGATCGCACAAGATATGGTACAATGGTTAATGCTCTACGTTCAACTTAGGTTGTGCCGATCGCACTAGGTTGTGCCGGTCGTACAAGGCTTGGGCCACACACATTCATTGAACATTTTTATGCTGTTGGGCCTCAAAGCCCAAGTCCAGTCGCACAAGATGTATTGAATCGCACAAGCTGACCGCACAAGATCAACATGTATTATTGTTTGGGCTGGGTTAAGCTATTGGGCATATTCATAAACTGGGCCAGGTGAGTAATGGATCGCACCACATGATGTGGGTCGCACAAGGTTGTGCTAACTGCACAACATGTTGGGCCTGGGTGTTTAGTTGGGTTATGTTAGTGAATCACACAAATGGTTCGGCCCAAACTATTGAATCGCACAAGCTTGAATATGTTATGTACTTGACTGTTAATGTGTTGCCATGATCAATACATGTTCGTAACCTGTTAGCTTATGTGTAAACATACGTGCACTAGTTGAACCTAGACCTGACTTGTATGGTAACCATGTTAGGACGTGGTTGACCTCTAGCAGCTCGATTGACATTTCGTTTATCTGCCGAGCTAACCTAAGGTGAGTTCACACTTTCTACAAAGCATGGAATTCCCAGGGGTTGGGAATGGGTTAAGGAATAGGGATTCCTCGTCCTTCTTGGGTAGGACGGTACGGGTTAAGGAATATAATTCCTCGTCCTCTTGGACAGTTTAAATTTCACTAGACCAAAACTCTATCACGAAGTCCCTCCTTTTTATATCGACTTAATCGCCGGGCCAATGGCGAGCGGGTCATTAGTTAGATAGCGCTATTTAGGTCTGACAAGCCTCACACCGTGCCGCAGAGGACGAGCGTGAACTAATGGATCTGGGCACGTCAATGATGATAGACATTGACGCTAAGGGCACATAAACATGACTAAAGTCAGTGGTCGATATGGTAACAAGTCTAGTAGTATATACATGGGGTAGCCCCCACGGCCGGAGAGCCAGATAATTAAACATGGGGTAGCCCCCACGGCTGGTTAGCCAGAGTAAACGGGATTTAAACAGAACACGTTTTCAACTATGGGGTAACCCCCATGGCAGGGATGCCAGTTAAAGGAAACTGTTTTTGAAACAACTTAAAACAAACACCCAACTGTGAACTCGCTCAACGTTGTTGTTGACTCGTTACTACATGCTTTGCAGGTCAATAGGTTTAGCAGGAGCTTGCATGGAGAAGATTCGTTGTGGAGCATGGACATTAAGTGTTCATGATGAACTTAAACATTATTTACTTATGCCTTGGTTTTAGACATTATGCTTCCGCTTGCAACTTAAATTATGTTTTGTTTGGACACAAATTGTATTGTGTTGGATTTTATTATTACTTACATGCTTGTTCAATATGATTGGTGGCTTGATCCTGGTCAGTCACGCCTCCAAGCGGTGATACTCCGCAGGTGGATTTTGGGGTGTGACAGATTTGTATCAGAGCCATTGGTTATAGTGAACTTGGTTTTTAAAAAGGGAAAAGGCTTTTTGGTAAAACCAGACTATAACCTGTACAGTGCTCAACGATCCACAACGACGCTTCACTCCACGTGCAAGGCTCAACAATATAGGTAAAATGATGTATTTTTATATTGCCTACTTGCTAGCTACATAGTACATTGCTTATGGTATGCTTCGTTAGTATAACAATTGTTGCTTGAACTCCGTGTGCTTACTCTCTTCTGTCACTCCACGTTTACAAACATGCGCAACACTTTCCTTACTTGTGTTTTCTTCGATGTGAAGATCATGAGTGGACGCCTGAACTTAACTCAAGCCCAGCTGACGGCCTTGATCAATGAGCAAGTTGCTGCGGTACTTGCAGCCGCACAGGCAGGAGGTATACCCTGCCATTTCAACTCACTCTAGGATCTCTAGGTCCTACTCTCGTGAACCAACCTTTGTGTTAAACTTTGTCCTTTCTTACTCTCATGGCAGGTCAACCTGCATAGCCTCCCGTGTGCACTTTCTAGACCTTTATGGATTGTCGACCTAGTACCTTTAGTGGTACTGAAGGAGCTGTAGGTCTCCTCCACTGGTTTGAAAAGCTGGAATCTGTTTTCGAGATGTATGAATGCCCTGAGGCTCGCAGGGTGAAGTATGCTACTGGTACTCTCGAGGGTATAGCGCTCACGTGGTGGAACGCTCAGGTCCAAATGCTGGGGTTGGTTGCTGCTAATGCCACCCCATGGAAAAATTTTAAGGAAATGATTAAGGAAGAGTACTGCAATCGTGATGTTATTCACAAACTGGGGGTAGAGTTCTTCAACTTAAAGATGACAAGGTCAGAAATTGAAGCTTATACAAAAAGATCGAACGAGCTGGGAATTTTGTGTCCTACTATGGTGGATCCTCCCATCAAACGCATCGAACTATACCTTAAGGGTTTAGTGCCAGAGATTCAAAGTCATGTGACTTCAGCTAACCTCGCCACCATCCAGCAAGTTGTTCAATTGGCTCATCGTCTCACTGATCAGGCGGTGGAGCAGAATAGATTACCAAAACGTATTAGTGCTACAGCTACTTCTGAAACTCCCGGCGACAACAAGCATAAATGGGATGGAACTTCAAGCAAAGGTTCGACTTTCATTCAATCTCAGTCTCAGCAGAGAAGGACTGACGACTACAAAAGCCCTAGTCAGGAATCATCTGGTGGTCAAAGTCAAGGATGGTACAGGGGAATTCACCCCAAATGCAATCGCTGTAACCTACACCACAGCGGGCCATGCACCAGGGGTAACTGTCATCGGTGCAACAAGCCAGGCCACGCTGCAAAGGATTGCAGAGGTTTACGCCCCGCGAATCAGAATCGTCAACAACAACCCCCACAGAATCAACGTCAGCAGCAGCAGCAGCAAGGTATCAACAGGGGGTGCTTTCAGTGTGGAGCTGAAGGCCACTTCAAGAGAGACTGTCCCCAACTGAACCAGAATCAGAACAACAATAATAACAATCAGGGGAATGGAAACAATGGGGGTAACAACGGCAATGGTTCCAGGGGTCATATGTTTGTGATTGGACAAGGAGATGCAAGGAACGATCCCAACGTCGTGACGGATAAGTTTCTACTGGACGACTTGTATGTTACTGTTTTATTTGATTCGGGTGCCGATACTAGCTACGTGTCCTTAAAAGTTAGTCAAATGCTTAAGCGTTCCCCAACACTTTTGAACACCAAGCACACTGTAGAGCTAGCTAATGGTAAGAATTTAGAGGCCACACACGTAGTCAAGGGTTGTAACCTTGTTCTTGCTAATCAGACCTTCTCTATCGACCTCATTCCTATCGTCCTGGGTAGTTTCGACGTTGTCATTGGGATGGATTGGTTATCCCAACACCAAGCAGAGATCCTTTGCAACGAGAAGATTGTTCGTATTCCTCAGTCAGGTGATGAGCCTCTCATGATTCGTGGCGACAAGAGTGGTGCTGTTGTGAGCATCATCTCTTTCCTTAAGGCCCAGAAGTGTTTGCGAAAGGGACACACTGCTATTTTGGCTCTCGTTACTGACACCTCGAAGAAAGAGAAGAAGATAGAAGATTTTCCGATTGTACGCGACTATCCTGAGGTATTTCCTGAGGAACTACCTGGTCTTCCGCCTCATCGTCAAGTCGAATTCTAAATCGAGCTAGCTCCTGGAGCAGCGCCCATAGCTCGAGCCCCCTATCGTCTTGCTCCATCAGAATTGGAAGAACTGTCCACACAACTACAAGAGCTTTTGAATAAGGGTTTTATTCGTCCTAGGTCTTCGCCATGGGGAGCTCCAGTGCTATTTGTGAAGAAGAAAGACGGTACCTTCAGAATGTGTACAGACTACCGCGAGCTCAACAAAGTGACCGTGAAGAATCGTTATCCTCTTCCACGTATTGATGACTTGTTCGACCAGTTGCAAGGGTCGAGTTTCTATTCAAAGATTGATTTGAGATTGGGATATCACCAGCTGAGAGTCCGAGAAGAGGACGTCTACAAAACAGCCTTTAGAACACGTTATGGACACTACGAGTTTTTGGTCATGCCTTTTGGGCTGACAAACGCACCTGCGGTTTTCATGGACCTTATGAATCGAGTATGCAAGCCCTACCTAGATAAGTTCGTTATAGTTTTCATCGACGACATCCTGATCTATTCTAAGAGTCAGGAAGAACACGAGCAGCATCTACGACTTATTTTGGAACTCCTTCGAACAGAACAGCTTTATTCTAAGTTTTCAAAATGTGACTTCTGGCTTCGTGAAGTCCATTTCCAAGGCCACGTGGTAAACAAGGATGGGATTCATGTTGATCCATCCAAGGTAGACTCGATCAAGAACTAGCCTGCACTTAGAACACCAACAGAAATTCACCAATTCTTGGGTTTGGCGGGCTATTACAGAAGGTTTATCAAGGATTTCTCCAAGATTGCGCAACCTCTCACCTCACTAACTCAGAAAGGTGTCACTTATCGTTGGGGTGATGCACAGGAAACTGCGTTTCAACACTTAAAGGATAGACTTTGTAGCGCCCCTATCCTCTCATTGCCTGAAGGCCGAGACGACTTTGTGGTTTATTGCGACGCATCCATTCAGGGACTTCGTTGCGTGTTGATGCAACGTGATAAGGTCATTGCTTACGCATCACGTCAACTTAAGATTCACGAAAGGAACTACACTACACATGATTTGGAGCTGGGAGCTGTCGTTTTCGCACTCAAGATATGGAGACACTACCTGTACGGTACCAGGTGCACCATTTACACCGATCACAGGAGTCTCAAGCATATCTTCAACAAAAGGAGTTAAACATGCGTCAACGTCGATGGGTCGAGTTATTAAATGATTACGAATGCGCGATCAAGTACCATCCAGGCAAAGCCAATGTTATGGCTGACGCCCTCAGTCGAAAGGACACTACGCCTAAGCGCGTGCGAGCATTACAACTCACCATTCAATCTAGTCTTCCTTCCCAAATACGAGATGCTCAGGTAGAAGCATTGAAACCAGAAAACGCCAGGCCTGAAGCCCTACGTGGCTTAAGGCAACGGTTAGAACAAAAGGAAGACGGTGCTTACTATGTAACAGGACACATCTGGGTCCCGCTCTATGGCAACCTACGAGAGCTTGTGATGGATGAGGCACACAAGTCTCGTTACTCAGTACATCCTGGTTCGGAAAAGATGTACCACGATTTGAAAACTACATACTGGTGGCCTAGCATGAAAGCCCACATAGCAACCTACGTTAGTAAATGTTTGACTTGTGCGAGAGTCAAAGTCGAATACCATAAACCTTCAGGCCTACTCCAACAACCAGAGATACCACAATGGAAATGGGAGCAGATTTCCATGGATTTCGTTACTGGCCTACCTAGATCTCAACGCGGAAATGATACTATTTGGGTAATCGTGGATCGACTCACAAAGTCTGCACACTTCTTGGCTATCAAGGAAACGGATAAGTTCTCCACTCTAGCAGACGTATATCTTAAGGAAGTTGTCTCGAGGCACGGGGTGCCCACCTCTATTATCTCTGATCGTGATGCACGTTTTACTTCTGAACTGTGGCAAGCAATGCACAAGTCCTTTGGCTCACATTTAGATATGAGCATAGCTTATCACCCGCAAATGGATGGGCAGTCTGAACGCACCATCCAGACCCTTGAAGACATGCTTAGGGCATGTGTGATTGACTTTGGCAATGGTTGGGAAAAACATCTGCCATTAGTGGAATTCTCGTATAATAACAGTTACCACACCAGCATTCAGGCTGCTCCATTTGAGGCATTGTACGGGCGTAAATGCCGATCACCTCTTTGTTGGGCGGAGGTGGGGGATAGCCAGATCACTGGCCCAGAACTTGTGGTAGACACAACAGAAAGGATTGCTCAAATACGACAACGAATGGCGGCAGCTCGTGTCCGTCAGAAAAGCTACGCCGATAAGGGCAGGAAACCACTCGAGTTCCAGGTTGGGGATCGAGTGCTACTCAAAGTCTCACCCTGGAAGGGTGTTGTTCGTTTTGGTAAACGAGGCAAGCTGAATCCACGTTACGTTGGACCGTTCGAAATCTTTGAGAAAATAGGCAGAGTGGCCTACAAACTGAACCTACCAGCAGAACTCAGTGGAGTTCACAACGTTTTCCACGTGTCGAATCTGAAGAAGTGTCTGTCCGATGAGACCCTCATAGTTCCTTTGAAGGAGCTCACCATCGACGAGCAGTTGCGATTCATCGAAGAACCAGTAGAGATTACTGACCGAGATGTGAAAATTCTCAAGCGCACCAGAATGCCTCTCGTTCGAGTTCGTTGGAACTCCCGTCGTGGCCCAGAGTTCACCTGGGAACGCGAAGACCAAATGAAACAAAAGTATCCCCAACTGTTCGCAAACAGTACAACCACTACTGAGGCTGAAGCTACTGCGGAATTTCGGGACGAAATTCCAGATCAATGGGGGAAGGATGTGACACCCCAGGAAAACCATGCAACTTAACTAGCTTCCTCAGTTGTCACACCCCCAAAATCCACCATGCGGAGTACCACCGCTTGGAGGCGTGACGTGACCAGGATCGAGCCACCAATCATATTGAACAACACAATTAAGTAAATGAAACCTACTACAATACGATTGGTGACCTAAAGAAGGTGACCGATTTTAAGATAACAGAGGAAGCATAAAACGTAAGTTTAAAACATAAGTTCACAGTTCATAAGTTTAAAGTCTCAAACATAAGTTCCATAGGTTTATAAAGTCCAATTATTAAGTATGGGATATAACAACCCATATTCCACAAAAACTTTCTCCTCATGCAAGCTCCAAAAGCACTTAGCGACCTGTAAGGCATGTAACAACTAGTCAACAACAAAGTTGAGTGAGTTCACGTTTGGTTGTTTAGTTTTAAGTTGTTTCTGAAAAACGTGGTTTGACTTTCGTTGGCTTAATTTCCGTGCGGGTTACCCCGTAGTTGAAAGTATGTTTAACCAGTTCCTTTTTCATTACCCAAACCATAACCATAATCAGTGGGGGCTTTCCCCGTGTGAACTACTAGACCATACATATCGACAACTGATGAACAATAGTTGTGCCCTACATCAGTGTCTATCATCACTGACAGTTTGCCATAGTCCATTAGTACACGCCCGTCCGAACGGCACGGTGTGAGGTTTGTTAAACCTAATAGCGCTATTAACTAATGACCCACTCGCCATTGGCCTCGGCGATTAAGTAGATATAAATTGAGGGACTTCATGATAGAGTTTTGTCTAGCTAGTTTTAAGGTTGTTGTCCTGCACCAGGAGGACGAACGTACGTATTCTGCACCAGGAGAATTCGTAGGATTAATAATGGCATCCTATCTATGGAGGATGGCCGTACATATCTTCCCAAAGGGATATGTAGATTTAGTTTTAAATTCTTTAACCCATTCCCAAACCACCGGGAATCCCATGCCTTGTAGAAAGTGTGAACTCACCTCGGTTTGCTCGGTTAGATTCTCAAATATAGCTAACAGTCAAGGTTGGTCAATCACGTTCTAATATGATTACCAGTTAGTCATTTAGTGATTTACAAATAGAGCACAAAGTTCCTACATGTATCTATCACATAGCATGCATTACTTTAAGTGTTTATGCCCATATATACTTCCCATCCATTCCCCACTCATAAGCAAACATACGATAGTGCACATAACACATATAACACGTTATATCATTCACAGATAGCATACTCGACATTTAGACACGCAAATTACAACTTATGTCGTTTCAGCTTAAATATTCAAAACCGGGCTGTTTTCGGACATTTTAATAAAATAGTTAACTTATTCCAAAAATTACCAAATTTTTACAGAATGTCTTAAACGTTCCAAATTTTATTGTGTAAAAATATCGGGGTCCAGTTCATCACTAATATTTTATAAAAATTCATTTTCCGGACTGAACTCAGATTTATATTTTTCTGACCACAGTCCACGGGATAATTTATTTAAATTTCATCGAGCGTCCGATTTACGAAATTCTAGTGGGGTAATTACAAATACATCGGTGGTCATCTACAGTACAAGTTTCATCATCCAACTCTACACAGAACCCAAGTTATGACAGAAAAGAAAACACATATTTTCAGCAGAAAAATGCAGCTCCAGCTGCTGTTACGAAATGACGCTTTAAAAATAGTAAACGAAGTCCAAAAATTACGATTCCGGTGCCATTAGAACCGTATATCATAATAACACATTTTAGACTCAAAATATCAGTTTTTTGTTGAGTTTATGACCTGTTTACAGCCAACTGAAGTTGGCTGTAAAACCGGGACAGATTCTGTTTTCACTCTTTAACTTACTAACTTGTGTTCGATTGATTTCGTTAATCATGTTTAGTGACCAAAACAACATCAAACATTAATATTAATCAGCAAAACATCAGATAATCAACCAATAATCATAACCACACAAGATCTACATGATTTACACACATAACTTTTCTTTATCCATCTTATTCATCTTATGTTCAAGAGTTTATGTTATGTTATTTAGTGTTCTTCATATTTCATCATACAAACATCTATTAACCACTAAAATCAAGAACAAGATAGTGATTTAGAACACTTACTACTAGCACAAGGCTAGGGGAGAAACAAGGCGTAAAAGTGGTGGTTAAAAGAAAACGAGAGCGGTCCTTCCACTTCCGAGAGCACCGAGCTTCGTTGTATGACCCGTAGCACCTTGGTATGTAAGTGGAATGAGTGAACAAGGCTTGAATGATGGGTGGATGTGGGTGATGGTGTTCAGCCGATTGCAAGGGAGAGGGAGAGAGATGAGAGCAAAATTTGTGATGTGTTTATGTGAATGCTCTTGTCCATTAAGCATGCTTATAGACCATTCTCTTACTAATGTCCATGGTGTAATGTGTAGGGAAGATATTAGGCAACCATAAATTAAATAATCAAAAGTTATAAGGATGGTGTCCCCTATGGGGAACCGAACGGTTGTGGGGTGAGGTTTTCAAATGGGATTTCAACTAGCTTAGTTAGTGGTTAGTTTGATTTGTTAGGAATTTAATTTAGTGTAACATGTGTGTTGTAGTTTATAATGGGTGTTAGGGTATTCGGGGACCCTAACTAGCTCAGAAAAGGAAAAACAATATCATTGACAATATTTTTATGTTCCGGGTTAAGTCCGGTTGTTCGGTTTGACACTGTTCCGTTAAAGTGCTTAATTAATCCGAAAAGTGTCTTATGTATATATTTTTGTAACGTTTTTAATTTCTAACACTTAGGAAATCATAACGGACTATTTAATGACTTTTGTGTACTTTATTAGTGTGTTAACAAGTACATGTAAGCATAACACATAAATCAGAGAGCAGTTAAATAATTCCACACAGTCGTCAAGCACTTTAATTGTCATTAATAAATTGTACGGAATATATGGAATTTGAGGGTTGTCACATTCTCCCCCTGTTAAGAGAATTTCGTCCCGAAATTTAGCGCATGGTTACTGAGGAAGCTAGTTAAGTTGCGTTGTTTTCCTGATTTTCCTGGGGTGTCACACCATCCCCCCGTTGATTTGGAATTTCGTCCCAAAATTCTGTAGTAGCTTCAGCCTCAGTAGTGGTTGCGTTTTTCTTAAACAGTTGGGGATACTTGAGTTTCATTTGGTCTTCTCGTTCCCAGGTATACTCTGGGCCACGACGAGCATTCCAACGAACTCGGACCAGAGGTATCCTGGTACGCTTGAGGATCTTAACATCTCGATCTGTAATCTCTACTGGTTCTTCGACGAATCGCAGCTGGTCATCGATGGTGAGTTCCTTGAGAGGAACTATGAGGGTCTCATCTGACAGACACTTCTTCAGATTCGACACATGGAATACGTTGTGAACTCCGCTGAGTTCTTCAGGTAGATTCAACCTGTAGGCGACTTTGCCAATTTTCTGGGTGACTTCGAATGGTCCGACATAACGCGGATTGAGTTTGCCTCGTTTGCCAAAGCGGTCTACACCTTTCCAAGGTGAGACTTTGAGTAGCACTCGATCCCCAACCTGGAGCTCGAGTGGTTTTCTTCCCTTATCAGCATAGCTTTTCTGACGGTCACGAGCTGCCGCCATTCGCTGTCGTATCTGAGAAATTCTCTCGGTGGTATCTATCACAAGTTCTGGGCCAGTGATTTGGCTGTCACCAACTTCTGCCCAACAGAGAGGTGATCGGCATTTGCATCCGTACAATGCCTCGAATTGAGCGGCCTGAATGCTAGTGTGGTAGCTGTTGTTATATGAAAACTCCACTAGCGGGAGGTGCTTTTCCCAGCCATTACCAAAATCGATTACACATGCCCTAAGCATGTCTTCAAGGGTTTGGATGGTGCGTTCAGATTGCCCATCCGTCTGTGGGTGATAAGCGGTGCTCATATCTAAACGTGAGCCAAAAGACTTGTGCATTGCTTGCCACAGTTCTGAAGTAAAACGCGCGTCACGATCAGATATAATAGAGGTTGGCACTCCGTGCCTTGATACCACTTCCTTTAGGTAAATGTCTGCAAGAGTAGAAAACTTATCCATTTCTTTGATAGCCAGAAAATATGCAGACTTGGTCAGTCGATCTACGATCACCCAAATGGTATCGTTTCCGCGTTGAGATCTTGGCATACCAGTAACGAAATCCATGGAAATTTGCTCCCATTTCCATTCCGGGATCTCCGGTTGTTGAAGTAGGCCTGATGGTTTCTGATATTCAGTCTTGACTCTCGCACAAGTCAAGCACTTACTGACGTAGGTTGCTATGTGGGCTTTCATGCCAGGCCACCAATACGTAGTCTTGAGGTCGTGGTACATTTTATCCGAACCAGGATGTACCGAATAACGAGACTTGTGCGCTTCGTCCATCACAAGCTCGCGTAAGTTTCCATAAAGTGGAACCCAGATGCGCCCTGTTACATAGTAAGCGCCGTCTTCCTTTTGTTCTAGCCGCTGCCTCGATCCTCGTAGGGATTCAGCCCTGATGTTCGCTGCTTTCAATGCTTCAACCTGAGCATCACGAATCTGAGCGGGAAGGTTGGATTGGATGGTAAGCTGTAGAGCACGTACACGCCTAGGTATAGTATCCTTTCGGCTGAGGGCATCGGCCACAACATTTACCTTGCCCGGATGATACTTGATAGCGCATTAATAATCGTTCAAGAGCTCAACCCATCGGCGTTGACGCATGTTTAACTCCTTTTGCTTGAAGATATGCTCGAGACTCCTGTGATCGGTGTAAATGGTGCACTTGGTACCGTACAGGTAATGTCTCTATATCTTAAGCGCGAAAACAACTGCTCCCAGCTCCAGATCGTGAGTAGTGTAATTTCTTTCGTGAACTTTGAGTTGAGGTGATGCGTAGGCAATGACCTTGTCACGTTGCATCAATACGCAACCAAGTCCTTGGATGGAAGCGTCACAGTAAACCACAAAATCATTTGTGCCTTCAGGAAATGAGAGGATAGGCGCGCTACAAAGTCTATCTTTCAAGTGCTGAAACGCAGATTCCTGTGCATCACCCCAGCGATAGGTGACACCCTTCTGAGTCAGTGAAGTGAGGGGTTGCGCAATCTTGGAGAAATCCTTTATAAACCTTCTGTAATATCCGGCCAAACCCAAGAATTGGCGGATTTCTGTTGGTGTACGAGGTGCAGGCCAGTTCTTGATCGATTCAACCTTAGATGGATCCACATGAATCCTATCCTTGTTTACCACATGGCCTAGAAAGTGGACTTCGCGAAGCCAGAAGTCACATTTTGAAAACTTGGCATACAACTGCTCTTTTCGAAGAAGTTCCAGCATAAGTCGTAAATGCTGCTCGTGTTCCTCCTGACTCTTAGAATAGATCAGGATATCGTCGACGAACACAATAACGAACTTATCCAGGTAAGGCTTGCACACTCGGTTCATGAGATCCATGAAGACCGCTGGTGCATTCGTCAGCCCGAATGGCATAACCAGAAACTCGTAATGGCCGTAACGAGTTCTGAATGTTGTTTTGGAGACGTCCTCATCTCGGACTCTCAGCTGATGGTATCCCGATCTCAAATCAATCTTAGAGTAATAGCTCGACCCTTGCAACTGGTCGAACAAGTCGTCGATACGTGGAAGAGGATAACGATTCTTCACAGTCACCTTGTTAAGTTCGCGATAGTCAATATACATTCTGAAAGTACCATCTTTCTTCTTTACGAACAAGACTGGAGCTCCCCAGGGCGAAGAGCTAGGACGTATAAAACCCTTTTCCAAGAGTTCTTGTAGTTGCGTGGATAGTTCTTCAAGTTCTGACGGGGCTAGACGATATGGTGCTCGAGCTACTGGCGCTGCTCCAGGAGCTAGCTCGATTTGAAACTCAACTTGGCGATGAGGCGGAAGACCAGGAAATACATCAGGAAAATTGCGTATAATAGGGATGTCTTCAATTCTCTTCTCTTCCGTTGATGTGTCAGTAACGAGCGCTAAAATCGCAGTGTGGCCCTTTCGCAAACACTTCTGGGCCTTAAGAAAAGAGATGATACCTTCGACAGTGCCACTCTTGTCGCCACGAATCACGAGAGGTTCTTCACCAGAACAAGGAATGCGGACGATTTTCTCCTTGCAAACAATCTCCGCTTGATGATGAGATAGCCAATCCATCCCAATAACGACGTCGAAACTACCAAGTGTGATAGGAATAAGATCGATAGAGAAAGTCTGACCAACTAAGACGAGGTTACAACCTTTAACTACATGCGTGGCCTCATGGCTTTTACCGTTAGCTAGTTCTACGGTGTGTTTGGTGTTCAGAAGTGTTGGAGTGCGCTTAAGCATTTGGCTAACTTTTAGGGACACATAACTAGTATCGGCACCCGAATCGAATAAAACAGTAACAAAGAAGTCATCCAGAAGAAACTTACCCATCACAACGTTGGGATCGTTCCTTGCTTCTCCCTGACCAATCACGAACACCCGACCTTGGGCGCCATTGCCATTATTGTTACCTCCATTGTTGCCTCCGTTGTTAATTCCATTGTGATTCCCGTTTCTTTGGTTGTTGTTCTGGTTTTGGTTCAGCTGGGGGCAGTTCCTCTTAAAGTGGCCTTCAGCGCCACACTGAAAGCATCCTTTATTTCCCTGCTGATGCTGCTGCTGGTGATTCTGTGGGGCTTGTTGTTGTTGTTGGCGATTTTGATTTGCTGGTAGGGCGCTCCTGCAATCCTTTGCTTCATGACCAAACTTGTTACACCTCAGGCAACGACCTTTGTTGCACTGCCCGCTGTGATGTTTGTTGCACCGGTTGCACTTGGGGTGGTTCCCTCAGTATCCACCCTGTCTTTGGTTACCAGAAGATTGCTGACCAGGACCCTGGTAGTCATCAGTCTTTCGCTGCTGAGACTGAACTGAAGTAGAACCCTTTCCGGTGTTCCCATCCCATTTTCGCTTGTTGTCGGTAGGTGAATCAGAAGTAGCTGTGGCACTGATACGTTTGGGTAGCCTGTTTTGCTCCACCGCCTGGTCGGTGAGACGATGAGCCAACTTGATAATTTGCTGAATGGTACCAGGTTAGCCGAAGTCACGTGACTCTAAATCTCGGGTACAAGGCCCTTGAGGTAAAGCTCAATACGTTTGATGGAAGGGTCCACCATAGTAGGGCACAGGATGGCCAGTTTATTCGACCTCTTAGTATACGCCTCAATCTCAGACCCCGTCATCTTCAGATTGAAAAATTCCACCTCTAGCTTGTGGATGTCATCCCGACTACAGTACTCCTCCTTGATCAGCTCTTTGAAACCATTCCAGGGTGTGGCATTAGCAACTGCCAGTCCTAGTAATTGAACCTGTGCCTTCCACCAGGTTAACGCAGCTCCTTCAAGTGTTCCGGTAGCATATTTCACCCTACGGTCTTTGGGGCATTCGCACATCTCAAAAACAGACTCAAGCTTTTCAAATCAGTGAAGAAGGCCCACTGCTCCTTCGGTGCCACTGAAAGTAGTAGGTCGGCAGTCCATGAACGTTTTGAATGTGCACACAGGAGGTTGGGCATGTTGACCTCCTGCTGGGTTAGCTGCGAGTGCCTCAGCGACTCGTTCGTTGATCAAAGCCGTCAACTGGGCTTGAGTGAGGTTGATATGTCCTCCGCGTCCGCTCATGATCTTCATAACGAAGCAACGTAAGTGAGGAAAGTGTCGCGAAAGTGCGTAAGTGTGGGACGACATTAGAGAGTAAGCACACAAGGTTCAAATAGCAATTATCACATTATCTAATGCACAGTGAGAACTATCTAACCGACAATATAACATAAATCATACCACTTACGGTGTCGAGTCTTGCACGTGGAGCGAAGCATCGTTGTGGATCGTTGAGCACTGTACAGGTTATAGTCTGGTTTTATCAAAAAGCCTTTCCCTTTTTAAAACCAAGTTCACTATAACCAATGGCTCTGATACCAATCTGTCACACCCCCAAAATCCACCATGCGGAGTACCACCGCTTGGAGGCGTGACGTGACCAGGATCGAGCCACCAATCATATTGAACAACACAATTAAGTAAATGAAACTAACTACAATACGATTGGTGACCTAAAGAAGGTGGCCGATTTTAAGATAACAGCGGAAGCATAAAACGTAAGTTCAAAACATAAGTTCACAGTTCATAAGTTTAAAGTCTCAAACATAAGTTCCATAGGTTTATAAAGTTCAATTATTAAGTATGGGATATAACAACCCATATTCCACAACAACTTTCTCCTCATGCAAGCTCCAAAAGCACCTAGGGACCTGTAAGGCATGTAACAACTAGTCAACAACAAAGTTGAGTGTGTTCATGTTTGGTTGTTTAGTTTTAAGTTGTTTCTGAAAAACGTGGTTTGACTTTCGTTGGCTTAATTGCCGTGGGGGTTACCCCGTAGTTTAAAGTATGTTTAACCAGTTCCTTTTTCATTACCCAAACCATAACCATAATCAGTGGGGCCTTTCCCCGTGTGAACTACTAGACCATACATATCGACAACTGACGAACAATAGTTGTGCCCTACATCAGTGTCTATCATCACTGACAGTTTGCCATAGTCCATTAGTACACGCCCGTCCAAACGGCACGGTGTGAGGTTTGTTAAACCTAATAGCGCTATTAACTAATGACCCGCTCGCCATTGGCCTCGGCGATTAAGTCGATATAAATTGAGGGACTTCATGATAGAGTTTTGTCTAGCTAGTTTTAAGGTTGTTGTCCTGCACCAGGAGGACGAACGTACGTATTCTGCACCAGGAGAATTCGTAGGACTAATAATGGCATCCTATCTATGGAGGATGGCCGTACATATCTTCCCAAAGGGATATGTAGATTTAGTTTTAAATTCTTTAACCCATTCCCAAACCACCGGGAATCCCATGCCTTGTAGAAAGTGTGAACTCACCTCGGTTTGCTCGGTTAGATTCTCAAATATAGCTAACAGTCAAGGTTGGTCAATCACGTCCTAATATGATTACCAGTTAGTCATTTAGTGATTTACAAATAGAGCACAAAGTTCCTACACGTATCTATCACATAGCATGCATTACTTTAAGTGTTTATGCCCATATATATATTTCCCATCCATTCCCCACTCATAAGCAAACATACGATAGTGCACATAACACATATAACACGTTATATCATTCACAGATAGCATACTCGACATTTAGACACTCAAATTACAACTTATGTCGTTTCAGCTTAAATATTCTAAACCGGGCTGTTTTCGGACATTTTAATAAAATAGTTAACTTATTCCAAAAATTCCCAAATTTTTAAAGAATGTCTTAAACGTTCTAAATTTTATTGTGTAAAAATATCGGGGTTCAGTTCATCACTAATATTTTATAAAAATTCATTTTCCTGACTGAACTCAGATTTATATTTTTCTGACCACAGTCCACGGGATAATTTATTTAAAATTCATCGAGTGTCCGATTTACGAAATTCCAGTGGGGTAATTACAAATACATCGGTGGTCATCTATAGTACAAGTTTCATGATCCAAATCTACACAGAACCCAAGTTATGACAGAAAACAAAACACATATTTTCAGCAGAAAAATGAAGCTCCAGCTGCTGTTACGAAATGACGCTTTAAAAATAGTAAACGAAGTCCAGAAATTACGATTCCGGTGCCATTAGAACCGTATTTCATAATAACAAATTTTAGACTCAAAATATCAGTTTTTCGTTGAGTTTATGACCTGTTTACAGCCAACTGAAGTTGGCTGTAAAACCGGGACAGATTCTGTTTTCCCTCTTTAACTTACTAACTTGTGTTCGATTGATTCCGTTAATCATGTTTAGTGACCACAACAACATCAAACATTAATATTAATCAGCAAAACATCAGATAATCAACCAATAATCATAACCACACAAGATCTACATGATTTACACACATAACTTTTCTTTATCCATCTTATTCATCTTAATATCAAGAGTTTATGTTATGTTATTTAGTGTTCTTCATATTTCATCATACAAACATCAATTAACCACTAAAATCAAGAACAAGATAGTGATTTAGAACACTTACTACTAGCACAAGGCTAGGGGAGAAACAAGGCGTAAAAGTGGTGGTTAAAAGAAAAAAAGAGCGGTCCTTCCACTTCCGAGAGCACCGAGCTTCGTTGTATGACTCGTAGCACCTTGGTATGTAAGTGGAATAAGTGAACAAGGCTTGAATGATGGGTGGATGTGGGTGATGGTGTTCAGCCGATTGCAAGGGAGAGGGGGAGAGATGAGAGCAAAATTTGTGATGTGTTTTTGTGAATGCTCTTGTCCATTAAGCATGCTTATAGACCATTCTCTTACTAATGTCCATGGTGTAATGTGTAGGGAAGATATTAGGCAACCATAAATTAAATAATCAAAAGTTGTAAGGATGGTGTCCCCTATGGGGAACCGAATGGTTGTGGGGTGAGGTTTTCAAATGGGATTTCAACTAACTTAGTTAGTGGTTAGTTTGATTTGTTAGGAATTTAATTTAGTGTAACATGTGTGTTGTAGTTTATAACGGGTGTTAGGGTATTCGGGGACCCTAACTAGCTCAGAAAAGGAAAAGTAATATCATTGACAATATTTTTATGTTCCGGGTTAAGTCCAGTTGTTCGGTTTGACACTGTTCCGTTAAAGTGCTTAATTAATCCGAAAAGTGTCTTATGTATATATTTTTGTAACGTTTTTAATTTCTAACACTTAGGAAATCATAACGGACTATTTAATGACTTTTCTGTACTTTATTAGTGTGTTAACAAGTACATGTAAGCATAACACATAAATCAGAGAGCACTTAAATAATTCCACACAGTCGTCAAGCACTTTAATTGTCATTAATAAATTGTACGGAATACATGGAATTTGAGGGTTGTCACATCAGTGAGTACGTACCAAATTTCGGGATGAAATTTCTTTCAACTTGAGGATAATGTGACAACTCGTATTTCAGAACCTATCTTTGTGCTTAATGTAACGTATGTGAACTTGGTGTGATTATCTGATATGTTGATTTAATGAATGTTTATGAGATTTTATGTTTGCAATATGTGAATCTATGCATGTATATAAATGACTCGGATCGCACAACACAACCCAATCGCACAAGCCCATTCGGGCTACACACTTTGTATCCGAACCAAGGGCAGCCCAAAGCTGGGTTCGGCCCACTCCATCAACTCGCACAACACCTAGGGTGTTAGTATAAATCCAACACTTCACCAAAACACACAAAGTTTAGCAAACCCTAAATCTCTCCTCTCTCTCCCTCTCAAACCCGACGGCAACAACATCCTATCTCTCTCGAAGCTTTATCGTTCGGATTAACTCTCATTCCATTCTCTAACCGGTTAGTGTATTACTTTTGATTGCATGATTGATGATGTGTTGGCTTATATGTTTTTACATGATGATTTAGGGAGGTTATGTGTTTGAGATTGTTAAGGGTTTGTGTTCATAAAATCGGCTCACATGTGTATTCGATAATGTTCATATGATTTGGAATTGCATGATATTAATCAAGAACCGAATGTATATTTACTCGGCTGTGATGTGTTTATGTTTAGACTGATTTTGAGTTGATGATTTAGAACCGAATAGATGTTAATCGGCTGTTATGTTTCTGCCTTTCAGATTGTTTGTTTGATGATGTTTAAAGATTTAAATCTGATAGTTTAAATGTTTTAAGATGTTGTTTATGCTTGAAACATGATTAGGGTTCATAGAGATATGATGCTAAAAACCCTTGTTCGATCGATTAATTGTATGAATGGAAACTGTTAGTGTTGTTGATTGATAACTTCATAAATGGAAACAATAAAACTGATTACATGAAATTCGGATATTATAACTGGTCGCACAAGACTCCTTGGTCGCACAAGATCAGATCGTACAAGATCTGATCAGATCGCACAAGACAGTCGCACAAGATAGGGGTACAATGGTTAATGCTCTACGTTCAACTTAGGATTGCATGATCGCACAAGACCTTGTGGATCGCACAAGGTTGTGCCGATCGCACAAGGCTTGGGCCACACACATTCATTGAACATTTTTATGCTGTTGGGCCTCAAAGCCCAAGTCCAGTCGCACAAGATGTATTGAATCGCACAAGCTGACCGCACAAGATCAACATGTATTATTGTTTGGGCCGGGTTAAGCTATTGGGCTTATTCATAAACTGGGTCGGGTGAGTAATGGATCGCACAACATGATGTGGGTCGCACAAGGCTGTGCTGACCGCACAACTTGTTGGGCCGGGGTGTTTAATTGGGTTATGTTAGTGAATCGCACAAATGGTTCGGCCCAAACTATTGAATCGCACAAGCTTGAATATGTTATGTACTTGACTGTTAATGTGTTGCCATGATCAATACGTGTTCGTAACCTGTTAGCTTATGTGTAAACATACGTGCACTACTTGAACCTAGACCTGACTTGTATGGTAACCATGTTAGGACGTGGTTGACCTCTAGCAGCTCGATTCACCTTTCGTTTGTCTGCCGAGCTAACCTAAGGTGAGTTCACACTTTCTACAAAGCATGGGATTCCCAAGGGTTGGGAATGGGTTAAGGAATAGGGATTCCTCGTCCTTCTTGGGTAGGACAGTACGGGTTAAGGAATATAATTCCTCGTCCTCTTGGACAGTTTAAATTTCACTAGACCAAAACTCTATCACGAAGTCCCTCCTTTTTATATCGACTTAATCGTCGGGCCAATGGCGAGCGGGTCATTAGTTAGATAGCGCTATTTAGGTCTGACAAGCCTCACACCGTGCCGCAGAGGACGGGCGTGAACTAATGGATCTGGGCACGTCAATGATGATAGACATTGACGCTAAGGGCACATAAACATGACTAAAGTCAGTGGTCGATATGGTAACGAGTCTAGTAGTATATACATGGGGTAGCCCCCACGGCCGGAGAGCCAGATAATTAAACATGGGGTAGCCCCCACGGCTGGTTAGCCAGAGTAAACGGGATTTAAACAGAACACGTTTTCAACTATGGGGTAACCCCCACGGCAGGGATGCCAGTTAAAGGAAACTGTTTTTGAAACAACTTAAAACAAACACCCAATTGTGAACTCGCTCAACGTTGTTGTTGACTCGTTACTACATGCTTTGCAGGTCAATAGGTTTAGCAGGAGCTTGCATGGAGAAGAGTCGTTGTGGAGCATGGACATTGAGTGTTCATGATGAACTTAAACATTATTTACTTATGCCTTGGTTTTAGACATTATGCTTCCGCTTGCAACTTACATTATGTTTTGTTTGGACACCAAATGTATTGTGCTGGATTTTATTATTACTTACATGCTTGTTCATTATGATTGGTGGCTTGATCCTGGTAAGTCACGCCTCCAAGCGGTGATACTCCGCAGGTGGATTTTGGGGGTGTGACATATAATGGGCTAGGATTCGAGTTACGGGAACAAGGGCCAAACCAACCACCCAAGAATGGAATCGTCGGGCGAAAACACTTGACAACCTCCTGGAAGTTGATTTTATTGCCACATGACCTTTTTCCATCAATTAGGGATCTGATGACGTCACTAAACACATTCCTTAAATTGTAGCCATTTTTTGAGTGTTTATTTTTTGGTGTCTAATTCGCATATATATCACCATTGCTCTTGATTTTCTTGACTTTATATCTCTTAAATGTCGACATATACACGTGTGATTTAGTTTACGGAGATTTTTTAATGCCGAGAACCTCGATCAAAGAGTAAAAAAGGCGTAAGGTTCACAATGGTGTAAAACTAAAATGGGATATATCGGGCTAGGATTCGAGTTAGGAGAACAAGGGCCAAACCAACCACCCAAGAATGGAATCGTCGAGCGAAAACACTTCACAACCTCCTGGAAGTAGCTTTTCTTGCCACCAAACCTTTCTCCATCATTTAGGAATCTGATGTCGTCACTAAACACGTTCCTTAAATTATAGCCATTTTTTGAGTGTTTATTTTTTGGTGTCTAATCTGCATATATATCACCATTCCTCTTGATTTTCTTGACTTCATATCTCTTAAATGTCAACATATACACGTGTGATTTAGTTTACGAAGAATTTTCAATGCCGAGAACCTCGATCAGAGAGTAAAAAAGGCGTAAGGTTCACAATGGTGTAAAACTAAAATGGGATATACCGGGCTAGGATTCGAGTTAGAGGAACAAGGGCCAAACCAACCACCCAAGAATGGAATCGTCGAGTGAAAACACTTGACAACCTTCTGGAAGCAGCTTTTCTTGCCACCAGACCTTTCTCCATCAATTAGGAATCTGATGCCGTCACTAAACATACTCCTTAAATTGTAGCCACTTTTTGAGTGTTTATTTTTTGGTGTCTAATCCGCATATATATCACCATTGCTTTTGATTTTCTTGACTGTTTATCTCTTAAATGTCAACATATACACGTGTGATTTAGTTTACGAAGATTTTTCAATTGCCGAGAACCTCGATCAGAGAGTAAAAAGGGCGTAAGGTTCACAATGGTGTAAAACTAAAATGGGATATACCGGGCTAGGATTCGAGTTACAGGAACAAGGGCCAAACCAAACACCCAAGAATGTAATCGTCGAGCGAAAACACTTGACAACCTCCTGGAAGCAGCTTTTCTTGCCACCAGACCTTTCTCCATCTATTAGGAATCTGATGCCATCACTAAACACATTCCTTAAATTGTAGCCATTTTTTGAGTTTTTATTTTTTGGTGTCTATTCCGCATATATATCACCATTGCTCTTGATTTTCTTAAATGTATATCTCTTAAATGTCAACATATACATGTGTGATTTAGTTTACGAAGATTTTTTAATGCCGAGAACCTCGATCTGAGAGTAAAAAAGGCGTAAGGTTCACAATGGGGTAAAACTATAATGGGATATACCGGGCTAGGATTCGAGTTATAGGAACAAGGGCCAAATCAACCATTAAAGAATGGAATCGTCGAGCGAAAATACTTGACAACCTCCTGGAAGCAACTTTTCTTGCCACCAGACATTTCTCCATCAATTAGAAATTTATGACGTCACTAAACACATTCCTTAAATTGTAGCCATTTTTTGAGTGTTTATATTTTGGTGTCTAATCCGCATATATATCACAATTGCTCTGGATTTTCTTGACTGTATATCTCTTAAATATCAACATATACACGTGTGATTTAGTTTACGAAGATTTTTTAATGTCGAGAACCTCGATCAGAGAGTAAAAAAGGCGTAAGTTTCACAATGGTGTAAAACTAAAATTGGATATACCGGGTTAGGATTCGAGTTACGGGAACAAGGGTCAAACCAACCACCCAAGAATGGAATCGTTGAGCGAAAACACTTCACAACCTCTTGGAAGCAGCTTTTCATGCCACCAGACCTTTCTCCATCAATTAGGAATCTGATGCCGTCACTAAACACGTTCCTTAAATTGTAATCATTTTTTCAGTGTTTATTTTTTGGTGTCTAATCCACATATATATCACCATTGTACTTAATTTTCTTTACTGTATATCTCTTAAATGTCAACATATACATGTGTGATTGTTTACGAAGATTTTTCAATGCCGAGAACCTCGATCAGAGAGTAAAAAAGGCGTAAGGTTCACAATGGTGTAAAACTAAAATTGGATATACCGGGCTGGGATTCGAGTTACGGGAACAAGGGCCAATCCAACCACCCAAGAATGGAATCGTCGAGCGAAAACACTTCACGTCCTCTAGGAAGAAGCTTTTCTTGCCACCAGAACTTTCTCCATCAATTAGAAATCGGACGCCGTCACTAAACACGTTCCTTAAATTGTAACCATATTTTTAGTGTTTATTTTTTGGTGTCTAATCCGCATATATATCTCCATTGCTCTTGATTTTCTTGATCGTATATCTCTTAAATGTCAACATATACACGTGTGATTTAGTTTACGAAGATTTTTCAATGCCCAGAACCTCGATCGGAGAGTAAAAAAGGTGTAAGGTTCATAATGGTGTAAAACTAAAATGGGATATACCGTGCTAGGATTCGAGTTACGGGAACTAGGGCCAAACCAACCACCCAAGAATGGAATCGTCGATCGAAAACACTTGACAACCTCCTGGAAGCAGCTTTTCTTGCCACCAAACCTTTCTCCATTAATTAGGAATCTGATGCCGTCACTAAACACATTCCTTAAATTGTAGCCATTTTTTGAGTGTTTATTTTTTGGTGTCTAATCCGCATATATATCACCATTGCTCTTGATTTTCTTGACTGTATATCTCGTAAATGTCAACTGATGCACGTGTGATTTAGTTTACGATGATTTTTCAATGTCGAGAACCTCGATTAGAGAGTAAAAAAAGCGTAAGGTTCACAAAGGTGTAAAACTAAAATGGGATATAACGGGCTAGGATTCGAGTTACGGGAACAAGGGCCAAACCAACCACCCAAGAATGGAATCGTCGAGCGAAAACAGTTGACAACCTCCGGGAAGCAGCTTTTCTTGCCACCAGACCTTTCTCCATCAATTAGGAATCTGATGCCGTCACTATACACATTCCTTAAATTGTAGCCATTTTTTGAGTGTTTATTTTTTGGTGTCTAATCCGCATATATATCACCGTTGCTCTTGATTTTCTTGACTGTATATCACTTAAATGTCAACATATACACATGTGATTTAGTTTACGAAGATTTTTCAATGCCGAGAACCTCGATCAGAGAGTAAAAAAGGTGTAAGGTTCACAATGGTTTAAAACTAAAATGGGATATAACGGACTAGGATTCAAGTTACAGGAACAAGGGCCAAACCAACCACCCAAGAATCGAATCGTCAAGCGAAAACACTTGACAACCTCCTGAAAGCAGCTTTTCTTGCCACCAGACCTTTCTCCATCAATTAGGAATATGATGCCGTCACTAAACACATTCCTTAAATTGTAGCCATTTTTTGAGTGTTTATTTTTTGGTGTCTAATCCGCATATATATCACCATTGCTCTTTGTTTTCTTGACCGTATATCTCTTAAATGTCAACATATACACGTGTGATTTAGTTTACGAAGATTTTTCAATGCCGAGAACCTCGATCAGAGAGTAAAAAAGGCGTAAGGTTCACAATGGTGTAAAACTAAAATGGGATATACCGGGCTAGGATTCGAGTTATGGGATAAAGGGCCAAACCAACCACCCAAGAATGGAATCTGTTGGAGCTTATGAGATCATTGATACTTGCACTGGATTAGTTTTGATATAGTTTGTAGCTTATTTGAAGTCTAGGGACTTGTTTTGTAATTATATGAAAGTAGCAAACCTGGCCTACTGTAGTTAAGATGCCAGCATAGTTATAATTATGCTGGCAAGTCAGGATCTATATAAACCATTGTATTGTTGCCCTAGCCAAGCTTTTGGCCACACTTGGTGAATATTAGTGTTGTTTACATTTCAATCTCTACTCATTGTGCTTAATCAGATTTCCAAGGTGCTTTATTGTTTATCTTCTTGTTTGGATTCAATACAACACTTGTTGTATTCATCATACCACTAGCTTCATCTTCATTCTTGATTCTTCTAAACCTTTTCATAGTACAAACACCTAATCAATAGGTGTTTTGGACTAAAACAATCAACCACTGTGATCCGGATTGATATTGGGATCTACAATTTGGTATCAGAGCCTTAGTGCTCTTGGTTGTAGTGTTTTTGTTAAGATTTTTCAAAGTTTTGAAGGTTTTTCAAAGTTCCAAGGTTTTTCAAATTTTTGGACTTAAAATTGATTGATTTGGTGTGTTTAATTGATAGGTTGTTGTTAATCAGTGATTAGGGAGTCATTTTGGACATTTTGATGCAAAGAAACATGGTTTTTGAGTCGTTTTCCGGTGATTAGTGGGTTTTAGTTCGTGTTAAACCCTCTGGTCAGCGTAGATAATTTTGAAGGTAGCGAATTTAGTTTGAACACAGCGAAGTTATTTTTTAATACAGCGAACAATATTTGAATATCGCATAATTATCAATTTCGCCGAATAAAACTCAAGCGAAATTGCTAATTTTCGGCGAAATAGTGCCATTGTCCCTATAGCGAATTTATCGAAGGCGACTTCGAGAACTGTGATAAAGAACCACAGCGTTTTTATCACGGTGTCCGTCGAAATAAGCCAAACTAACGTGTTTGTTTATTGTATCAGCGGAATTAGCTTTCTTCACCAGTGCAGGACTTCTTCGCATACCGGCGAAGACATTTGTTCAGCGAAGCGTGTCGGCGAAGTTGCCTAGGTCCACAAATTTCAGTCTGCTGTCCGGCGAAGTTAACATCATTACCGGCGAAGTTGCTCAAATATCAGTCTGTCAGCAAATTTAACCTCTGATCAGCTTTCTTAAGTCAAAAAAAAGTCAAAATGTCGGTGAATCAACTAAGTCCAATGGCTCAAGCTGAACTTGAGACCGGAACCACCACAAGACCACCAAAATTGAAATGAGCAGAAGATTTCGGTACTTGGAAGAATCAAATCAAGTCATTCTTCGAATTCACTGACTACAATCTATGGCTTTCTGTCATCGCTGGACCCCACGTTCCAACGGTGGTTTCAGGAGATGTGATAATCAATAACAACGACCCCACAACCTTCACTGATGAAGACAAAGCCCTAATCCAACGCGACCGTCATGCACATGCTGCCTTAACCATGGCTTTGTCAACTGATGACTGTAACATGTTTGAAGAATACAGAACTGCTAAAGAAATCTTGCACGCTTTGATCGAATACTACGAGGGAAATGCAGAGCTAATTGAGAGCAAAAAAGACATGGTGCAGAAGCAATACAACATGTTTGGTGGAATTCGTGGAGAAAGTATTTCCGATCATATCAGTCGCTTTCTGAATATGATGACCAAGATGAAGAAGGCAGGAAATCCTGTCACAAATCGTGCTGCCATAAAGAAGCTTCTAGACTCACTTCCAAAGGAATGGAGCCTTCAATGCATGATGATAAAAAGGGATTTCCTCAACAACCCAAATCCTGTCACTCTGTCTGATTTAATCAACACTCTGAAGGCTTTTGAAATGGACGTCAACAAATGCAAAATGAATACGGATGGTTACTCCCAAAAGTCAAGTCAGACTTCTACTGGGCTAAAGAATGTGGCATTTCTTGCTTCAGGAGGCACCAGTCAACAAGCTTCCGACATGTCCTACTTTAACGTTTCCACAAGCGCATCAAAGGCACCACAATCTAGTGATAAGGCTGTTGTGGTTGGTGATACTCAAGCTTTGAAAGTGTCAACTGAACATGTAGCACTTTTTAACATGGTTCTGAGTAGCTATGAAGCTTTAATGTCGGGAGAACTCTAGAAGGAGATGCTCACTGCCGAAGACATGTATCAGGTTGATCCAGATAACATGGAGGAGATGGATTTGAAGTGGCAGATGGCTATGATCACTTTAAGGTTGAAGAAGTTTCAGGATAAGACTGGGAAGCGTCTAGGTCTTGGAAAAGCTGGTTTTGACAAATCCAAGTTGAGATGTTACAACTGCAAGAGTTTGGGTCACTTCAAGCGAGAGTGTCCTTTGTTGAAGGAGGGAAACACTGAAGCTGCTCCTGCTACAAAACAAATTGCTATTGAAGAAAACAAGAACAATGCTACTCCCAATACACCAAAAGCTCTGGTAGTTGAAGACTATGATTGGGGTGAGGAAATTGCTGAAGCCAAGGAACAAGTCAACAAAGCTCTCATGGCAAAGATCTCAAGCGGGTCATCATCAAAACAGGTTGAGAAACTAGCTGCTGGTATCCCAAAAGGGGACAACATTGCTGACAAGGGTCTGAAAAGCATTCTCAAATCCCAGAGCCTAAGATAGACAAGAATTCTGAAGATGCTGAAAAGCCCAAGGAGCAGGTTCCAAAAGAGTCACCCGATCAGAAGAAAGAAAAGGGAAAAGCCTCTGCAGCAGCTATGAAAATTGAAACCTCAAAGGAAAAGGCTGACAAGGACCTGGTAAATAGCATTCCACACGACTTTAAAGTAAAGTTATGCACGCAATCATGCGTTGACGTCGTGGCACACTATAAATTTCTTAATCTTGAATTTGAGAGGCAAAAAGACAAGCTTTAAAATTTAATAAAGAACTTAAACAGAACGAGGCCGCATATCAGAGAAAGTTGAATTCAACTTTAGCTGAAATGCAAACTCTAAAAGAATTTGTTTTTAGAAAAGATTTTATCATCAACGATCTAACAGATAGACTAGAAAAAGCTTTGAACGAAAATAATAAATTACAAATTATTATAGACAAATGGAATGTCAGTCAAAAGGCCTTTACTGACATCAAAAACTGCTAACGACCGACGTATGTAAAAGATGGGATTGGGTATAAGGATAGGCAAGGAAATGAAAGAAAACTTTGCTTTCCACCACATAGCAAAAACTATGTGCCTATGCCAACTCCTCATCCCGACAATGATTTCATTGATGAAAAGGCCTCTATAGAACAAAAT
Organism: Helianthus tuberosus; assembly: GCA_030545235.1. NCBI lineage: Eukaryota > Viridiplantae > Streptophyta > Magnoliopsida > Asterales > Asteraceae > Helianthus > Helianthus tuberosus. Next base: position 173,752,938 of record CM060413.1, read on the forward strand.
GATTCTTTTAAAAACAAAACAACCGCTAACATTCCAAAAAGTAATGCAGATCCAATTGTGTGTAAACAAGATGTGTGCGATGAGGATGGAGACTGCGGCGGTTCAAAAATAGGAATAGGTTATTCAGGCGACAGTTATTCCACTGTTAACTGGTTCGCCTGGAACTGTTCTAAGAAAAACAATATTCGGGATGAATGTAATAATTTAATTAGGACGGATGACTGTAATGGCCGTGTGCCTAAATTTAACTCTTTGGATGACTGTAAGGGCCATGTGCCTACATTTGAGACCCGTGATCGTGAACATGCTATGTTTGAATGTCATGATTTAAATTCTACATTTTGTGATGATAAAAATGTGTATGAATCTCCTGTATTTGTGCCAGAGTTGAAAAAGAATAGCTTTGGAAAATTCCTCACCGAGGAAATTCCAGAATTTATTCCATCTCGAACAGGTATGATAGATTCAGAGAAGAGAGCCACTGAAAATTACAGCGAAGAAGATTCAAGCTTTTCTGCCTCAGAAAGGGAAGAAGAGACTTCAAGTTCTAATGAAGAACAAAATCAGAAAACTCAAGTGAAGATCAAACAACAGAAGATCAAAGCTCCGAAGATTCAAGTGACGAAACAATTGAAGATCAATATTCAGAAGTTTCAAGTGAAAATCATAGCTCCGAAGATTCAAATGACGAAGCAAGTGAGGATCAAAATTCAAAAAATTCAAGTGAAGATCAAACATCAAAAAGTTCTTCAGATTCCGACAATGATGAAGACTGCTCGGAAGATGAAAGCCGAGTTGACAAGAAAATGAAGAAAGCCGAAAGCTCAAGATACACCGCATCAAAAGACTCATAAAAAAGCTCAAGACACTCATCATATACATCATCTTCTAACACCAAAAAGCCCAGACGTAAACGATGTTTTCGTTGTGGTCATTTAGGACATACAGCGAAACATTGTAAAAACAAGAATTTTTCTAAACCAGAATATGATTTTGTTAAAAAATTCACAGATCAGCTTGATTACCTTAAGAAATCTGTTAAAAATCTGGTTAACTCAATAGCTTATTTCTGGAAGCAAAAAGAGGATATCGTGGGACAAAACCGCGATAGATCCAAAGTGAAGCAAATCTGGGTTCCTAAATCAAACTAATTTGTGTATATATTTGTATTTCAGAGTAAACTCCAGAAATGGCTTCGGATGCTCATAGAATACATCTGCCATGTCGACAGCGGATGTTCAAGACACATGACAGGCTTAAAGGAGCTTCTGAAGAATTTTTGTTTTATTGATGGTGATTTCGTGTCATTCGCTGGAGACAAGAAGGGAGGGAAGATCGTTGGAATAGGAGATGTTGTGTCTGAAGCTCTTACTTTAGAAAATGTCAACTATGTTCCAGAATTGTGCTACAATCTTATGAGTGTATCACAAGTCTGTGATAAAGGAATATCGGTGCTCTTCAACGACATGGAATGTTTTTGTTCCTCAAGCCTGAATATGTCGTTCCCGCAGAGATGATCATGCTCACAGCTCCACGACAAAACAACACATACGTGCTCAACATGAAAAATGCCAAGACAAATGACAACTTGACGTGTTTAATCTCAAAGGCTTCAGAATCGGAGTCACCACTTTGGCACAGGCGATTGGGGCATGTAAATTTCAAAAATATGAACAAACTCTCTAAGTTAAACTTAGTAAGAGGTCTTCTGACAAAAGGATTTCCTTTTTCTGAAAAATGTATAGCATGTGCCCAAGGAAAGCAACACAAGAAATCGCACAAGCCCAAAGCAGTGAATACGATTACTGAGCCTCTTCACCTGATGCATATGGATCTTTTTGGTCCAATAAGTGTTAAAAGTCTTGCTAAAAGTTCCTACTGTTTGGTCATTACAGATGATTTCTCTTGTTTCTCATGGGTCTATTTTCTTGAAGCCAAGAGTGAGATGGCTGATATCCTCAAGTCATTCATTCCCTTGATTGATAACGTGACCAGATTGAAAGTCAAGTTGATCAGAAGTGATAGTGGTTCCGAATTCAAGAATCAAACCTTCATATCCTTCTGTGCAGAAAAGGGAATTCATCTTCAATACAGTGCGGCTATAACTCCTCAACAAAATGGAGTTGCTGAACGAAAGAACAGAACTTTGATCGAAGCCGCGAGAACTATGCTGGTGGATTCAAAGCTTCCAATCATTTTTTGGGCAGAAGCGGTAAACACAGCATGCTATGTTCTGAACCAAGTTCTCATTTTAAAACCTCACGGAAAAACTGCATATGAACTTCTCTTCAAAAGGAAGCCGCTTATTGATTTCTTCAGATCGTTTAGATTTTCTTGCACTCTTCTAAACACTCAAGATAATCTCATCAAGTTCGAAGCAGTGGGTGATATCTACTACTTCATGGGATATTCATCCACTCAGAAAGCCTACAGAGTCTACAACAAACGAACAAAGATTGTGATTGAATCTTATTACGTTGACTTCCAAGAAGGAAACTACACTAACACTGGAAATACTCCCAATTGGTTTTATGATGTGGGTGTGATTTTCAACACCTTCGAAATTCCAGAAGATGTTCCAGAAGCAGGACCTGCAGAAGCTGCTCAAGTTGAACCTCTGTTTGATTCTTCAGATATTGGTTTAACTCCTTTCACTACTTGTTTTTCTCCATTCTCTGCTGATCCACTTCTCTCCGTGGATGAAGTAAATGGTGACACTTCGCCTGAGAATACCCCTGAAAACGGTGCTTCTTCTTCACAGATGAATGTGGATGAACCAACTCAGGAAGATGATCCTCCAGTAATCTACGTTGACGAACACTTCACCAACCTTCCGCAGCAAATTGAGACTCACACAAATGCAGGATACAAGACAAATCGCAATCATCCTCTTGAGAATGTCATAGGTACAGTAGAAGAAGGAGTACATACACGTGGTCAGTCATCAAGCATCAACAAAGGGCTCTATGCCGCTTTTCTCTCGCAGTCCGTGCCTCGTGACATTGAAGAAGCTATTCAAGACTCCAGTTGGGTTCAGGCCATGCAGGAAGAACTGTCTTAATTTCGCAAACTCAAAGTTTGGGAGCTAGTATATTTACCTAAGGGAAAGTTTCTGATTGGTACAAAATGGGTCTTTCACAACAAGATGGATGATCGTGGAGTAGTGATCAAGAACAAGGCTAGATTGGTGGTGCAAGGTTTTCGTCAGGAGGAAGGAATTGATTACGAAGAAGTTTTTGCTCCAGTTGCAAGATTGGAGGCAATCAGAATATTCCTGGCATACGCGTCATACAGGAATTTCAAAGTTTTCCAGATGGACGTAAAGAGTGCTTTTCTGTATGGCAAGGTAAAGGAAGAAGTCTACGTGTGTCAGCCTCCGGGATTCGAAGATCCTCATTTTCCAGGTCGCTACTACAAGTTGGACAAAGCCCTCTATGGTCTTCACCAAGCCCCACGTGCTTGGTACGAGCCTTTGTCAACTTATTTTTTGAAGTGTGGGTACACTAGAGGAACGATCGACATGTCTCTCTTCACCAAACGAATCGAAGAAGGCGTAATGCTGGTTCAAATTGATGTGGACGATATCATCTTCGGGTCAACAAATTAGGAGTTATGTAAAGAATTCGAGACCGTTATGAAGGCAAAATTCGAAATGAGCATGATGGAAGAACTCACGTTCTTCTTAGGGTTAGAAGTGAAGAAAAAGGAGGGCGGCATTCTTATTCACCAGGCTAAGTACATTCGGGATATTCTTGCAAAGTACCACATGAACGACTGCAAAGTTGCAAACACCCTGTTCGCCTCACAGACGGAGCTTACTCTATATCCTCAAGGAAAACCAGTGAATAAGTCCTTCTACCGCTCCATGATAGGCTCTCTGATGTACTTAACTGCAAGCAGACCTGACATTATGTGGGCAGTCTGTCTCTGTGCTCGTTTTCAGATAAATCCCAAAGAATCACATGAAACCGTTGTGAAGCGCATCTTCCGCTATCTTAAAGGAACTCCGAAACTAGGTCTTTGGTATCCTATTGCTTATTCGGACAGTGATCATGCAGGTTGTAAAGTGGATCGCAGGTCTATATCAGGAGGGTGTCAATTCTTGGGAAATCGTCATATCTCTTGGTAAAGCAAGAAGCAGACAACTGTGTCCACCTCCACTGCTCAAACTGAGTACACTGCGGCCTACAGTTGTTGTTAACAAGTTCTCTAGATACAAAATCAGTTGTTGGATTATGGAATCAACATCATGAGGACTCCTATATTCATCAACAATGAAGCATGTTTGGGAATTGTGAAGAATCCCATCCACCACTCAAGAACAAAGCATATCGAAATTTGTATTCACGCAATTCGAGATGCTTACGAGAAAGGATACATTCAAGTGGTGCCAGTGGATACAACACAGCAATGGGCCGACATTTTCACGAAAGCCTTTGATAAAACCCGATTCAACCAGCTGGTAACCTGGTTGGAAATGGTTAATTTCCTTGAGTTGAAATGAATCTTGTTGTCCAAAATCGTTTGTAAATACTCTATCTTTTGTCCATATTAAAAAAAAACGTTTGTTAAAAGTAAAACGAGTATCGTAAAGCGTTGCCCACCAAAAAGATTTTCTGAACTTTAAAATTTCATTTTCGGGCAATGGACTTTCAAAAATAAAAATTTTAGGGGGGATATTCCAGAAAATCAAAATTATATGCTTGTGTCTGACTCCTGTTAGAGGAAGTGATAGAAAATTGCTAACACTTTGTCATTTCTTGAAAAACAGAAAACAAAAGAAATCAGGGTACCAAGCAACGACGTGTCGGTAGATTCAGCAACACCAATGAGTAAACTGCTGTTAGGGAGCAAAACATAACATCTACACAAGGATTTTGGCTTTTCTCAGGCATTACGCATCATTGTGGGTAACACGTTGCGGCATATGGCTTAATGGTCTTAAATCTTGCGTTGATAGATTGCCAAAGTCTGAGATTTCGGGTCTTTATATTGGTATTTCATTCGGGGATATCATAGTTGTTCTTCTGCTGCATCCAGATACATGCTGACCTAGACGCTATGATATCTTTTCAAGAAAAGAGCCAAAAATGGCCAAATCCCTAAATTGAAGAAGCTTTCATAGAAAGTCATTCAAATGCGCAAAAAAAATGCACAAATCATACCAAATCTGGTATCTGTCTTCGCCCTCAGTAGTTTTTGGGATCTCTGCTGTATGAAAGTACTGACCTGATCACCAACTCTATCGTTAAACGCAAAATGAATGAATCCAATATACTCACCTGTTATGAGGAATCTTTGTGCATACCTTGATCGCAGGGGTATGTCCTGATGTGGGAATCACGGGCGTAATGATTCTATTCTAAATAGCTTGTGTGGGGGCCATAGAAGTCTTGTCAATATTACCAAAAACATGATAAACGCGCTCTCCGAAGGCATGTTGAAAGAAGGATGCATGGATTTAAGCGGACAAACATACTAGCAGTTTTTCTTGTGCCTTGATTCGCTAATAATAATAAATAAGGATTTAACAAGTGTTGACAATATGATCTTCTGCAGGTAAGTCGACAAGCGTCAAAAGAAACAAGAAAATCAGCAAAAATGGAACCTCCCAAAATTGAAAAACGAAGTTCGGAGTCAAAATGGCCCAAATTTTCTCTAGTTTGTGAATATTTCATGATTTCTATTATTTTAAACAAAATTGGGCACGTTTTTCAAAAAAGTTTGAAATTCACTAGCGTATTTAAATTTGATTTTGAAAAGAAGTTGCAAACCACCAAAGGCGGCGAAATTAAGATTCCGGCGAAAATGACAATTTCGCCAAAAACCTTAAACCGCCTATAAATCTTCCTTAACCGACCTTAATTCAAAAATTTTCAAACATTCCTTTTCTCTCTCTCATTGTCACCGGTTAAAACCTCTTTCATCTTCTTCATCATTCTATTGTACTTAGTGCTTTCATTCACAGATCAGAGGTAATATCGGTTCATGGTCGGTCCTCACAGATTACTAAAATCGTTGATTTATGATTATATTGGGTTTATTACTTTTTGAAAAACCATTACTATCAATCATCTGTCATTAAGAAGGATTTGAGATAATTGTTGATAAACATTGACCATACTTCATGAACTCAGACCGTGTTTGAAGTTTTGTTGATCATAGATTAACATTCGTGTTCGTCATTAGTTCCGACTGTTAGGGTTTTTGAAGGGGTTTATCAAGTAAAAATATGGGGCCAGCGAAATTAAAGATGAACATAGCGATGAATCTGGCGAATTTAGTTCAATTCAAGGAATTTCAAAGTCTCGAACGCGAGTTCGAGCAACCGGCGAAATAAGTTATTTCGCCGGTAAGTCGGCTTAGACGATTGTTTTCGCTGCTCGATCGCTTCGAGAACAAAGTCTACCTTCGCCGGCAATTGTCAGCAAAATTAAATTTCTGTCACATATTTGTTGCCGGCGAAATCACCCGATACCCGCTTTCGTCACCGGCGAAGATATCCTATCCGTGTTATAACCATCAACGAAACTTGGCTTGTTTCCTTACTCGTTGCCGGCGAAAACACACGTGATCAGATATTGTCGCCGGAAAAATTGCTTGGTCTCGATAACAATCATCAGCAAAGATAACCTTTTTGGGTTATCAGCGATTTTGATCCTTATTTTTTTAAGTTTTGTAAATATCTTTTTAATACTAAAATCAAATTATCTTTTATATAACCTAATGTAGTTGTAAATATTATCAAACTTCATTTATTCTTATACCTAGGTGTAAATATTTTCGTAAAAAGATTCTAACTTGGCTCGTTTGTTGTGTCAGAAACAGGATGGTGAAAATTATCGAGTGGGATAAGACTCTGAAGCATAATCAGCATATCAAACTTGAGCAAGCACCACAGGATTTCGAAGACGTGGCAAGATGGATACAATCAAGCAGGATAAGCTATGCGGTCCAAACGAAAGTTCCTATTTATTGAATCCACATACAAGAATTTTGGCAAACAGCGAAACCTGAAACTATTAACAAAGCCAGAGGGATATCTGCAACAGTCCGCAACAAACGAGTAATTGTAACTGAAGAAAGGATTCGCACTATTTTGAAGCTGGGAGATAATGCACAAGATCCAATCAGCTTGAACAAGGATGATGTTTTGGATGGCTTTCGTGGTATGGGATACGTGGGAGATTTTAGTCAGAAGAAGGAGATCAAAAGAAACGGTCTCACAAGGGATTGGAGATTTATAGTACACGTAATTGCTATGAGTATAGCTCATCGTAAAGGTGGATATGACGGCCTGAATCTGGAGTGGTCGGGAGCAATGCTGAACTTATGTTTAAACCAAAATTTCAACATCTCTGGACTAATCTTCAACTACATGCTCGAGAATACAAGAGGACATACTCGGGCAATGTATCCCAGATTCATTCAGATGCTGATCAACGATCAATATGATAAACTGCCGCATGATGAAGGCCCCTACACCTTTCATGTTCCCACCAGTCGACAATACACTGAGATCAAAATGAACGAATGGGTGATGTTACACGACTGGATGTATACTGCAGAAAGACTGCCGTTGGTGAAAGCGGCTTACAAAAAGTACAGAGAAGCAGTTAAAGCAAAACAACAAAGAATCATGCAAGCTGAGGAAGAGGTTGTAGAAGAAGAAGAAGAAGAAGAAGAAGAACAGCTAAAAAGAAAAAGAAAAGGAAAGCAAGCGGCTGATGAAGAACCTCCAAAGAAGAAGAAATCATCGGAAAACCCAGAAAGGCTTATGGGAGCAAGTTTTAGAGCCGCAGATTCAGAAGAACATCATCGACACATTCAAGATATGCGGGAAATTCATGCAATACAAGAAAAAGAAAAGAGAGAAAAGAAGCTTGCAAGACGAGAAATGTCGGAATCTGAAAGACCAGTTGTAGCAACGGAAGAAAAGCAAACATTGGAAGATTTTGTTGATACACTATTAACCGATCCAGAAGAAACCTCTGCAAGAAAATCAACTCCCCCAAAGAAAACAGATGAAGGACCTTCTAGGTTTCCCCAAGTGAAACCCACAAGGATCTCAAAACCTCCTGTGCCTCCACAAAGAATTCGTCCATTTCATGATCTGTATGACAAGCTCATCAAAGATATAGGTGCTGGTCCTGCGAAAGTGATATGCATTCTGAAACATCAAGTCAATGATGCAAATGTTCTAAGAGAAAATCTGAAGGACCAAAGAAAGAAGAACAAAGAACTGCATGCCTATGTCACTGGACAATCACAGTACATAAGGTTTCAGCAGCATGGAATAGAGAAGCTATACAGAATGATGAAGAAAATTTGTGCAAAAATTGAGATAGAGCCCATGTTCTCGTTCATAGAAATCTTCGACTTTGAGGCATTTAAAGAGGAGGAAACAAATAGAAAGAAGAAAGAAGCTGAAACAAATAAAAGACGTCTTGAGTCGACAGAAAAAGTCACTGAAGGAGACGATAGTGATGAAGAAGAAATGGACAGAGATGAAATGCCTGCAAGATTTATAGAATGGGGATTGGAAGAGGAAGTAATTTATGAACAAGAAGATGGAAAGACATTCACCCCACAACACCCAGAATGGTTTAGAAGGGAAAGAGAAAAACATCCTGATTTTTATCAGGTAGTAACTGTTGAGAAGACAGAAGCTACTGATAAAATCATTAGCTGGATGTATAACGATCTTAAAGGGATGTTTGTGGTCAAACGAAGAGGTGGTGTGATTCAGTACTTCAGAACTGGGTATGATCTGTTTTCTCTTCCCAGGTGGGATCTACGTGAACTTGGCCGACTGGATATGTTAAATCCAGATGATAGAAGCGTTGGGGGGGGGGGACTTTGAGCGCATAATTGCGAAAGAATGCAACAAAGGCTTTCCGACATTCAAGCCACAACGTCCTAGAAAGAGAGTATCCAAGACAACAAAAGATCCTATTACTGGAAAAAGCAAAGTGACGTGGGTTATCAACCCTGCAAAAGTTGTCACAAGAATTAAGCTCCCAGATAAAGTCCCGGATTGTCTAAACAACTTCAAGAAGTGGTTCTATGATAGCCATACTAGTGAAGCGGTGATCCGATCGAACGAAAAATGAAGATATTAAAATATTGGATCCAATGGATGTCTTCATGTTCGGACTCTCTGATTTAACGGTGCTGAATGCAAACCGTATAAATGTTGGAGCTGGAAACGCCAATCTAGAAGAGGCCATGCTGTTTCAGATGGCAGTGGATAGAGCCTGGAAGAGAAAACGAGAGATTCTTGGCATCGTTGACAAGATTGAGAAAAGAAAGGAAGTAGATGCAAAGAAGAAAGAAGAAAGGAAGAAGAAAAAGCACGAGAAAAAGAAAGAAAAGCCTTCCTCAACGACAAAAGAGCCCACCACCACTCCTCAAGCAACATCACCACCTCCGGCCTCATCCACATATGAGGCCATTATGGAGGATCCACCATCGACAAGTGAAGTTGTTTTAACTCAAGAAACCCCTGCAACAACGACCGAAGTTCAAGCGACACCAGAAGCAACAGTGAGTGCAGAAGTCCCTCCGGATCTAGAAAAGAATGCTACAGACAATCCAGAAGCAACTAATGAAGAATGAAAAACAAGTATGCAACGATCTAGGGGGTATTGTTGGAGCTTATGAGATCGTTAATACTTGCACTGGATTAGTTTTGATATAGTTTGTAGCTTATTTGAAGTCTAGGGACTTGTTTTGTAATTATATTAAAGTAGCAAACCTGACCTAGTGTAGTTAAGATGTCAGCATAATTATAATTATGCTGGCAAGTCAGGATCTATATAAACCATTGTATTGTTGCCCTAGCCAAGCCTTTGGCCACACTTGGTGAATATTAGTGTTGTTTACATTTCAATCTCTACTCATTGTGCTTAATCAGATTTCCAAGGTGCTTTATTGTTTATCTTCTTGTTTGGATTTAATACAACACTTGTTGTATTCATCATACCACTAGCTTCATCTTCATTCTTGATTCTTCTTAACTTTTTCATAGTACAAACACCTAATCAATAGGTGTTTTGGACTAAAACAATCAACCACTGTGATCCGGATTGATATTGGGATCTACCAAATCGTCGAGCGAAAACACTTGACAACCTTCTGGAACCAGCTTTTCTTGCCACCAGATCTATCTCCATTAATTAGGAATCTGATGTCGTCACTAAACACATTCCTTAAATTGTAGCCATTTTTTGAGTGTTTATTTTTCGGTGTCTAATCCGGATATATATCACCATTGCTCTTGATTTTATTGACTGTATATCTCTTAAATGTCAACATATACACGTGTGATTTAGTTTACGAAGATTTTTCAATGCCGAGAACCTCGATCAGAGAGTATAAAAGGCGTAAGGCTCACAATGGTGTAAAACTAAACTGGATATACCGGGCTAGTGTTAGGAAACTTTATTGTATTTGTTGTTGAAAATTGTTTAATTTACTTTGAATTAATTCCATCAACGCGAACCGACCGACGAACCGTCCCAGAAGCACTAAATATGAAGACCGAGAAAGAAAAAATCAAGCTTCTAATTCTTTGATTAAAGATCACTACAAGGTTACAAGACTTCAAAAAGTTAGCGGGACATTATGGAGTATACAAGATATATATTCAAAGAATTATGTTCATAAAGATAATATATCTTATGAACATATTTAATTTCTTTTCTTATGAAAAAGGTTTCATGAGAAAATGAAATGCTTTCAACACAAAAGAAAAAGGAATCTTTTCTTATGAAAAAGCTTTTCATAAGAAAAGAAATATAATATCTCAATATGTGATGACTTCATCAGAATGGAAAAAGGCAAGTTGGTGAAAAATGAAGATAAGCCACATTAAAATAATGGATGAGCACATAAACCAATTTCTCATCAACCAATCACATTTGAGATAGGCACATGGAAATCTCTATAAATACATAATTTCTTCGTAGGAATTATGTGTGTCTTGTAAAGTAATATTTTTCTTATAGAGTTTTTGTGTGAGTTTACCCCCTGGTTTGCCCTAGGGGGTGACATTCAAGATTCGAGTTTATTCTCGGATCGACCCCTTCTTCTTTGTTTGATTCCGCCAAACAAAGATTAATTCTTATATTCATAGAATGATTCATTTATTTTATAAGAGTTAATCATTGAAGAAATCTCACTCCCACTGTCTCTATTTTTATTCTTTGAATGTTTATATACTTCACAAACACCCGTCTCTATGATCGAAGAAAGCTGAATCATTCGAACAGGGTCAGAAAATGGGACCAACAAGTGGTATCATTTATAGGTTTTATATTCATTTACTAATTATTTATTATTATGGTTGATGGAACATGATAAATTGTCACATGCCATTTTGGTGAAATCTTTTATCATAAGAGAATGCTAAGTGGCATTAAGGAGACTGTTTTTATTAATGTTAGATATTTTCCAACTTTGTAGGGGTATATATAAAAATGCCCCATAATAAAATTGAGTCGGCTTCGTGAAGAAAAAAAGTTATTCGGCTTTGGATCCTGTGATACTATATCATCATGTTTACATAATTTATAGATCATAAACCCCACCGTTAACAATCCTAAAGCCCAAAATACAAACAGATAAATTCTTTTTTTTAGAATTTGAGGGATCTATGGAAATAGGAGCCCAAAACCTTTGCTATATATGTTAAACATAGTGTGTTTCCCCCAATCAAAAGTCTATCAAAAGTTTTTGTTTTCTCCATTCTGATTCATTCAGTGACTATGATTGTTGTTCTTAAGTTAGGAACTACATGTTCACAACCTTGGATTAGAACATGTGTTTTGGGACTAGGATTTGTATCCTTATAAGGTAGAACGTGTGCTCCATAACTGGGACCACGTCCTTGGATAGGATATGCGTGTCGTGGTTAGAACTTTGCATTTTAGGGTGTGTGGGGTTTTGCATTGTTAGAGCATTCACATTCCTTACCCTATATTCTGTGAAAGCGGATTTTATATTATAAAAAGTGGTTGTAACAGGTTGTGAGTGGAGCAGAGAAAAAATGTTTATGTTCATCTATATGTTTGGGGGACACTGTCCACCCTCTATAGTTTTTTAATATATTTTGAAAGTAGTTGTGAGTATAGTAGAGAGAGAAAAGATAATGATTAAAGTAGAAAAAAAAATATTATTTAATTGAAGGTTGAGAGAAAATGTAGCTTTTAATGTAGTTATATGATTGATTTGATGGAAAGGATATGAATGCTCTTATGCCTTCATAGTTAGTGTGTACGTATACTCTTATACATATACAAGTTCTAAATACATATGTTACGTGTATACATAAAAACATATATAATTTAGCGTAAGTGTTTGCGAGCCAGGTGAATGGGTTAAGGATTACATTATTTGACTTCTCCCTTAGAGCTTGAAATATAGAGAAAATGGTTATAGTCTAATAGAAAGAGAAAGGTTAGAGGGCTTACGTAGGTTTTAATCTTGTGGTTGATTTTGTGATCTTTTGGACCGATTCGACCCACATATATGAATTATATAACTTCTATCTTTCTATAAAAATAAATATACTTTAATACATATTATTTAGTTTATTTTTTTCTATAATTTGGTTATTTAAATCAACTTGAATTGACAAGAAGTCACATGGTTGGCTTGTGGTTTATTTTGTGATTTTTTGGACCGATTCGACCCACATATATGAATATATAACTTCTATCTTTCTATAAAAATAAATATACTTTAATACATATTATTTAGTTTATTTTTTTCTATAATTTGGTTATTTAAATCAACTTGAATTGACAAGAAGTCACATGGTTGGCTTATACTTGTGCTACTTGAAATCATAGAAATTTTGTAAATCTTATACACCAATTTTACCATTTTGTTGCCTATGATATGAAATTCATAATTCATAAATGCCTTGATTTTTATTTTGTAGTAGACTTTCAAAAAGATCGATCGAGCCGTCTTTACGCCATCAAAACAAACCTATCGCCACTTTACTTAACCACATCAACCCAAACCCATCACATCACTTTGCTTAATTATGTGACCAACACCTCCTCCCCCTCCTCACCTTCACATTCACAACGCCGTATCTTGCACCCTCATCATTGCACGTAACATCACCATTGTTTTCAATCCGAGCCCCCTCCGATTAAAAACCTACACATCACCAAAGCCTCCCCACAAATTAAGTTGGCAACCACCTTTAGAAAACCCAACCAAACCCCTACTCTTTTAAATCAGAGTAAATTTCAAAAATAGTCATTTATATTGACACCAGATTGCAAACTATGTACTTTGTCTTTAAATAGTACAAAAAACTTACTCGATGTTTGCGAACTCTTACACGTTATGTCCTTTAGCTCTAACTCAATTAGTTTTTAACCTTAAATCTAACCAAGTAGACCCCATTTGAGGGAAAATTAGACTTTTTACCATTTATTTATATAAAATAATATTATAAAAAATAAAAAACATATAAAAGTTTATCTTTTCTTTCAAACATTCAGATATCTCCCTCTCTTTTCCATTACGCTCACTCACCCACCCACCCACCCCCATCTTCACACCACCACCATCACTATCACCACCGTCATAACACTTCTTTCCCTCTCTCCCTACCTTTCTCTCCCCTAATATTCCGATTAATCAGTTTTGCTCGTATATGATTATTCAATCAAAGTTCATTAATCTTCAAGTTAGAGTTGAGATCTTCAACCATTAATTTAATGTAATTTACCACAATATCATGCTCATAAACCCAAATTTTGACCAAAATATTCATGTTTGACCACCGATTTCTATCTTCATTGTTATGCAATCCATCACTTATACTCGTATATTATGATTATTCAATAACTTAGATCGGATCTAGACATACATTAGTCCCAACTCCGACCGTCATTTTCTCCCCAAAATAAAAAAAAATCAAATCTAGAAAAACCTAACCCCACCGTCATTTTCTCCTCCAAATCTGGAATAACCTAATCCCACCATCATTTTCTATTGATGATTGGCTGGACACGTCGGATGCCAGTGCTGGTGCGATGACTGGTCGGATATTTAGGGTTGGAATGGTGAACAGTTGGTGATAGAGAACATATAGATAGAGAAAGAGGTGAGAAAAGGGTGGGTGGTTTATGGTGGCGGTGGTGCTATGCGGTGGTGAGTACAGAAAGTTAGAATGAGAGGGGAAAAGAGAGTTGAGAGAAAGGAAGAGAGAGAGAGAGAGTTGAGATAGAGGGGGTTCTTTATATATATTTTATATATTTTTTATTCTTTTTGTTTTATTTATTAAATATATTATAAATAAAATAGTAAACTTACCAATCTACTCTAGTTTAACTTTAAAAACTAACTAAGTTAGGGGTAAAGGACAAAACGTGTAAGAGTTTGCAAACATCGAGTACGTTTTTTGTACTTTTTGAAGACAAAATACATAGTTTGCAATTTAGTGTTAACATAAATGACGATTTTTGTAATTTACTCTTTAAATTATATAATATTATTGACTATTGTAACATATATTGTAAGACAATTTTTTATAACCCAAATTGTAACAAAAATTCACATACAAATATACATATATAATTTAACACATAATTTTAATTTGTAACCTAAATTTATTAAGGTTCACAGATACACAAACAACCTTTAATTTAGCAACCGAAATACGCAACGTTGATTCATATAGTAAGAAGCTTTTCAATTCAACAAACCAATTCTGTTTTAAAAATTATTTTACAAAAGGTTTTATCCATATAAAAAAAATGTAACAACTAATTTCAGTATCCTCCACCACCCACCTTCGTGTCAACCACCATCCATCTTTTAGTCAACCCTTTCCCTTCACGTCAACCACCCAACGGTCACTTTGTGAATATCCTTTGTGTTCATATCAGCCACCCTTCGCTTTCGTGTCAACCACCCTTCCCCTTCGCGTCAACTCCCCTTCCCCTTCGCGTGCTATAAGCCACCCACCACCCTCTACCTCCTCGCCCTAAAACCACTGAATTACAAAAAATGTGGTAAGGGGTTATGTGGGCTACCATTTACAGGATGGGAAACTCGTAGTTGCTGCCCTCCTTTGTCGTGTATAAGGTTTTTTTGCTTAACGGTTTTCTACCCCCACAACTCATCTCGAGTTCAGTTTAGCGTTGGTGATTTTTTTCTTCAGTGGCAGTTAACCTACGTGCATGGCTCCTATGAGGAGGGGGCGGAACATTAAGTCAGGGGGTCTTGTGCATGACACTGCTAGTGGTTTAAGGACCAACCCTTTCAAATTTCTCCATGAATGTAAAGATTGAAAACTGAGGACTGGGGGATTTTTTTGGCTGGTTGAACACATGTAAAGCACCCACCTCAAGACTGAAAACCGAAGGCTATCTTTGAAGGAAGTTATCTCCAAGGACTTGGAACTTTTTTTAGATGTAGGGGAAGTTCTTAGGGTAGGAGATAAATGGTTATGTTGTAGTTGCATGGTGATGCATGCACTCAGTAGGGGGTGCAAGCATGACGACGAGGTCGTGTCATTCACCATGGTCTCGGGGGTGATGTTAATCTCCATGAGCGTGTTTTTTCCCTCCTTATTCAGACTGTTAAAAGCATTCCCCCAGTTGTCGGATGGTGTTTGCTCAGGTTTTAACAGGTGCTTTGCGCAAAGTTGTCGTGTCGCAAGGATCGGTCGACAATTGGGTCCAATTGCTTCTGCTACCACAGTGCACCTTGAGGGTGGTCAAACCATCCTCTAGAGAAGAACGGAGATCAGGGAACAGGAAATCTCTGCAGTGTAGTAACATCTTAATGGGGATGGGTTTGGTGATTTGGTCTCTTCCCTATTGGATAGCGTGGGAGAGGCGGGGGCTCCTAGAAGAGAATGCAGGAAGGAGGAAGACAGAGAAAGGGACCCTAAAATTATGCAATGTTTTCACAAAGTCAGAAATGGACATTTCACGGCTGCGATTAAGGTCCAATGTTCTAGTGGAGTTGTCCCTCTAGGGGATTCGATCTTGAAAGCTCTCATCGATAAAAATCCAGTGGTGTCGCCTCCGTCCTTGCCTTCTAACCCTTTGGCCCAACCCACTCTTGTTGTTGATGGGGAGTGTGTGCTCAAATGTATCCGATCCTTTCCTAAAGGGACGTCTTATGGTAGGGATGGGCTGTGGGCCCAACACCTGTTATTATAGTTAAATATTTTAGTTGGTTATAATATTTTAAAGAGATCCTCTTATTTTGGGATAATATAGGATTTGATTATGTTTCCTAAAATTATATATCTTTATCTCCAAGTTACAAATAAAATATTATCTTTAAATTTATAATCGAATAATTAACTTGGGTGGATAGAGATATTTTGAAATTATAATCAAAATCCCTTAAAATTAGTTGATTCAACCTTATCACATTAACTGCCATAATTAGAGGATTTCGAATCTTGGAGAACACGTCTCGAACAAGATTTGAGATCATTCGAACTTACACATCTCGGACATATTCGAAATCATTCGAACTCGTCCATCTTGGAATGATCCGAGATCATTCGAACTCATACGTTTTGGATGAATCCGAGATATAACTTATTCGAAATCATAAATGTTCTTGAAATGTCAAGATTTATCCGAAATCCCATTACTTTATTAGGTTGTTAATGTGAACTAAATTGATTGGTTTGCTATTAAATGATTGGTTTTGTAAACACTTAATTAATCAGAATTAGATAACCTTTTTACAAAACCAAATAGCTTAACTTGAATGTACTTCTGATGTATCACTTCTTGCCAAAGCTGTTTTGATGCATCTATTTATTGTTCAAGTATTATAAAAGCTATGTTAAGTATGCATTACAAACGTGAATGCCTTATTTCTGGCCAAAGCTGATTTAATTCATTTATGTCTAACATACTTAACAAGTACATAACTAAAGTGATTGTCTCATTTCTGGCCAAAGCTGATTTGTTACGATTACTTTGCACACATGTTTAAATGATTACACTTCTGGCCAAAGCTGAATTGTCTTCGTTTAAGTAGAATTTTAACTAAGTCTATTATTTTGATGTTAGTAATAGACATATCACAACTTCTTCAAATTATGATCCACATATTAATGATCCTTCATTAATCTTATGATCATTTTGTCTGCCTTATTTTTTTAAGTACCCATAACTTTACTCACTATAATTTTCTTCTATAAATCTATATCTCATCCACTCTAATTCCTAAACCTAAAATGTTTTGCTTTATTTAAAGTTTCTATAGGATTAGCTTTCTAACAAAATGTTATCACTAAAGTTATTCCAGATTAAGTTTTTCCTAAGACTAATCTATTATTTGTGGAATAATCACAAGAACTCCTAAGATGCATGCCTTCATTTAAAAAAAATTAAAAAATTATAAACTATAAGGTTAAGTGGCATTCATAAATACATCATAATGTTAGTACCATGACCCATAAGATTAAGGGCTTATGCATGGAAATAAGTGCATTTTCCGGTACATTACATACTAAAATTTTCACTTGTACAATTTAATGCCATATAAATCAACTATAACACTCAAAAGTACCAAAGGAAAATGAGTGTGTTGATAAGCAACATATGTACAAAGAAATAAATGTTTGAAACTGGAAAATAAGATGTTATTCACCTTACAACCACTGAAACCTTAAAAGAGGATTGTTCTAAGGTCCATCGTCAAAATACAAGTACAAAATTCCAACTCTAAGGTTCTTTAAGGGAGAATCTCACTGCATACTTATGCCATTAGACTAGGCATAACCAACGAGACTATCCATTATTCAAAAGAATAGTTGGATAAGTTAATTAGGTAGTCAATTACTAATGATATTTAAGTCTGCTAATTTTAATATTCCTATTAACACATGATTAGTTGACTCTAGTTCTATACGTTTCCTTACCAGAATTCAACAAATAACTAAAATGAGAGTTAGTGACAAAATTAAATGTTAAGTCTATAAGAACCATAATAAACAGTCTTCTAACAACGCCTTTCGATACCTTACATATTCTGAAGATTAATCGGAAAATATATCATAATTAAGCTATGTTATGAAGGTTGTGAGGTTTGCATGGTCAACATAAAGTCACACTTACCTTAAACTCTCATATTATTTGTTCTCAATATCTGGATAGAAACATTACTAAGATGAAACTAGATGATACCTTACACTTTCACAACTTTTGTTATCATGCAAATGAGAATTTGACAAAAGGAAAATAAGACCTATAAATTTCATCCATTATAACTGAAACTCATGAGAAAGCATGACATGGTCAATGAGGATGATTTTTATCGAATCTCATTCTATGTGATTTTAAATCATGATGTTAAAAGCCCTAAATCATTGCTTGGCTTAAGTATGGGTCCACCATAAGTTATTCATTGACATTCGTGGATTTATTCCAAATGTAATATTCAGACATAATTCATTTATCAATTAAAGACTATCAACTTGTATCTAAATTTGTCTCATATGACCCGCGGTCTTAAAAGAAATCTATTTGTATATATACTTAATAAGATTTCTATTAAATATGTCCCTAGGTTTCTTATTACATCTGACGTTAAGGAAATCAAATAAAGTCTAATATATATATGATAGGTTCCCATGTTACATACCTTATTGAAATTTCTATTGTAGCATTTTAGAGATATCAAAGAACAGTGGGAGCATTAAGTGTCTTAATAATAACTTGTAATAGTTGCAAGAGGTGGGGGAGTGAAAACTTCATATTACTTCAATTTACACCTCTTGTACAAGACACTACTCCATCTCGACACTGTTCCATCAAAACTTGTCTCCTTAAAATCTAATGCTACTCTTACAAAAGTTTCATTGTTGCTTGATTGTGGGCACACTTAGATTTATTACCTGAACTAACATAATCCTCAACAAGAGAAACTACAACGACTGACGTCGTTAATTTGTTTTTCTCTATTAGAATTTGTTGGTCGTTACATATTGACCCTAAGCATGCTGAGTTCCTAAAAAAATTTCTAAGGTCAGTGAGAGCAGTCAAAGTCCTTATCATGACTTGCAAGGAATACAAGAGGCGGGGGAAAGAGAGTCATTAAATTTTACTCTGAATTTAACTCTGATTACACCTCTTGTACATCATACTGCACCAACTCTTACAAACTTAGAATCCTAAAAATGATAGCAACCTAACCAAGAGCTAATCCATAAAACTGAAACTTCTAATAAACTCAATAATCAACTCAGGAGGTCATCTAGGTTTAAAAACCTACTACTTTGATGATTATATAATCTCCATAATTGAAGTTGAAATGGATTTTGGAAAGGTTTACTGGTCCCATCTCTTCTAATTAAACCATTAGCGTCAATCAATCTTCTAAATGGAATAAAATTGTTTTCTAGTATAACTGATTTTATGTGTTCGTATAACATTTGGGATTTGATTGAATTACCTGAGAGTGTTCATAACTAAACCAAATCCTAATATAAGCGTTAAGACACGAAGAATCATGATTGATTGTCAAAAGGTCATACTCATGAAGAGATAAATTATCAAAGAATCTTTCTACCTATCTTATAGATGATTTCTTTGAGGATCATCACTATTCTAGTAGCTTATAATAGTTTGAGCTACATTAGATGAACATTAAAACAATTTTCTCTAAACAACCGACTTACATATTTACATGTTCATTAGATAACAACCTGGAAGTTCTGAACTGAAGGTTAAGAACATTTTATTTGTAAGCCAATAAAATCCATGTATGGGTTAATGCAAACATCATAATGTGATGAAATCTTAACGCAATTATTTTCATCAAGAATCAAGTGGATTAATGTACCTACCTCATAATGAGTGGGAGCAACTAAAATAAACTTGTCTCTATATAGATGACATTCTTTTGACAAGTATATGTTACATAAGGCAAAGCATTATTAACACAAAATTTGACATAATTGATCTCAGAGATATCTCTTACGTGATAGATATCATAAAATATCGAGATAGACCCAATGGGACATTAGTTTCGTTCCATAAGTTTAACCTTAAATGGGTCCTTACATATGTAACAAATAATATTGCTCTCCTTTAGAGAATAATAGGATAAATGAGATTATTTCCTTACGCTTCATTAATTAGAAGCCTTATGTAAGTTTAAGTCTATACTCGTTTAGATATTACTCACATTGCAACACTAGATATGTCTAGATTAATGTGAGGCATTAAATAGAGTATTACAATATCTTTAAAAGAAACGAGAGGCTATAATTTAAAGAAGAAGTGAGAACTCAAACCGGCTGATTACTCTAACTTTGCAATATTCAAAGATGACAAAATGTAATTTCGGGTATATCCTTATGCCAGTAGACAAAATCTATCTCATGGAGGAGTCATAATAAACTGATAATACCAACCTAAGTTATAATGACATAATGTGTTGTTGATCACAAAACAATAGTCACTAAATGTTGTTGAAAATTTATCAGTGGACTCATAAGTTTATTAACTCCATATAAATTATATTGTGGACTTGTTGTGATAAAGTCAGCGACCATGTCTCCTTGAAAAGTAACAGTTCGAGAGGTGCTGCACTAAATTTCGAAACGAAATTAATTATTCGTTTATGAATGAATTGAGGAAACTAAATATTTGTGTCGAATACATTCATGATATGCTTATGGATCCAATAACAAAAGGTCAATCACCCATAAATATTATGTAAGCGCTTATAATAATGACGGGTTTTATTGATGACCATGTACAACTGCATATCTTACTATGAATGACTGATTATTAATTTTCCTCGTACGTTTAGATTTGTTTGTCTCTAAATATATGTTCATGCTAGCCTAAATGACATATAGACAATTATTATACAAATCAACGTTAAGGGCTTATTCGTCAATTGATCCTAACTGCTTAGGTTTTAAATTGGGACTATAGTATGATTAATGGGGGTCCTGAGTTGATTACTAACTCAACGGCTGTATTTCTCTGCTATGGTTTTAGTTTAAAGCTAAAATGAGTATTAACTCCTGATCAGGCTTATCTAGTACTCATAATAAATGATAACTCGGCCAAGTGGGAGAATGTAAGAATATATTTATATATTTAATATATTATGTGGCCATTATTATCATTTATCTAATATTGATCATTGACCTAATTACCCCTATATCATTAATTGGTAAATATTTGATGGACGTATTTACCCTTAGTAGATAAACATAGGGTTTCCCCTTGGGTGTATATAAATTGAGATTACTAGAGAGGGTTTATGCTAAGACAATTATAATAACATCATCACTATCAATTCGTCACCCCTCTCTCTCATAACCGTGTTCATCAAGAACACCTAAACCCATCAGAACTGTACACCCTAAAGGGGAACTCGACCAATCTGACGAACATGACGTCTACTTCATTCTCTGATGCGGTTACTGGCTAACCAGGTACACGTGTTTTTTTATTATTCATGATTGAATTTATTTAATTAGGGTTTATGTTTTACCCATGTTCTAATGATATAATCAGCAATATGTGCCTGACATTGCTAATGTTGGCTCTTGTATCACAAAAACATTTTCTTTAAGAACCAACCAAATATTTTAAAAGCCAAAAAACTTATTTATCTTAATCAACAATATTCTTTTAAGTGGATATAAAATATCTATGTATTGAAGGCCAAACCAATATAAACTGGCTGTGGAATCGTAATATCATCGAAGTAGAGGAAGTTGAAGCTTTAGGCTGGTTACATTGCAATATTAACCAGGTCCGGTTTCGGGACGGGCCGGACAAGTGGACCTGGACAGCGGCTGATGCCGACGGGTTTAGCGTTTCCAGCGTTAAAAGCCTCATCGCTAAAGGGGAAGATCACAACAATAATTATGTTCTCGAATGGAGTAAATGGGTTCCGGTTAAAGCCATAGCCATTGTGACAACTCGAGTTGTCAAGATCTTTCCTCGACACGTTATATGTTTCACAATTGTGTTTGCATAACTTGTTTGTCTTGTAATCGTGCACGTTAGATATATGTTTGAGAAGTTGGTTTGATATTGTGTTATTATATGGTTAATGTGTTTAAGGCGTTAGTTTATAAACTATTGAAATGTCTAAAGGTTATAAATCACATCGACGAAACATAGGAAGTTCATCACAACCTGTACTCGATGAAACATATAAGGTTTCGTCACACCCATTCGTTTGACAAAACTCAGGGATTTCTTTATGCACCCTGACGAAACTTGGGAGTTTCGCCATAACGGGTCTCGGCCCAATGAGGTTTCGGCCCAACCCTTTATTATATTAGATCTCCTCAGCTATCACTTACGTAATAATTCCCAACCCCTAGAGAAATCCTTTCCTCTCCCTGCACGCGACGGCAACCATCACCTCTTAAAGATCTTGTGTTTCACCTCTCAACCGGTTAGTCCCGTTGATCGATTCGATTACGTATTACTGTGTGTAGATATCTATCATGATAAGGAAGATTGATTGCTAGATGATTTGATTACGATTTATGCTTGAATTGAAAATTGTGTAACTAGAGTTTTGATGTTCTTGTGCAAATCGATTGTTGGGAATTGCATGATGGTAACTCATGGAATCGTATTCGCTCATTTAGCGCCATGTTTATGTTGATATTGTACTTGTGATTGAATGATTCTGGTCATCGGAAACACACATGTCGTAATCTAAAATAGATTGTATATGGTTATATTATAATTTAGGGTTCATGCTAGATGTGAATGCTGTGATATTATTGGAATGATGTTAATAGCAATTGATGGGTACTGTAATTGGGAAATAACCGTATGATCGATGATTTTGGGAGAAACGGCTGATGATGATTAGGGTTTGTGTGAATGTATGCTTAACTGTTACATTGTCGACGAGAGTCCCACCCGACGAAACACTGTTGACGACGAAACCTGTGGAGTTTCGTCACATGCAATGCCGACGAAACATGATAAGTTTCGTCACATGTTAACTCGACGAAACAGGGTGAGTCTCGTCGCATAGGGTTTCGTGGAGTACATGTTTCACCGAAGGACTTCTTTTGAACAGTAAGTTATGATGAATTGCACTGATTTCATGTATTGTAAAGATTGCATAACATTGATGTAAAACAGGAAAACCTGATGTATCTAATATGTATGGTAAACCACTTGCTGTGTGCATTACGAGCTAAAGTACTTGATACCTATTAAACTCTGATTCTATTATGATATATATTATGAACGTATGTGGTCAACGTGATTGTAGACTGATTTGTGTATACGTGAATACTATAGGCTTTGAGTGATTTACTTTGAGCGAGTAGCTTAACAAACCGAGCAAACCAAGGTGAGTTCACACTTTCTACAAGGCATGGGATTCCCAGGGGTTGGGAATGGGTAAAGGATTTTTACTGAAATTGCGTGATCTCCTGGTTTGGAACACGTACCACATCCTCTTTATTGAAGGGTGACAACACGTACTAAGAACTTAATCAGAACCTGCGTAATCTCCTGGTTTGGCGATTACGTACACATCCTCTTTATTGAAGGGTGATAACACTGATGCTAGACCATAACTCTATCATGAAGTCCCTCATTTTATATCGAATTAATCGCCGGGCCAATGGCGAGCGGGTCATTAGTTAGATAGCGCTATTTAGGTTTGACAAGCCTCACACTGTGCCGCAGAGGACGGGCGTGAACTAATGGATCTGGGCACTAGTCAATGATGATAGACATTGACGTTAGGGAACCAACTTACTTTAGTCAGTGGTCGATATGGTAACGGGTCTAGTGGTTCACATGGGGAAGCCCCCACTTGGTTATGGATATGGTTTGGGAAACAAGGAAAACTGGTTAACTTATGGTTTACGAATGGACTCATGGTTTTAGAACAACTTTAAAACGAATACCAACTGTGAACTCGCTCAACTTTGTTGTTGACTCGTTGTTACATGCCTTGCAGGTCGTTAGGTACTAGCAGGAGCTTGCATGGAGGGCATGAGTCGTTGTGGGACATGGACTGTTGAGTTTCATGTTAAACATTCAAACAATTAAACTTATGTCTTGGTTTTTACACTTTATGCTTCCGCTGATAACTTGAGTTTGGTTAACTTGTTTTTGGATCACCAATTATATTGTGTGGTTGGATTTTGTTTACTTGACTATATTGTTCAATATGATTGGTGGCTTGATCCTGGTCAGTCACGCCTCCTGCGGTGGTACTCCGCTTGTGGATTTTGGGGGTGTGACAGATTGATATCAGAGCCAGTGGTTATAGTGAACTTGGTTTTAAAAAAAAAAGGGAAAAGCTTTTGGACAAAACCAGGCTATAACCTGTACAGTGCTCAACGATCCACAACGACGCTTCGCTCCACATGCAAGACTCAACACTATAGGTGGTATGGTTTGAACTTATTGTTAGTCTATTAGTTTGCATAGTGCATTGTTTATGGTATGCTTAGTTAACGTAGCAACTGTTGATTGAAACCCAGTGTGCTCACTCTCTTCTATCATTCCACACTTACGCACTTTCGCGACACTTTTCTCGCTTATGTTTGCTTCAATGTGAAGATCATGAGTGGACGTATCAACATGACTCAAGCCCAGCTGACGGCACTGATCAATGAATGAGTTACTGAGGCACTCGCAACTGCTCAGGCAGGAGGTACAACTTGCCACTTCGACCTATCCTAGGATGTTTAGATCCTACTCTAACGAACCAACTCTCGTGCCTAACTTTGTCCTATCTTACTACCACGACAGGTCAACCTGCTCAGCCTCCAATGTGCACATTCAAAACATTCATGGATTGCCGACCCAGTACTTTCAATGGCACAGAAGGAGCAGTAGGTCTTCTTCACTGGTTCGAGAAGCTCGAATCTGTCTTTGAAATGTGCGAATGCCCTGAAGCTCGAAGGGTGAAGTTTGCTACTTGAACACTTGAGGGCATTGCGTTAACTTGGTGGAAAGCGCAAGTCCAAATGCTAGGGTTGGTAGCTGCTAATGCCACCCCATGGAACGACTTCAAAGAGCTGATTAAAGAGGAATACTGTAATCGCGACGACATCCACAAGCTAGAGGTGGAGTTTTTCAATTTGAAGATGACGGGGTCTGAAATCGAGGCATACACAAAGAGATCGAACTAGTTGGCTATCTTGTGCCCTACTATGGTGGATCCTCCCATCAAGCGTACCGAGTTGTACCTCAAGGGTTTAGTGCCAGAAATTCGGAGTCATGTGACTGCAGCTAACCTTGGCACCATCCAGCAAGTCATTCGACTGGCTCATCGTCTCACTGATCAGGCAGTTGATCAGAACAAGCTACCCAAGCGTGTTAGTGCTACTATTACTTCCGATGCTCCCAACGACAAGAAGCGCAAATGGGATGGAAATTCAAGTAAAGGTTCAACTTCTGTGCAGTCCCAGTCTCAGCAGCAAACGACAGATGATTACAAGAGCCCCAACCAGCAGTCTTCTGGGAATCAAGGTCAGAGTGGATACAAGGGAAATCACCCCAAATGCAATCGTTGTGGTTTTCATCACAGTGGACCGTGCACTAAGGGCAACTGTCATAGGTGTAACAAACCCGGCCATGCGGCCAAGGATTGCAGGAGTCTCTATCCTGCGAATCAGCGATGCCATCAACAGCAGCAGACTCCACAGAATCAGCGACAGCAGCAACAGCAACAACAGGGTAACAAGAAGGGATGCTTTCAGTGTGGTGCTGAAGGCCACTTCAAAAGAGACTGCCCCCAGCTGAACCAGAATTAGAACAACAACAACAATCAGGGGAACGGAAACAACAATGGGGGTAACAACGACAGCAACGGTGCCAGGGGAAATGTCTTTGTGATTGGTCAGGGTGAAGCAAGGAACGATCCCAATGTTGTGACGGGTAAGTTTCTACTGAACGACTTCTTTGTTACTGTTTTATTTGACTTGGGTGCCGATACCAGTTATGTGTCCTTAAAAGTTAGTCAGATGCTTAAGCGTACCCCAATACTTTTGAACACCAAGCATGTCGTAGAACTAGCAAATGGTAAAAGTCTTGAAGCCACACACATAGTTAAGGGTTGTAATCTCGTCTTAGCCGGTCAGACCTTCTCTATCGACCTTATTTCCATCGTTCTTGGTAGTTTCGACGTTGTTATTGGGATGGATTGGTTATCTCAACATTAAGCGGAGATCCTTTGCAAAGAGAAAATCGTCCGTATTCCCCGTTCAGGTGATGAACCACTCATTTTTCATGGTGATAAGAGTGGTGCTGTCGTGGGCATCATCTCTTTTCTTAAGGCCTAGAAGTGTTTGCATAAGGGCCACACTGCCATTTTAGCTCTCGTTACTGACTCCTCAACAAAAGAGAAGAAGATCGAAGACATTCCGATTGTACGTGACTTTCCTGAGGTATTCCCCGAAGAGTTACTTGGTCTTACGCCTCATCGTCAAGTCGAGTTTCAAATCGAGCTAGCTCCTGGAGCAGCACCAATAGCTCGTGCACCTTATCGTTTAGCTCCATCAGAATTGGAAGAACTATCTACGCAACTACAAGAGCTCTTGGACAAGGGTTTCATTCGTCCTAGCTCTTCGCCCTGGGGAGCTCCAGTCTTGTTTGTGAAGAAGAAAGACGGTACCTTCAGAATGTGTATTGACTACCGTGAACTCAATAAGGTGACCGTGAAGAATCGTTATCCTCTTCCACGTATTGATGACCTATTCGACCAGTTGCAAGGGTCAAGCTACTAATCTAAGATTGATCTGAGATCGGGCTACCATCAACTAAGAGTCAGGGACGAGGACATCTCCAAGGCGGCATTCAGAAGTTGTTATGGGCACTACGAGTTTCTGGTCATGCCTTTCAAATTGACAAACGCACCTGCGGTCTTCATGGATCTTATGAACCGAGTGTGCAAACCTTACCTGGATAAGTTCGTTATTGTTTTCATCGACGACATCTTGATCTATTCCAAGAGTCAGGAGGAACACGAGCATCATCTACGACTTATTTTGGAACTTCTTCGAGCAGATCAACTTTACGCTAAGTTTTCGAAATGCGACTTTTGGCTTCGTGAAGTCCATTTCCTAGGCCACGTGGTAAACGAGGATGGGATTCATGTGGATCCATCCAAGGTTGACTCGATCAAGAACTGGCCTGCACCTCGTACACCAACAAGAATTCGTCAATTCTTGGGTTTAGCGGGCTACTACAGAAGGTTTATAAAAGATTTCTCGAAGATTGCGCAGCCTCTCACTGTCCTTACTCAGAAGGGTGTCACCTACCGTTGGGGTGATGCTCAGGAATCCGCTTTTCAGCAGCTAAAGTTGAAGCTTTGTAGCACACCTATTCTCTCACTGCCGGAGGGCACAGACGATTTTGTGGTTTACTGCGACGCGTCAATACAAGGACTTGGTTGTGTGTTGATGCAACGTGAGAAATTCATTGCTTATGCATCATGCCAGCTTAAGGTCCATGAAGGGAACTACACTACACATGATCTGGAGCTGGGAGCTGTCGTTTTCGCACTCAAGATATGGAGACATTACCTGTACGGTACCAAGTGCACCATTTACACCGATCACAGGAGTCTCCAGCATATCTTCGATCAGAAGGAGTCGAACATGCGATAACGTCGATGGGTCGAACTTCTGAATGATTATGAGTGCGCAATTAAGTACCATCCGGCAGAGCCAATGTTGTGGCCGATGTCCTCAGTAGAAAGGAGACTAAACCTAAGCGCGTGCGTGCATTACAACTAACCATTTACTCTAGTCTTCCTACTCAGATACGAGAAGCACAAATTGAAGCATTGAAACCAGAGAACATCCAGGCTGGGTCCCTGCGAGGATCGAAGAAACAGTTAGAACAAAAGGGAGACGGCGCTTACTACGTGACAGGATGCATCTGGGTTCCCTTGTATGGTAATTTACGTGAGCTTGTGATGGATGAAGCACACAAGTATCGCTACTCAGTACATCCCGGTTCGGATAAGATGTACCATGATCTCAAAACTACATACTGGTGGCCTAGTATGAATGCTTGACTTGTGCGAGAGTCAAGGTTGAGTACCAGAAACCATCAGGCCTACTTGAACAACCAAAGATCCCGACATGGAAATGGGAGCAAATTTCCATGGACTTCGTTACTGGCCTACCTAGATCCCAACGCAAAAACGATACCATTTGGGTAATAGTGGATCGATTGACAAAATCTGCACACTTTCTGGCTATCAAAGAAATGGATAAGTTCTCTACTCTAGCAGACATCTACCTGAGAGAAGTAGTTGCTAGGCACGGGGTGCCAACCTCCATTATCTCTGATCGTGACGCGCGTTTTACCTCTGAATTGTGGCAAGCAATGTACAAATCTTTTGGCTCTCGATTAGACATGAGCACAGCTTATCACCCGCAAACGGATGGGCAGTCTGAATGCACCATCCAAACCCTTGAACACATGCTTCAAGCATGTGTTATCGACTTTGGTAACGGTTGGGAAAGGCATTTACCGTTGGTGGAGTTTTCGTATAACAACAGTTACCACACCAGCATCCAGGCCGCTCCGTTCGAGGCTTTGTACGGACGAAAGTGCCGCTCACCACTTTGTTGGGCAGAGGTTGGTGACAGCCAAGTCACTGGCCCAGAACTTGTAGTAGATACAACTGAGAAGATTGCTCAGATACGACAACGAATGGCGGTAGCTCGTGACCGTCAGAAAAGCTACACCGATAAGCGCAGGAAACCACTCGAGTTCCAGGTTGGGGATCGAGTACTACTTAAAGTCTCACCTTGGAAAGGTGTAGTTCGTTTTGGTAAACACGGCAAACTTAATCCACGATATGTTGGACCTTTCGAAATCATTGAGAAAATTGGCAAAGTGGCCTACAAGCTGAATCTACCTGCAGAACTCAGTGGAGTTCACAACGTATTCCACGTGTCAAATCTGAAGAAGTGTCTGTCAGATGAGACCCTCATAGTTCCTCTCAAGGAACTCACTATCGACGATCAGTTGCGATTCGTTGAGGAACCTATAGAGATTACAGACAGAGACGTTAAGGTTCTCAAGCGTACCAGAATACCTCTTGTTCGAGTTCGTTGGAACTCCAGTCGTGGCCCAGAGTTTACCTGGGAACGAGAAGATCAAATGAAACACAAATATCCCCAGTTGTTCGACAAAAGTGCAACCACTACTGAGGCTGAAGCTACTGCAGAATTTCGGGACAAAATTCCAAACCAACGGGGGGATGATGTGACACCCCAGGAAAACCAGGAAAACCACGCAACCTAACCAGCTTCCTCAGTGACTACGTGCTAAATTTCGGGACGAAATTTCTTTAAAGTTGGGGATAATGTGACAACTCGAGTTTTCAAGGTCTTTCCTCGACATGTTATATGTTTCACAATTGTGTTTGCATAACTTGTTTGTCTTGTAATCGTGGACGTTAGATATATGTTTGAGATGTTGGTTTGATATTGTGTTATTATATGGTTAATGTGTTTAAGGTGTTAGTTTATAAACTGTTGAAATGTCTAAAGGTTATAAATCACATCGACGAAACATAGGAAGTTCATCACAACCTGTACTCGACGAAACATATAAGGTTTTGTCACACCCATTCGTTTGACGAAACTCAGGGATTTCGTCATGCACCCTGACGAAACTTGGGAGTTTCGCCATAACGGGTCTCGGCCCAGTGAGGTTTCGGCCCAACCCTTTATTATATTAGATCTCCTCAGCTATCAGTTACGTAATAATACCCAAACCCTAGAGAAATCCTTTCCTCTCCCTGCACGCAACGACAACCATCACCTCTAAAATATCTTGTGTTTCACCTCTCAACCGGTTAGTCTCGTTGATCTATTCGATTACGTATTACTGTGTGTAGATATCTATCATGATAAGGAAGATTGTTTGCTAGATGATTTGATTACGATTTATGCTTGAATTGAAAATTATGTAACTAGAGTTTTGATGTTCTTGTGCAAATCGATTGTTGGGAATTGCATGATGGTAACTCATGGAATCGTATTCGCTCATTTAGCGCCATGTTTATGTTGATATTGTACTTGTGATTGAATGATTCTGATCATCGGATACACACATGTCGTAATCTACATTACATTGAATATGGTTATATTATAATTTGGGTTCATGCTAGATGTGAATGCTGTGATATTATTGGAATGATGTTAATAGCAATTGATGGGTACTGTAATTGGGAAATAACCGTATGATCGATGATTTTGGGAGAAACGACTGATGATGATTAGGGTTTATGTGAATGTATGATTAACTGTTACATTGTCGACGAGAGTCCCACCCGACGAAACACTGTTGACGACGAAACCTGTGGAGTTTCGTCACATGCAATGCCGACGAAACATGATAAGTTTCGTCACATGTTAACTCGACGAAACAGGGTGAGTCTCGTCGCATAGGGTTTCGTGGAGTACATGTTTCGCCGAAGGACTTCTTTTGAACAGTAGGTTATGATGAATTGCACTGATTTCATGTATTGTAAAGATTGCATGACATTGATGTAGAACAGGAAAACCTGATTTATCTAATATGTATGGTAAACCACCTGCTGTGTGCATTACGAGCTAAAGTACTTGATACCTGTTAAACTCTGATTCTATTATGATATATATTATGAACGTATGTGATCAACGTGATTGTAGACTGATTTGTGTATACGTGAATACTATAGGCTCAGATGTTAAAAAATTCTTTTTTGGGCTAAAAGGATAAAAGTGATATAACCATAAGGGCCAAAATAATATTATAAATATAATGATGATAACATTAACGGGCCGAGCTTTGGCTCGTCTAAGC
Organism: Helianthus tuberosus; assembly: GCA_030545235.1. Taxonomy (NCBI): domain Eukaryota; kingdom Viridiplantae; phylum Streptophyta; class Magnoliopsida; order Asterales; family Asteraceae; genus Helianthus; species Helianthus tuberosus. The sequence goes on from CM060413.1 coordinate 173,783,777, forward strand.
GAAATTGAAGCAAGCTCGAGCCGAGCTTTTAGCTCGTTTGAGGTTGTTCTCAAAACGTCTCGAGTCGAGCTTTGGGTTTTACTCGCGAGTCGAGCTCGAGCTCAAGTAGGCTCGAACCGAGCCGAACTCGAGTTTTATAAAAACATGACGAGCCGAGCTCGATCGGTCTGGCTCGCTTACACCCCTACCTTCCTCCCTTAGTGCTATACATTTACCATTTTTCACCAAATATAAGACCATGCGTAGTGGGGGGTTTTTTGGGCGTTTTTCCCTAAAAAAACGCCCCACAACGCCCAACTCCCACACCCCCTGGGCGTTTTTTCAACAAAATTTGGTTTGGCGTTGTGTTTTTCACGCCCAAGCTCCTTGTGTGTTGACCAATCACCCTTTTTTATGGTTTTTTGTCCAATAACAGTTTTTGATAGTTTTTTTAATTTAATTCTATTAAACCTCTTTTAACATAATGCCCTACATTCCCGCTACACCCATTTTAGAAGACTACCCATAATGCCCCATTGCTGATTGGATGTCACATGGCGCAAAACGCCCAAAAATAAGAGCATTAGGCTGGAGGGTGTGGCTAGGGGTTTTATCACGTTACACAAGAGCTTTAAAATCCCTCCTTTAACTTGTAGGGTGTGGTATAAAGCCCCCTTACCACTATAGCGCCCCCTTTAAAGCCAATCAACTTCGAAAATCTCAATGTTTGCTCGTTAACATGCAGGCGGAAGAATGATGGTGCCCCCCCCCCCCCCCCCCCTTTAATTGCGGCGGTGTGGACGATGACGCCCCGAGAACGCTATGGAGGCTGAGGTGACGGGGTGGCGCGCCCCACACCCACCGGAATTACCACTACACATGCCGTAGCACTAATTTTTTCATTGTTTAATGCGATAGATGAATTTTAGATTGTTTAATGCGATAAGATGAAATTAAAGTAGAATTTAATGCAAGAATTTACGTCCTTAACCGATAAAAGAAATTCAATAAAAACCATACTATACCCACTACTAACCTTTTCTTTTTTATTGTTTTTCATAATTCGTTTATACATATATACTCGATCTTGCTCCTCTCTCATATCATGTTTAAATAGCAGATTTTGTTTACGTTACGTTTATGATTCAAACTATTTTGTATGTTTACATATACAACTTTAAATACAGCATTAAATACAAAACAGCTTCATATTTGATAAAAGATTTATCATTTAATACACTTAACATTAATCATTTAATACAGTAACATTAAAAAAGGAAACCACATGTAATACCTTGCAGAAAACCCCAAATTAATCACCACCTCTTTTCCCCCTTTTATAAATAACCAAGAACCCTAATTCCCAAAACCCCCAAATCACAATACCAACCTCTCAATTCCCCCAAATCTTGATCACCAAACACAAATCAAACAGATCTGGGCATCGATTTCACTCTCCAATGCCGATTGTGATCCGATCCGTGTGGAGTCACAACCTGGAGTCCGAATTTGACCTAATCAACTCACTTATCAACTATTATCCATACGTTTCAATGGATACAGAGTTTCCAGGAGTCGTTTTCCGCTCTAATTACCAGGTTTTTGGTCACCAAAACCCTAATGAATGCTACAATCTGCTCAAATTAAACGTTGACGCGTTGAAATTGATTCAAGTTGGGTTGACTTTGACCGATTTTCGCGGGAATTTACCAGAATTTGGTAATAATAAGTACATATGGGAGTTCAATTTCAAGGATTTTGACCCGTCACGTGACCAGCACGCGTCTGAATCCATTGACTTGTTGAAGCGTCAAGGCGTTGACTTTGAGAAGAATTTGAACGAGGGAATTTGCACAGTGAAATTTGCTGAGATGATGGCGTCATCAGGGTTGGTGTTTAATGAGAATGTGAGGTGGGTGAGTTTTCACAGTGGGTATGATTTCGGGTACTTGGTTAAGGCGTTAACGGGTCGGGTATTGCCCGATGAGTTAAGCGGGTTTGTTGAGGTTATGAAGTTGTTGTTTGGGGAGAATGTGTATGATGTGAAGCATATTATGAGGTATTGTGAAGGGTTGTATGGTGGGTTGGATCGGGTGGCTAAGAGTCTTGAAGTGGAGCGGGTCGTTGGGAAGTGTCATCAGGCGGGTTCGGATAGTTTGCTGACGTGGCATGTGTTTGAGAAGATTAAGGAGCGTTGCGTCGGTGGACCGGAGAAGTATGCTGGTGTTCTTTATGGGTTAGAGGTTGTTTGAAAGGTTTAGTGGTGGGTAGGTTTTGAGATTGTTGGATTTGTAGCAGATTAATGGATGTAAATTTGTTGACTTATTAATATCAGTTTAATCTTTTGGTATCTTGTTTGTTTGTGTTTTGTTGTTTTTATATCACTAAGCATGCTATGTATATTATCTATTCTTATGTTCCCATTAAAGTCAATGGGAACAATAAGCAATCTCAGCCTTTGGATCAGATTGAAATTAAATCCTGTCCGTCATAATTCAGAAAAAGCTTCTAGAAGGAGAGGTTTTTTTCAAGGGTTGACTCCTCTCTGCAGTTGCAGTTGGACGGTTCATTCTGTAACTTGGTAACCTCCTGTTTCTCTATTCAAAAATCCAGCGGAAGTAGTTTTTGAGCAGTTATCGTGCATCCCCATCATTCTACTGCAAACTATTCATCAATCATCAAATCAACAATCATGAAGAAGTCCATTCAGAAACGTACGTGGATTAGGGTTACACAAACTTCACCGGCATGGTATTCAGTGGTCTTCGGCTCAATTAGACGAGCTCGCGCAAGCTTCTCAGCTTTTGATTTCGTTTGATTTACGTCTGTTAATTACAAATTCTCACTTCATTAAAGATATATCATCTTGGTTCTTGAATTGTCGGCTTCTCAGGTATTTGCCGTATTTTGCCACTCAGCGTTTTTCGCCCCTAATTTGTTGGTCGTTCCAGGACGGAGGCTGTTCGTTTTGATTTGTCTTTACGCTCATTTTAGTTGGGATTAATGGGTAACTAAAATACTCCTTTCGTTATATTACGAGTATGGTTGTTGTTTTCGATGGAAGAATAACCATGAATTTACCGGCATACGTCTTTGCAGGAATTATGGAAGTAATAGATATGAAAAGATTGAATATCACAGAACAATTTTGGAATTTAGAAGATGGAAAACGACCTGTTAGAGTTCGAGTCGGATGTTTTACTCGCCGGTTGTCACCCCTAAGCAAAAGTAACAATGCTCTTTATGTGTATGTGCTGATGATTTATGGTTAACTTCTCTCTAGTGTCAAATTTGGTCCACATTTCAACTCTAAACTTGATGTGATTTCTAGGTTTTTGGGTAAAAATGATGACCAATGCATGGCATTTGTTATTAAAAGGATACTAAAAGATAATTTTTAGATATATTTTAACTTGCTAACCTTTAAATAATGAAGTATAAGATATTCTCATAATATTTGGTCAGATTTGCTCAGGCGATAGTCTAATTTATTCAAATACTCAAACCTATTGCTCAATCGATGGTCAGATTTGAAAAACTCAGACCCATTACAATCGAAGGTCTAATTTGTTCAAATACTAGCTAAGCGCATAAGGCGTCACATCTGCAGCTATGGGATTTGATGCATGCATTATGCGTTTCTGATGCACACATTTTTTTTCATGATTGTTACCTCAAATTTACGCTATCTGTCCATGCAGGTCAAGATGAAAATGCTTAAGGGCATACATAATCAAATGTAGGTCTCTTTTCCTTTTATTCTTCAATGCCATTTCTTTAACTTTCTTGTGTTGATTTCAAGGTTAACAGTTAAAACTTAATCCTTTAAACATTTAAATGGGTTTCCATCCCCTTATGCTGCTTTCAAACATTAAAACATTGTGCAGTCAAGAAACAAGATTAAAGATTGCGGCTGCAGTCCAGTCCACGTGGGACAGGAGGAGGTTCAATCAGAAGATGATAGCACGGTGCTACCATGAGTGGCTTAATCTATTTGCAGAAGCTTCTAGAAAGGGCCTTGGTGGCGAAGAAGAACTGCAGTGGGACTCGTATGAGATAATTAACGAACAGCTCGGTAAGGAGTTTCGAGAAAGTATGGAATCAAGAAAGGAGAAATGCGCGTCCGGACCAGGAGGAAGAGCGCCCAAAACCCTTGAGCAACGAAAGAAAATCTCGGAGGCCATTGCTGCCAAATGGGCTGACCCTGTAAGTTTTTTTATTACACAGATTAGGCCTGTAAACGAACCGAACAAACATGAACAGAGGCGTGTTTGTTCATTTAACTTTAACCGAACACGAACATTAAGAAAATGGGTATGTTTGTGTTCGTTTACGTTTGACGTTTGTTCGCTTAGAACTAAACGAACAGTTTACGAATGTAAACGGACATAAACAAACAAACTTAAACGAACATAATTTAAGAAACATAAACGAACACAAATGAACATAACCGAAATAACATAAATGAACACAATAAACGAAGACTGTTAATTACAATAAGTTCCACCGTAAAGCTAATTTTTAGTACTAGAAAGTCTAATTACTAATTATTTATATTTATATAAGTAGTTATAGAGCCACTTTTATGTTTATATTTATATAAATATAACTACTTAAATGAACGAACATAAACGGACGCTCACGATCATAAATGAACGAACAAAACATATGTTCATGTTCGTTCGTTTAATTAAATGAAAAAAAAAATTGTTCATGTTAGATCATTTATTAAACGAACATAAAAGAACATCCCGCCGAAAAATTTCACGGACAGTTCATAAACGTTCGGTTCTTTTACAGGCCTACACAGAATGGATTCATTCTGAACCAAACCATCTTACTCAGTTTCAGATTGATGGTTTATGGGTTAAAAAAGTTACCTTTTTTTAATAGGCATACCGTGATCGGGTTTACTCTGGCATGGCGAGACGCTGTGGAAAAAATTCTTCTGCAACTAGAGATCCAGAATGGGGGACGAAAAAGAAGGAACCTAAAAAGGTCAAACCTGTGAAGATGACTGACGGTTTATATAATGTCAAGATTAGAAGTCAACCGACCAAGTCAAAGACAAGTAGCGGTCCTATAAAGGTGCCACAGGCTAGGTTCAAGGATCTGCATGCGAGATACAAGTTAGAAATGATAAAGAGTATTAGAGCACGTAGAGCAGCTTCAGATCCTAAAATAAGCGAAGCTATCTTAAGAGCCAAGTTAGTTCGCGTTTCAAATCTTAAAGGGTGTTTGGCTGTGTTTTGAAAGTGATTGTCTGATTGTTATCATTTGACATTACAGTATTATCACTTTCACGACACAATATCAAAACCCTTTTATGTTAATTTTTAATTAATATGCTAAAGCTTTTTTATGTGAATTTGTAGGAAAATAAGCTTGGTCTGCATGGTTTGCTTGCGGATCACTACAGGGAGAGGAAAAGAGAAATGGAGAGAGAAACTAAACTGCCCAGGACCAAAAAGACTTACAACTCAGATGATGAAGAGGATGGCTGTGTTGCATAATCGTGTAAATACGTCAACGAGTGTCACGAGAAGGCACATATCTTGATCTACGTTTTTCTTTCTTTTGGGTTTTAATTGCAATGATATAAGATATTGTTGGTTTTTCATTGATACCAATCATAAACATGTATGCTTTTGAGTTTAATTATGTAGATGACTCAACTAAGTGATGAAGATGATCTATCCCATGGGAAACAGGTTTGACACGCTTTAACCAGTCATATGTCAATACAATTTGTACATGAGTACATCTTTTGTATTAACACATTTATGGTTCCTCAGCGACGCCACCGCTGATTTGGCTCTGTTTTCCAGTAAAAAAAAAAAAGAAACAAATTGGCAGCGGAAGGCTCATGACTTCGTAGAAGACTTCAAAAGGCTGAAAATTCGACGACATTCAGTCTAATTTTTTCCCAACTTTTGCTCAAATTTGTGTTCTTGTAAGTGGCTCAATCTATGTGATATTGCATTTAAGGAATTTGGATATGATTACACTTTAATCTATACAGATTGTTAAATAGTTTGTAGGTTAAAATTATGATTGTTATTTGTGTTTGCAAGTTTTTTATATTGGATCAAGTTAGGTATCCTCAACCATCTTTGTTGCCGACACCTCACAGCAATCCTGCATCATTCCAAAGAAAAATTTCGGGATAAGGTTAGGTATCCTCAAATCATTTCAACTCTTCGTTGCCCTTTTTATTTCGTTTCAAACTTGCAATTCTCTTTTGTTTTTATTTTTATTTGATCATGAAGATAGGCTTTACTTTGACCCACTTGATGGAGCGATGACGTTGCATCTGTTGGTCGGATGGTATTGAACTCACATTTTTAGAATGCAAATATATTTTTTTTGTCAATATGGTATTAAACAACCCGTCCACCGGACGGGTATAGAACTAGTTATATATATATGGATACATACATACATAACTATATAATCACATCGGCTAAAAACTACAAGCACTCATCTTTATAAATTACAAAGTCTTGATTGTCTAAATTGGTGGTATGCTTTGCTTACAAGTCTCCAACATCTACCAAAGGATCTTGTGTTGGTTCACTGTTCGGCGCCATTAGAGTAGGTCACGTGTTATACCAAATTTAGTTGTAGGTTGTATGATACAACTCAAAGAATCCCTTAATTGTGCATGATATGTGAGTCATTCTATGCTAAGAGCCAAAGATTGAGGATAAGCTCTTGAATATTTTTTTAAAAATTTAGGGGGGTGTTTACTATGAGTGTTTAGGATAAGGGAAAGATTTGTTTTCTAAAGTTTTTTTAAGGAATTTTTTTCATGTTTTTTTTTCCTTTTCCATACTCGTTTTCAATTCTATTTATTATCATCATCGTCATCATTCAACAACTCAAGTTTACAGTAGTGGTTGCAGTGCCACCTGCCAAATAATAGGCCATGTGTAGTGGTCATCCCTCTTCACCTCTTAGGGTGTCCGGGGCACCAGCGGTGACCCCTTTCGGTGACCCAAGTCACCTAGCGGGAACACCGCCGCCGTTGGTGCGGTGAGGCAAATCGGGGACCAAGCTCGGTGGGAGTTCACCGCATGAAGAAGGAGAGAGATGGTGGGGCCAATCTAATTTCCAACCAATCAATTGTTTTCTTTTTTTTTTTTTTTTTTGAATAAAAAAAGCAATTCCCCTAAGAGGGGAGTGACGCCATCAAATTGGGGTGTGAGGGGAGTTTAAGAGGGGAGTTGACGTGGCATAACCTGATTGGGTGTGCGTAAGAGAGGGGACTCCCCTCTTAGACCTTGCGTAGTGGGCGGCATGTGAGGGGCGGTATGCCCTCATAGCGCCGGCATAGCGCCGGCACACCGCCACGGAGGGCGCGATCGATCGAAAAAATGGAGGCGGCGCGATGTGTATAGCGCGGAGAAGAGGGCGGTATGTATGTGTGTGTTTGAATTTTTTTTTTTTTTTTTTCTTTTTTCTGCTCTGTTTTTGTGTTTGTGTTTGTGTTTGTGTTTGTGTTTTTGTTTGTGTTTGTGTTTGTGTTTTTTTTTTTGCAGGTACATCGAAGAAGAAGAAGAAGAAGAAGAAGAAGAAGAAGAAGAAGAAGAAGAAGAAGAAGGAAGACAAGGAAGAAGACCTGCAAATCGGAGATGAAGACCTGCAAATCGGAGATGAAGACCTGCAAATCGGAGAGGAAGCATGATTCAGCCGGAGAAGAAGACCTGCAAATCGGAGAGGAAGCCGGAATTTCAAGTTGGTTGATGTTCACCATTTTTTCCGGTGAACTTGGTTGCCGGAGAAGAAGACCGAGAACAAGCCGGAATTTCAGCCGGAGAAGAAGCCGGAGAACAAGCCGGAGAACAAGCCGGAATTTTTTCCGGTGAACTCTGTTTTTATTTATTTTGCAGTTTTTTTTATTTATTTTCTGTTTTTATAAAAAATTAGAAATTAATAATTGAGTAATGATTAGACGGGGCTTTATGACTACGGGCTTAAAATGCATAAGGCCCCATAACGCCCCTTGCTGACGTGGCGCGCCACGTGTCGCATAACGCCCACAAAAGGGCGTTATGACTACGCATGGCCTTAGGGGAGTGCCCCTCTCACCCTTATCATGTGTGTAGTGGGGTTATACTTATACCCCTTCAGTTATATATAGTGAGATCTCATCACTATTTCGGATACTCAAACGGCTCCGATGACGTCGTCTCCATCACCGTCATTAGGGGCGGATGTACCATATAGGCTACCCCTTGGCGATCCGGCGGTAGTGTAAATTTTGGAAAAATTTGACATTTTTTTAACGTTTTTTTTTTTTATTTCGTTACCCCTTTCTTTTAAGATGTTACCCCTATGAAAGTTTTCTAGATCCGCCACTGACCGTCATCGAGGTTTTTCCATTAATTTCCCTATGACTAATTTTCTGTAAATTTATAAACATTTCAATCTATCAAATAATCTGTGGTATCTACCAAACGTGCATAGTAATGGTTATGATGAATTGTACAGAGCATGAAAGAAAATTATGGATTGTTCATGTGGTCGTGTAGTGTATTCCCATGGGTGGGTTGTGGTATGGTGGTGGACAGGTGATTATTGTAAAGAAATAGAGAGAGAAGGCAGAATGTGAGAGAGAGATTAGGAGAAGTGTTGTTTATATTATATAAAGACTTGTTTGTTTTTTTGGTTTATTTAACATAGGGGTCTTTTAGTCTTTTGATAGAAAACTAACAGCACAAATGGATGGAGTTAACGGAGGTGGACCGTAATTGTTACGAAAGTAAAACCACATGGACTGAAATGACAATTTTTAAACTAATGGACTAAAATAGTGATTTTTGTCAAACCACAGGGACGAAAAACATAATTAAGTAAACTTTACACATAGATTACATACTTCCAAACCATCTATTTATATTTATATAGAATAACTCCCTAAACATGCTATCACTCAAACTCCTTATACCAAAGAATTTAAAAAAGCAAATAAATCAAATATTTAGAGTAAAATGCAATTTGCGTCCCTGTGGTATGTCCCAAACATCAACTTGAGCCCCTAAAAACAATTTTTTGCATTTTCATTAATTTCATTATATTTCCTCATACCCATGATCAGTATGTTCAACTTATCCGTATCCAGTCGCCATTTGATACCGAATTGCCCGAAAAGCAACACATCTGTGATCAATTTCACAAGTGAATTTGTTATGTTTCAGCATCAGGTAAGAGGGTCATTTAGTGTGATAAATGACTGTGCTTTTAAGTTAAAGATTTTAATATGATCAATGGGGGTTCTAATGTTTATTGGTAGGGTGCTGTTGATGATTCTTATAAGAATTTAACATCTGGGTATGTCATGTATTGAACCTGTTCATAAGTCCAAGAATTTCAGATCTAAAATCGAGATTTGATCTGAATTCTCTTTACGTCCGCATTGTAGATTGAATCAAAGTTTCAGATGTGTTTTGAATTCGAGTAGAGGTTGTTGTTCGGATCTGTTGTAAAATAAAGGAGAAGCAGATTTGCGTTGAATGTTTGTTTGCTTGTTGAAGAAGAAACAGCGATAATTTGTGCATCACAAAATTAAGATTTGCAGATGTTCTAACATCATTAAACTTTCAGTTTCCATACCATATGAATTAAGGTCTGAACTGTTTCCGATTTTCAGGATTCGTATACGCACGATGTTCACCATATGAATTAAGATGTGATGATGTTCTAACATCTTTAAACTTTCAGTTTCGAAACCATATGAACTAAGGTCTGAACTATTTCCGATTTTCAGGAGTTGGGTGGCTCTGGAAGTTGGCCGGAGTTGGATTGTTTTGTTTTTATAAAGTGGAGAAGATAAAGGGTAAATTTGTCATTTCACATCCACTTAACGGAAAAAACTAACTGGCATCCACTCCAGGGACTATCCGAGTAACAAACTGTCAAACCACAGGGATCACCGGTGTAATTTCAAAAGGTGGGGACTATAGGTGTTATTTTGCAAAACCACAGGGACTATCCGTGCATTTTACTCTTAAATAAATAAATGAATAATGAGCTAATATTAAATTTCATCCTACTTTAAATTTTGAATACCATTCTTCGATTTTTCTAATAAAATATTATTCTAAAATTTAAAATGTTAATTTAAGATATTTTTAAATAAAACAAATTATTTATCACGAAAACCAAACTTTGTATTAATATATGAAATATTTTTATTTTCATTACTAAAAAATTATTATATCAATTTTATTACATAATTTATAAATCAATTTGTCGGAATTGGTACCAACATTTTATCACCGAAATAGATGTTGATTTGCTTCTTGAATAACATATCTTCTTTTCAAGAAGCATCTTCACAATCACTATATCCATCGCGTATCGAGTATTATCCATTAGTACATTGAAAGATATAACTTTTTTTATTATTGGTATATAAAATTAGATTTATTAAACCCGTGTAATACACGTGGTTTTTTATAGGTATACATTTTTATTATTTACTATACAAAATTACATTTATTCGACCCGTGTAACAGATGAGGTTTTTTAAGATATAACTTTTTATTATTTGATATATAAAATTATATTTATTCAATTCGTACAATACGCGGGGTTTTTTAAGGATATATATTTTTTATTATTTAGTAAAGGAAATTACATTTATTCAACACGTGTAATACACCTATTTTTAAAGATGTAACTTTTTTATTATTTGGTATATAAAATTACATTTATTCAACTCGTGTAATAAATGAGGTTTCTTAAAGATGTATTATTTTATTATTTGGTAAACAATATTACATTTATTCAACTCAGGTAAAACAAGCGGTTTTAAAGATATAACTTTTTTATTTGGTATATAATTTTATATTTATTCAACCCGTACAATATGGTTCTTATAGATATATCTTTTTATTATTTAATATATAAAATTATATTTATTCAACCCGTGCAATAAAAGAGGTTTTTAAAGATATATTGTTTTATTATTTAGTATATAAAATTTATTTATTCGACCCGTGTAATACACGGGGTTATAACCTAGTTATATTATATCTTGAACATATTGATTACCATTACATTACATTTCACTACAAATGCTAACATGGACGTCACTTTTATCGTTTATTTGGTATACACGTTGTCATGCAACGTGTCCATTTCACTTTATTTTGATAGATTTCTATGTGTTTTGCCTTTCAATATTGTAGTCTTTTTTAAGTGACTAAATTTTTATGGATTTAAATTATCTTAACTTATGGCATCAATAACAAACCAGAACTGACTACAAAGGTATATAACAAAGGCAATAACTTTTGTATGAAAAAAAAAGAACAAAACAAAGACTCTAATGTTAAAAGAATGTAAGTAAAGTATATAAACTATAGTTTGTAACATACTGCAAACGGCTTTGCTTTATGAAACCTAATGAACACCTCAAGTTATGCGTTCAATGTTCATTTGCAATGTACCCGCGCCGCAACGCCCGCAAGTGTTATTTCTAGTTCTAAGTAAAGTTCAAACGAAAGATATTGTTGAAGACAAGGTTGAAGTTCAAAACTAACGTGCACCCTCACACTCTTAGACATTAAATAAACAATTACAAGAACCCTTTCTATTAATAAACAAGAACTATCCTATTTAGACTCTAACACCAAATATAACTGAACGACACTTATCCTATCCTTTATTTAATTGTATTTTTTTAACGGCAAATTTGGATCACCAATGGATCATTGGAGTATTATCGTGCCAATAGCGGAACCACCCAAGCATATCCATCTCTACTAGGCTATAATGCATATACACCAATTTAGGAGGAAACCCAAATAAATATGGGAAAAACCCCCTTTTATGGAAATCGAACCTATGACCTAATGGTCATAATCTTATCCTTTATTTAATATTTAAACCAACCAATTATTAACCCAATAAAACAATAATCTACTCGACTTATTACCCAATTTGAACTCTTTCTATCTCTTTTGAAAATATTAATAAAACAATAATCTACTCAAAGACTTGTAACCCAATTTGAACTCTTTCTATCTCGAAATATTAATAAAACAATAATCTACTCAAAGACTTATAACCCAATTTGAACTCTTTCTATCTCTTTTGAAATATTTCAATTTTATAAACACGTTTTGGTACAAAGTCCGAAAAGTAAACGAATTAAACATAAAAACAGGGTCGTTCCAACCTTTTTGGAGGCCTAAGGCGAAATCAAAATTTGGGCCCTTTTTTTATTATTATAAATGGTACTCATTTATTCGTGTTTGAAACCTAACAAAAATCTAACACAACTATAACAAATAGTGGTTTGCTTGTATAAGAAATCAAATAAATCTATAACAATAAATTTACACTAATATTAATAGTTAGTATAAAAATTTTCTTTTAATTGGAGGCGTTAGACCCAAACCAATATAGGTTTGGCTATTGGTAAAAATATTTCGTTAGAAACCAATGAATTATCCAAAGGATGCTTGCTTGATACTTGATAGTCATTGACTTTACATTCTTTTTTCTATTTAACTAACAACTAAACAAGTCTTTGTAGTAAAACCACCATAAAATAAATATTTAAACAAATCCCAAATAAAATACATATTTTATTCAAGAAACACAAATCCACAAACAAAAGAATCTAACTTAAATATTTTAATATTTTATCTTTACTTTAACCATGAAAACCAATAAATAATTCTGAATTTCACCCTTCCCAAACAAATACCCATTCACCTTTTTCTCTTCTACGTTTTACCCCTTCAACACACACACACACACACAGTCGCCATTGTTGCAGACAAACAACAACAATCTTATCAATTTTGCTACTTTCATAAATCTTTTTACAAATCCCAGAAAGCATCAATCGAAAGTTCCACTTTTTAATAGGTAAATGTTCATCTTGCTTATCAACAATCAAGATTCCATTAAAGATCTATTTATTCTAATTACAAACAACATTGGTTTTTTATTCTGCTTATTTGGAGTTAATTAATTCCAATTTTAGATCAGATTTGATTTGACTGGATTTGTTAATCCAGATAGGTTAATTCTTGCTTAAAGTTCTTAACTTTAATCAAGATTTCATTTACAATGATGATTAAAATTGATTTTAGTGTTTTACTTACTTTTTTTGCAGTTAATTTTGCAAAAAGTTTGTAACTTTATTCAAGATTCCACAATAATTGATGATTAAAATTGATTTTAGTGTTTTACTTTGTGTTTTGCAGTTAATTTTGCAAAAAGTTCATATCTTTGACAATGATGAATAAAATTGATTTTTTTAGTATTTTATGTTTTGTTTTTGCAGTTAATTTTGTAGAATCTTGGAAGAAGATGCTGGGTGAGCTCATCATAAACAGTCTTGTGTAAGCATCTTCCTTTTGTGAATCTAATTTTAGGTAAATTGGGATTTTTTTTTTTTTTTAAATTTAATGGTGTTTGGTTATGGTTTTAGGTTGATTCTTGGATATGCATATCCAGCTTTTGAGTGTTTTAAAACCATTGAGAAGCATAGTGCAGCAAATGCAGAATTGAGATTTTGGTGTCAATATTGGTAAGTTTGACCATTTGCTTGTTTGGTCAACTATCTTTTAGGGATTAGATCAAACCCATTTTTGTTTTGATTAATGATTGTGACATTTATGTTCCGTGATAAGGTATTTAGTTTCTTGTTGATGTCTTAATCTTAAAGATGAGATAAAGAAACATATCTTATTCAAAGAATAATCATGGTCAAACTTAGACTTTTCAAAAGGTCAAACTCTTGATTTATTGTCTCAATAATTGAATCTTGGTTCTTTGGTTATGATTTCACAGGGTCATCATCGCGGTTCTTACAGTTTTTGAAAGAATAGGTGATATATTCGTTTCATGGTACGTATCGTAGATTATCTATGCTAATCGCTTACTGATGATGTAATGTATGTATGCATGTTTTAACATGAGAATTCACCGTAAGTCTTTTGTTTGAAAAATGTTTCTTAGGTTACCGATGTATGGAGAGATGAAGCTAGCACTCATCATCTACTTATGGTATCCTAAAACTAAGGTAAAATATGACCATATTTCATTCTATGAAATTTTACCGCTTTTGGTTTCTAAAATGGAAATTTTTATGGGTGTTTTAGGGAACAGGATATGTATATAATGCCATGTTGAGACCGTTTGTAGCACGACATGAGACCGATATAGAAAGAAGTTTAAGGGAAATGAGGGCGAAAGCGTGGGATGTGGCGATTTACTATTGGCACAATTCCTCGGAGTTGGGACAAACTAGATTTTTTGAAATCATTCATTACTTGACTTCAAAACCTTTGATCCGAGGTACCATTTTTTCCCTTCTCGTTTAAAAAAAGCACTAAGCAAAAACCAAAGAAGATGATATGGGGATCCAACCAGAGGCTAAAGTCAGTGGCGAAGCTTGAGATTTCCGACCAGGGGGTCGAAAACGTATATACCCAAAAATTTATATACGAAAACTACATACTCTCCGCTACTAAGCGAAAAATTTGGGGGAATCCCCCCCCCCCCCCCCCCCCCCCCCACAGTCATTGTTTGTGTTGGTTTTTTTAAGTCATTAGTAGAGCCAATTGAATGGAAATTATCCAATCGGATTCTACAAATTATGGTTGTTCCGGTTCATCTTGGCTATATTATTAGTTCAAATCCAGTTGGGTGCTACATTCACCCAACTGGATACTACAAATATTCGTTTGGATCGACTATGAGCCTATGTTTAACTTAAAATTTAGGTCATTTGTTGTAAGTGTGAGGCTACATGCCACGCGAATAAACCGCAAGATAGTAATAATAATAAACGAAACCAATGGCTTTTCTATAAAATAAGCTTATCTGAACACTTTGTTGGTGTGGTCGAATGATAAAAAGAAATTTGCATTTGAGATCAAATAATTTGAACCACTAATTTCATTTGTTGTTCCGTTCTGTTTAGGTGTTGCAAAACCATCAAAACTCTGTGGCTGGACATTCGCCACCACCTCCTATGGTTGCTCCACCGGTGGTTCCTCGACCAGATCAGGCTGAAGATAGGTGGGTGCCGACAGCTCCAACAGCTCCACCGCTACCAAACGTTAGTCACAACCAACCTGTATATCCGGAGGAGTTGCATGTTCCTGGATCACCAAGTAGACCCGGTTTGCATATTCCTGGATCACCGAGTAGACCCGGTTTGAATCCGGGTCAGAGAGAACCTGTTTGGCTAAGGTTCAAAAAATCGAGGGGACTATGAGTGCATTGTTCATTGTTTCTTTAAGATGCTAATAATTAGGAGAGCTAACTTTTGATAGTCAGTTAAACCAACAATCAAGTCATTTTAGCCTTGAAAGATTGGGATCACGTGACTAGCACATGTGAAGCTTTGGTCACTTTCTTCATTGACCATAAAAAGATGTGTTTGTACAAAGTTACCATTGGCATCTTACAATGTTACACAACAGTTGCATCTACTACTTTTAATAATATTATAAAATTTAAAGTTATGCACTATTTATATAATTAGAGGAAGTACATTACAGCTTAACGTACATCACGTACGATAGGTAATTACGCACGTTCATTTTAAAATCATGCACATTATAACTTAAAAATCCAAAATCACGCATGTTGAAACATAATAATCACGCATATTGAAAACATTAATCACGCATGTTATAGAACAAATCACGCACGTTGTCCTACGTAAAGTACTTTAAGCCGTAATGTACGATATACTTTTTCTATATAATTATATTACTACAAACCATCCATACATCTAACTTATAATAAAAGACTACAAATAATGACACATGGCATTCTCTCCTTCAACCTCATAAATTTTATTTATATTTGTTTAATAAATTTCTTTTAATATTAATATTAATTAATAATCAATATATAAATATCACTTATTTTTATCCTCACCTTTATCTAAAATTAATAAATAACTTCATATTGCAATTTAGACCTTTTGTTTTTTTACTTTTAACCCAAAGTTTTTTATCTTTTACAATTTAATCCCAACTCTTTTTTATTTTCAATTTTGGTCCACCATACTTTTTATCTTTCCCAAGTTTTTCGTTTCCTTGTAAATTTTGTGAGTTAACGCACCGCAACGTGCGTGTGGGGTTCAGCATTTTTTCGTATATTTTTTTTCCGTATGACTGGCCCGTTGCATCACATCTATTTTTCTGCGTTTAACAAGTTCGTCCAACATGCGGGTCCTGGATGGACTTAGTTGTTTTTTTTCTATGTTTTACGTTTCGGTTTAATTTCTCAGCAACGAGCGTGTGTGATTCAAAGATTTTACGTCTACTTTTCACTCGGCGTTATTTTTTTTTCCCGTTTTTATTTATTTTGTTTTTACGAGCTTTTCCGGTGTTGGTGGTCGTTGACAATGGTATAATATTGCTACTACTTAACACAATTTTATGGCAACCGCTGCAACGCAGGGGCTTAATACTAGTTTTAGTTATAATAGAATGTTATTTTGTAGGTAAACTTATTATTAAAACACTATACATACAACATAGATTCTCCCTTCACATAAAAGGTCAACAGTTTTTATACCTTAGTAATGACTTGTTTGTTATAAATATGGACATTGACCTTGAATGCAAGCATATGTTATGATCATTCACATAGTTTGTAGCATTGTGTTACTTGTATCATTCTTATCTCGTAATTCTATACAACTATACTCTCCATGTATGCCTTATATATCTAGCACATAATCCGCTTGTCACAAACTGACTTAGGGGTTGTTTGTTTACCGCTTAATGGTTTCATTAAAAGACTACCTATGAATCGGTAAGAGGTAAGTGTGTTTAGTTCACTAAAACAAAACCTCTGGATTCAACATTTGTATCACCGATCAAACCGCCAACGTCATCGGAGTATCGGTGTATTGTTCTGTAGTATGCATATGGTGTATTGTTCTGTAGTATTTGGAGGATAATGAAGCTTTTGATCTTAAATATCTTATTCGTTAATATAATTAGGATTTAGGAAAACTCTCTTGTGAATTGAAAATGTAAATTAATTATTGACGTACATAAAGGAAAAATGTGATTGGTGGGTTTCAAAGGTTCAACCCCTAATCCCTTAGTTTGATTATCTTTTATTATACGACCTGACGAATGACTCCTAAAAATTTCCGCCTCCATAAAAAAACCCACTGGGTGGAGGTGGTCTCATACGCCGGATAACAAGATTAACAACACCTAGGTCCGAATCAAAGGTCACACACAGCAACGGAGGACCCAATCGGTTTCATTAAGTCTGAATATATATAATTCCCCCTTTACCTTCCAACCTTAAAATATTCATAAACTTTGGATTATTTTTAGAGTAAAATGCACGGATAGTCCCTGTGGTTTTGTAAAATAACACCTATAGTCCTCAACTTTTGAAAATTACACCGGTGCTCCCTATGGTTTGACAGTTTGTTACTCGGATAGTCCCTGGAGTAGATGGAGGTTAGTTTTCTCAGTTAAGTTAATTTAAGTGGACATGAAATGACAAATTTGCCCTTAATGATAAAAAAACAAAGAGTAAATTACAAGTTTTGTCCTTTATGTATGTACCAAATTACAGGCGGTGTCCTTTAACTTCAAAATTGACTGGTTTTGTCCTTAATGTTTCAAAATCCTGCACGTTATGTCCTTTAGACTAAACCCAATTAGAATTTTTGGTTAAAGTTGGTCATGTGCCTTGCACATGAGGGCACTTTTGTTATTTCGCCTCCCTAGGGACTATTGAGTAAATAAGTTAAAACAAGGGGTAAAAATAAAAAATAAAGATATTAAATACAAAATTACTGCACTCTTTCTCACTCTCTCCCTCTCTCTCTACAAAACACTCTTTGCTATCTCTCTCTCTAAACCGCTCTCTACTCTCTCTCTAGAAAAAACTCTGCGGTTTATTTCTCTCTCTAAAAACCTGGGTAGTGGATTGTGGTGGGTGCAACGGTGTTGGTAGGTTTAGCGGTGATGGGAGGAGTACGGTGGTGGGTGGTTGATTGTGGTGGGTGCGTATAGCGATGGTAGGAGGTTACAGTGGTAGGTGCGATGGTGGGTTTAGCGGTGATGGGCGTACGGTGGTGGGTGGTTGATTGTGGTGGGTTAGAGGCGGCGGTGGGTGAAGGGGTGGGTGCGGCGGTGGTCCGGTGGAGTTAACACTTAATTCGTCAAAATCAAGCATTAATATCACCTCCAGATACTAGTAACAAAAAACAGTCAAAAGTCGGTCAAAGTTAACAGCATACAAATGACGAATTAAGTGTTAATTTTAGTTAGAATCAATTCAGTAACAAGAATTAGGTCAAAATTAATAACAAATAAAGTGCTAATTTTGCCTATGGATACTGTGGGAGAATGGAAACAGGAGAGATGAGAGATGGTGGTGGTGGGAGAATGGAAACAGGAGAGAATGTGGTTACACTTGAAATTGATGAAGCTCTGTGTGTGTTTTTATGTCATTAAAGAACTCCCAACTGTAAATTTGAATGTATTTGTGAAGAAGAGAGATGGTGATGGTGGGTTCAGCTTAGAGAGAGATGAGAGATATTTATATTTATTTTTTAGTTTTACACAATTAGTCCCTTGTTAAAAGTTATTTACTTAATAGTCACTAGGGAGGCAAAATGACAAAAGTGTCCTCATGTGCAAGGCACATGACCAACATTAACCAAAAAATCTAACTGGGTTTGGTCTAAATGACATAACGTGCAGCATTTTGAAACATTAAGGACAAAACCAGTCAATTTTGAAGTTAAAGGACACCGCCTGCAATTTGGTACATACATAAAGGACAAAACTTGTAATTTACTCAAAAACAAAAAATAAAATAAAATAGAATCTGATTAAGGGCCACTCTTTTTATACTATTATTTTATTTGTTGAACCTACCACGACACTTCATCTTCAACCTCTATCCACCATCACCCTCCACAATCACCACCACAATCAATCTCCACAACCACCGTAACGTTTAATTTAAACTTGAATTTGAGAAATATAACACTGATTCAGTGTAATTCAGATTTTGAAAATCTCGAACAAAGCAATAGCTTCAAAACCAACAGATTCACTAAATTTGAATAGATTCATTAGGGTTTTCATTGATGCAATAGAACTACAAACAGATTTTTGTGGTCTTCAAGAAAAGTGGCCATTGATATCTTAAATGTGATCAATAAAAGCTATAAAATTATGGAAAAATTGAACTGAACCTAGGAGAAATTGAATGATTGTGATAATCCATAAATTAACACACCAGAACTAAAATTTTGTTGATCTAAGATTACAAATTCAGATCAAACTTATGATTCAAAGAAGGAGTCGCCATTAACCGATTCGGCAACCGGTAAGGAGCACTTTCGGTTGCTCTGTCTTTCCTCTTCGATAAAAACTTGTGATTCAAAGAAGAAGCCACCATTAACCAACCGGTAAGGAGCACTTTCAGTTGCTCTGTCTTTCCTCTTCGATAAAAATTGAACTGAACCCAGGAGAAATTGAATGATTCAGATCAACTTATGATTCAAAGACGGATTCGCCATTAACCGATTCAAAGAAGGAGCCGCCATTAACCGGTCGGCTAACTATCGGCAAATCCACTCTGTTTCTCTCTCTCTATCGGTCTCTTCTCTTTCAATCGACATTTTCTCTCTCTCTAGATATTTATGCAGAGAAGGGTGGGGTGGGTTTGTTGGCAGAAGTGGGGATATGGGTGGCGACAGGGTAGAGATGTTATGGTAGTGGTGGTTTGGCCTTTGGTGGTGTGGAGGCGGTGACATTGGTGAACTGGAGAAGATCGTTGATTAGTTAGGCTAGAGGCTGTGGGATAACCCCCTTCGGGCTTTATAAGCGCCACCTCAGCGCCACGTAGGCGCCACGTCAGCCAAGGGGGCTTTATAACCCCCCTTTAACATGGAGGGTGTGGTGATAACCCCTAGGGGCGCTATAGAAAAAAAAAATAAAAAAAAAACTTTTGATTGGTGCAAACAAGTGGGCCCCACCTGATAACCCCCTCCTCCCTCGTTATCATGTTGGCTGAATGTGTATGGCGCCCCCTCCTTAACATGGAGGGTGTGGGTGTATAGCGCCCGGGGCACTATAGAGGCTGAGGTGGCGGGTATGGCACCCCCCCACACTCTCCGGCCTTTAGGGTTATATTGGGGTGGGTTGGGTGGATGAAGATAAGGAGAGTGGGTCCCACTTGATTAAATAAATAATAAAAAGATATATATTATATTTAATAGTAAGGGTAATTTTGTCATTTCACATCCACTTAACTAAGAAAACTAACCTCCATCCACTCCAGGGACTATCCGAGTAACAAACTGTCAAACCACAGGGAGCACCGATGTAATTTCCAAAAGTTAGGCCCCAACTTTGATTTATGAAATGCACAGATGCGTATATGATTTTTGATGTCGTATCTCTTCAATATAGGATTTTATAGCGGATAGCTCTTTGTAAATAAAGCTATCTTATATGTTAAACCTTATGTCGCATTGACCAATACACCTAGAGGTGCACAAACCGAGTATTTTTAATAACCGATTTTGGTTATGGAATTGGTTTCAGATTCTCGTTTTAAGGGTTGGAACCGCTTATTGCTATAACCGGTTCGGTTCCAGTTATTTAACCAAAAAACCATATCCTATATGCCCGGTTCCGGTTTTAATAAACCGGGTATTAAAATACCCTATTTTCGGGTTTTAGTAAACCCTATTTCCAAGTTTTTTAGTATCCGATTTTCAGAATTTTTAATACTTAATTGCATTTTTATTACCTTATTTTCTCGTCTTTTTATTTATTATTATTAAATATGCATTGTATAATGTAAAAAAAATTAAAATAATACACTAACATAAATTTAAAAGATAGATATCAGAATAACATATCGGGTCTAGCCAGTTATAGTATATTCCGGTTCTTGTCTGGTTTCGGGTATTAATTGGGTATGATCAGTTCTGGTTCCAGGTATTGAAATCAAAATGCATACCCTATCCTATCTATACCCTATGGGTAGGGTCGGTTTCGGTTTCGGGTATAGAATACCCGGGTTAAAAAAAACCGGTTCTGGTTTTTATAAATGTGATAATGTTGTGTTATAAGCCTAGTGTTGTTCTTTAATGCAAAAAAGGTTCACTTTGCTGCTGTAGATTTACATGAACAAAAGAAATATCTGAACATATGAGACACTATCACTTTGCTGCTGTAGATTTACAAAAGAAATATCTGAACAAAAAAAGAAAGCACGTTGGCTCTACAACTGATACTTCAGCTCCATTTAATCTACCATATGACCACGTCGGCTTACGATAAAATTTCTTGAAAAGATTGCCATAATTCGTTTATTTGTTTAATTTTTGGCAAACGGATAATACAAGTTGCGGGGAACACGATTTGTAGATTTTTTTTATGTTAAAGAAGTATGTTGATGCTGCGGGTATTGGTGGTTTTGCAGTGCAGCATCTTGAACAGACATGAATCAAAATTCTACAAATACTTCTGCTTCCCAAGTAAATAAAAGTACATTAATCAAGTAAAGGTGTCAATACGGACATTTACTTATAAACGGATTGATTCGATTTAAGTTTGTCATGAACCCAATTGATACTTTATTGAAATGGTCCGTTTTGACCCGTTAGTTTATATGGCCCGCCTGCCCGTTTTTCAAGGATTATTTCTGAATAACATTGCATTTGATGTTTAAACGAGCTCTCTTAACTCAAGCCCATATGGTTCTGAACCCGTTTTCACTTGCACCAAATTTGATACTTTTTTGAAACAACCAGTTTTGACTCGCCTGTCTTGCCGGCTTACTTTTTGAATTATATTGTTAAAGACTTACTGATCGACACGGCAAATCTACCTGGATTTTCTGGTTTGAATTATATTGTTAAAGACTTACTGATCGACACAGCAAATCTACCTGGATTTTGTTAGATTTCATATACTTATCATCCGGGTTCTCATTGTAGACCACTTGAGTTCTTGGATCAACTGCAGCTTTTATAGCCGATAATATTGTGATGCCTGCAAGATGAAAACTCTTTGTTCAAGATTTTTTAAAAGATCATTTATTTATGTGATTTAACTATTCAAGTGTTCATGATTTGCAATTGTACCAGCAGTAAGATTATTCCCTGGAACCCCTTGCCACTGGAGGGTCCATCCTCCACATTGATAACCAAGATTATCGGCATGGGACCCTGCAACTAGTATCTTCGACGCCTTTTTAGAAAGTGGTAACAATGGATTCTCTACAGATTTACCAATTTTCAATAACACGAGTGATTTCCTCACAGCTTCCC
Source organism: Helianthus tuberosus (assembly GCA_030545235.1). NCBI lineage: Eukaryota > Viridiplantae > Streptophyta > Magnoliopsida > Asterales > Asteraceae > Helianthus > Helianthus tuberosus. Next base: position 173,806,074 of record CM060413.1, read on the forward strand.
TAGCCAGATCGCGATGCTCCTGTTTGCAAGTTCATAAAGCCAATAAAGATCACCTTTCACGGTTAAGTTTCTAGTTATATCATTAAGTTGTAACTCACGCAGGACGGACATGATAAAGAAATGCTAGTTGTGTTCTAGCAGACATTTAGTAAAAAAAAAAAAAAAACAAATGGGAGAAAGTTTATTATTGTTAAGCATCACATATGAATCTCTATTTATAGGCTACACTCATTACTGAAGAATTAAGTTCCAACAAAGTAACCTATGATTTAATTTGATAATCAGTTCCAAAACACAAATCCAAACAACCCGAGACTCGGTTTACCTGACATCCAAGGTACTTAGCATAGCTGTAATCAGCCAAAGGGTTTTCAAGCAGACCCATGGTGAATTTGACCCTTAAAATCCTATTAACCACATCGTTTACACGTCTCATGGGTATGAACTTGTTCTTGACTAGGTAAGTTAGACGAGTGATGAACTCCTCGTAGTTGTATCCTGCCATGAACTGCATACAGTCAACATGTTAAGAGGCTATAAAAAATCAACTTTTTTAAGGATGTTACAAGATAACTGACCATGTCTTGTAAGATTAAATATATTATATATTAATATTTAATCTATAGCCATTATAATCATTTACATAATATAGATCAAAATATATAATAACCTATTAAATAATTAGTTGGTAATTATTGATGGACCATATTACCCTTATTAACTAATTAGGTTTCCTCCTGGGTGCTTATATAAGGAGAATTATGTGGAGGTTAAAGGGTTACTCAGTTACACAATTAGACACACCCCATTAGTCATAACATCATCATCGACCTCCTCTCCTAAGCCGATACCCCTTTTCGGTTTTCTAAGTCCCCATCATCAGTCAGCACCCTAAGGAGGAACCAGATCACGATGACAAGCATGTCGAACTCCATTACTGGATTCTCCAACGCACTGTCTGCTGTAACAGGTATGCTTTAATGTTTTCCTTCATGAATAAGCAGAACTGATCCAACATGTGGTATCAGAGCATATGTTGATTAGTCAGTTCTGTTTTGTATCCGTAAATCTGGATTAAAGCAGGAAAACAGGATTTGAAAACCATAATAAAATTCGGTTTTATCATCCGAGATTTCATCTCGGATCTGTTCTATTAATCTCGGATCATATATAATTGATTCGTTATAACTATTCCGAAATCATCAGTTTGAGAAACATATTTAAATGTGTAATTATTTCCAGATTTCGGATTTAAGTTTAAGGTTATTTTTATTTAGGGTTCATCATGTTCTTAGTTAAAAATTCGAAATTTCCTTTATGTTTTGGAATGTGTTTTGAATTGTGGAATGTTTTCCTAATTTTGATCTTATTTTATCTAATAAGTTTTTTCGAAATCTGTTAATAAGATAAACAGATTATGGTTTTCGAAATTTTATGATAAAATTAGATCAATGTTATAATAGGAAACTCTATCACAATTCTTAATTTTCGAATTTTCAGTTGTTATAACAATAAACAGCAACTGGATCGCACAAGATCAGATCACATAAGAGATGATCTGATCGCATAAGATAATCGCACAAGATCAGATCACATAAGAGATGAACTGATCGCACAAGACAGTCGCACAAGATTTGTACAACTAATTAAGCACATTGTACAAGTTAAGACTGCATAATCGCACAAGATTTGTGGATCGCACAAGATTTGTGGATCGCACAAGACTTGTGGATCGCACAAGGCATTACTGATCGCACAAGTTTTTGGGCATTACTGATCGCACAAGTTTTGGGCCTTATTGATCGCACAAGTTTTTGGGCATTACTGATCGCACAAGTTTTGGGCCTTATTGATCGCACAAGTTTTTGGGCATTACTGATCGCACACGTTTTGGGCCTTATTGATCGCACAAGTTTTTGGGCCTTACTGATCGCACAAGTTTTGGGCCTTACTGATCGCACAAGTTTTGGGCCTTACTGATCGCACAAGTTTTTGGGCTTTACTGATCGCACAAAACTTAGGCATTACTGATCGCACAAGACTCGAAACCTCATTATTTTAAGCTGTTAGTTCGATCCGCGCTAACAGGTGGTTTGCTATTAAATGATTGGTTTTGTAATTACTTAGTTAATTAATAAGGATCAAATAATGTTTTACAAAACCAAAATGGCTTTACTTGAATGAGCTTCTGATGTATTATTTCTGGCCAAAGCTGACTTGATACATCTACTTATCATCCAAGTATTACGAAAGCTATGTTAAGTGTGCATCATAAACATGAATGTCTTAATATCTGGCCAAAGCTGATTTAATTCCTTCATAGATGGCATACTTAACAAGTGCATAACTAAAGTGATTGTCTCAATTTCTGGCCAAAGCTGATTTGTTACAACCACTTTGCACACATGCTTAAATGATTACACTTCTGGCCAAAGCTGATTTGTCTTCGTTTAAGTAGAACTTTAAGCAGTCTATTATTTTGATGTTAGTAATAGACATATCACAACCTCTTCATTCAATGATCCTTATGTTAATGATTCTTAATTAAGTTTTATGATCATTTCGTCTGCTTTATTCTTAGTACCCATAATTTTACTCAATATAATTTTCTTCTATAAGTCTATATCTCATCCACTCTAATACCTAAATCTAATATGTTTTGCATAAAGTTTCTATAAGAATTAGCTCTTAAATTAAATCCTTGATTATCTCTTAAGACACGATAATCCTATTGCTCTCTTCTGATAAAGCACTACAGAAGAAAAGTAGAGCATGATGATTAGGATAAATCGAACATGATGTCTCTTATGATAATCAAGAATAAGTGCTGTCACTAAAAGGTTATTCCAGATTAAGTCTTTCCTAAGACTAATCTATTATTGTGGAATAATCACAAGAACTCCTAAGATGCATGCCTTCATTTAAAATTATAAACTATAAAGCTAAGTGGTATATGTGAATACATAATAATGTACAATACCATGACCCATAAAGTTAAGGGCTTACGCATGGAAATAAGTACATTTTTTCCAGTACATTACATACTAAGATTTTCACTTGTACAATTTGATGCCTTATAAATCAACTATAACACTCAAAAGTACCAAAGTACAATGAGTGTGTTGATAAGCAACATATGTACATAGAAATAAATGTTTGAAATTGGAAAATAAGATGTTATTCACCTTACAACCACTAATAGTTTAAAAGAGGATTGTTTTAAGGTCCATAGACAAATTACAAGTGCTAATTCCAACTTTAAGGTTCTTCAAGGGAAAATCTCACTGCATAATTATGTCATTAGACTAGGCATAAGCAACGAGACTATCCATTATTCAAAAGAACAGTTGGATAAGTTAATTAGGTAGTCACTTACTAATGATATTTAAGTCTGATAATTTTTTAATATTTCAATTAACACATGATTAGTTGACTCTAGTTCCATACGTTTCCTTACCAGAACTAGACAAATAACTAACACGAGAGTTAGTGACAAAATTAAATGTTAAGCTATAAGAACCATAATAAGCAGTCTTTTAACAACGTTTTTCGATACCTTATATATATTCTGAAGATTAGTCAGAATATGGTATCATAATTAAACAATGTTATAAAGGTTGTGAGGTTTGCATAGTCAACATAAAGTCACACACTTATCTTAAACTCTCATCTTATTTGTTCTAAATATCTGGATTGAAACATTACTAAGATGAAACTAGATGATACCTTATATTTTCACAGCTTTTGTTATCATGCAAATGAGAATTTGACAAAAGGGAAAATGAGACTTATAAATTTCATCCATTATAACCGAAATTCATGAGAAATCATGACATGGTTAATGAGGATGATTTTTTATCTAATCTCATTCTAAGTGATTTTAAATCATGACGTTATAGCCCTAAATATTACTTGGCTTAAGGAATAAGTATAGGTCCATCATAAGTCATTCATTGACATTCGTGGAACTTATTACAAATGGAATATTCAGACATAATTCATTTATCATTTAACAGACTATCAACTTGTATCTAAATTTTGTCGCATATGGCTCACGGTCTTAGAAGAAATCTATTCATATATATACATATATATATATATATATATATACACTTAATAAGATTTCTATTAAATATGTCCCTAAAGTTTCTTATGATATCAGGACATTAAAGAAATCAAATAAAGTCTAACGTATATATGATAGGTTCCCACGTCACGTACCTCATTGAAACTTCTCTTGTAGCATTCTAGAGATATTAAAGATCAGTTGGAGCATTAAGTGTCTTAATAATAAATTGCAATAGTTGCAAGAGGTGGGGAGTGAAAATTTTACATTACCTAAATTTACACCTCTTGTACAAGACACTGCTCCATCTTGACACTGTTCTATCATAACTTGTCTCCTTAAAATCTAATGCTACTCTTACAAAAGTTTCATTGTTGCTTAATTGTGGGCACACTTAGATTTCTTACCTAAACTAACATAATCCTCAACAAGAGAAATCACAATGACTAACGTCATTAATTTGTTTTCTCTATTAGAATTTGTTGGTCGTTAAATATTGACCCTAAGCATGCTGAGTTCCTAAAGTTGTCTAAGGTCAGTGGGAGCTGTCAAGGTCCTTATCATGATTTGCAAGGAATACAAGAGGCGGGGGGGAAGAGTGTCATTAAATTTCACTCTGAATTTAACTCCGATTACACCTCTTGTACACCATACTGCACCAACTCTTACAAACTTAGAATGAAAATGATAGCAACCTAACCAAGAGCTAATCCATAAAGCTGAAACTTTTAAAACCCAATAATCAACTCAAGAGGTCATCTAGGTTTAAAATCTTACAAACTTTGATGATTACATAACCTCCCTAACTGAAGTTGAAATGGATTTTGGAAATGTTTACTGATCCTATCTCTTCAAAATTAAGCCATTAGTGTCAATTAATCTTCTGAATGGAATAAAACAGTTTTCTAGTAAAACTGATTTTATGTGTTCGTATAACGTTTGGGATTTGATTGAATTACCTAAGAGTGTTCATAACTAAACCAAATCCTGATATAAGCGTTAAGACACGAAGAGGCATGATTGATTGTCAAAGGTTATACTTAGGAAGAGATAAATTATCAAAGTTTTCTTTGAGGATTATCACTGTTCTAGTAGCTTATAATAGTTTAAGGCTACATTAGATGAACATTAAAAACAATTTTCCCTAACAAACTGGCTGACACATTTACATGTTCATAAAACAACCTGAAAGTTCTAAACTGAAGGTTAAGGAACACTTTGTTTGTAAGTCAATAAAATCCATGTATGGGTTAATGCAAACATCATAATATGATGAAATCTTAACGTAATTATTTTTCATCAAGAACCAAGTGGATTAATGTACCTACCTCAAAATGAGTGGGAGCAACTAAGATAAACTTGTCTATATAGATGACATTCTTTTGACAAGTATATGTTACATAAGTCAAAGCATTGTTAACACAAACTTTGATATAATAAATCTTAGAGACATCTCTTACGTGATAGATATCATAACGTACTGAGATAGACCCAATGGGACAATAGTATCGTTCCATAAGTTTAACATTAAATGGGTCCTTACATATGTAACAAAATACTGCTTTCCTTTAGAGGATAATAGGATCAATGAGATTATTTACTTACACTTCATTAATTAGAAGCCTTATGTTAGTTTAAGTCTATACTCGTTTAGATATTACTCACATTGCAACACACTAGATATGTCTAGATTAATGTGAAGCATCTAATGGAGTATTACAATATCTTTAAAAGAAACGAGTGGCTACAATTTAAAGAAGAAGTGAGAATTAAAACCGGCTGATTACTCTAACTTTGTGATATTCAAATATGACAAAATGTAATTTTGGGTATATGCTTATATCAGTAGACAAAACTTATCTCATGGAGGAGTCATAATGGACTGATATCAACAACCTAAGTTATAACGACATAATATCGTCACTAAATGTTGTTGGAAATATATCAGTGGACTCATAAGTTTATTAACTCCATATAATTAATGTTTTGAAGACTTAGTGTGATAAAGTCAGCTACCATGACTCCTTGAACAGTAACAGTTCAAGAGGTGCTGCATTAAATTTCGATACGCAATTAATTATTCGTTTATGAACGAATTGAGGAAACTAAGTTTTGTATCGAATACATTCATGATATGCTTAATGTAACACCCTGAAAACGACTTTGGTAATCAAATCACGTTAATAGTAAAGACGGGTAAAATACCTTTAGTGGTAAAAATTTACCCGGTAAATATTAGGATTTAAATAATTAATCCTAATAATAAATAAAAAAGTGAATAAAAGCTTTTAAGAAATAAATGCTTAGAAGGCCCGAGTTAACGGGACCTAAAATAAACTTAGTCATAAATATTCCCGAACCCGCTAAGTTAACTAGGAATATTTAACCTAGTTAATAAGTGGGAAAATTGTTAAAAGAAATAAGTAGGTTGTGGCCTACTTACTAACGAACCAAACACGAGGGGTTAAAGCGGGATAACTAGAAAAGTTATTTAATAAAAACAAACACAAACACACACACACAGTGTGTGTTCTGGATCGAGCTCAGGGGCGACCAAGAAGGGTCAAACCCTAATCAACACAATTTCATCAAATTGAAGGGGTAAATCAAGTCCAAATCAAAATCCGAGTATGAATTAGTGATCTCCATTGAAAAAGGAGTCATGAGGTATGTAAATTTCTTGAGAAATCTCTAGTTGAAATTCTGAGCAAACCTAGAGAACTCGAATCTGAACTTGCATGTTTGTTGTTTGGATGAAATTAGTGATGAAACTATGTCTAGGAGTAAACCCTAGTCATGTACTTGTTGAATTGATGTTCATGGTTGTAAATCCATGATCATACACTCATGTGTCAAGTGGGTTTTGATTATGTAGTAAAGATGATGATGTACACATGTTTAAAAACATCATAGTTGCTAGTAGGAACAAGATACTTGAACAATTTGCAAGTTTGAGTAATTGATCATAAGTGATAGTGGTGATTTTTGATGTTAATCTTGGTAAAAATAACTAGTTAGGAACTAGTTAGTAAATATGTAAAATCATGCACATTAGGTGTTTGTTAAAATGCCTAAATGAGAACTAAGTGTTGATAATGTGCCTAATTGAGTCTTGTGAACTTGATAGTGCAATCATATGTGTTAATTGGTGATTTGACTTTTAAATAGTCAAACCGACCATTAATAAGATCGAATGGTAATTGTGATAGAAAATAGGTAAGATGGAATAGTCATAATTAATGATGACTAATATAACCGTCTTACGAATTATGATGATAGTTTGACGCTTGACAAGCTAGGTGGAGGCTTGGAAAGGAAGCGGGTCAAACGAAGCAAGAATGGCGGAAAAGCATAATTCGGATGCAAGGTAAGTATAGCTTACACTAGTCTTAAATTGTGGAATGTTTTCTTATCATATAAATTATGAATGAGATATCTAAACAATTGAAATATGATGTTCCGTCGTGTAGTTGAACGGAACAAGAAAATCAAAGATGATAGAAACCATAATAATGGTTAAAAAGAAGTAAATCGATAAATTGGTCATATTATGTCGAAAGAAATACACGGTTTATATTTAAAATTACCGTACGGTGTTAAACGGGAAGAGTCATGTAGAGGAGATGATAATAAATATCATTTCGCAAAGATAAATGGTCAATTCGGCCAAACGGGTCAAAAGGTGTAGACAACACCTTTTGACTATATAGACTAATGATTCTTTTGTCGAGTCATATGCTTACAGGAATAGATATCCAATGGATATTCGCATCGTTCTTAATTAGCGAATATAAAGCAAGGTATTAAAATCGGATCTATTTGTTGATCCGAGCCAGGTACGCTTATTTATGATGTATGTAAAAGTGCTAATTTGGTCGAATAATTGGTGATAGCCCTTCATTGTAAAAGAAGGACCAAAATCGACCAAAACGCCCTTGTAGGCTAAATTGAACAAACAACTCTTAGAGGTTGTTTGGAAAGGAGTCTTATGATTAAACAAAAGTTTAGAACGAGTACGGGTAGTGAAAGATGTAATTCTTGGGCCAAAAGACTCCATATGAGTCTTTGCCGTAAAATGATATTTCAAGAGGTATAAATTCGGAACACATAGATATCTACTTTAAATCCAACACACATTTAGTTGTGATGGAAGAGTACTAGATAAGAGATATAGGTTACAACGCTAGATTAGAATGAAAGCGAAATTGAGCTTAAAAGTGCTTAAAATATCCTTAACGGGTCAAAATAAGCATACTAGTGAAAACGGGTTTAATTTGTGTAATAAACCTATGATTAGAACCTAATATGGTATATCACGATTATTTGATGAAGTGTATGAAATATAGGAATCAAATAAATACGTTTGTTTGATAAAATGCATAACCGGGTCAAAATTTGGTATAAAGGGTAATAAGCCGAAGACTTAGAAGTCTTAAATTTTGTTAAGCCGAATGTCGGATTTTAACTCTAAATGATGGAGAATCAAATTACAAACATGTAGGAAGAAACGGTAGGCCAAACGGACAAGCGGTTTGAAAGATACGGAAGATTTCGTGTCAAATTACGACAAGAAAAAATGGAAAACTGGATGCAGGGTCCACCATAAATTACGGTGCCACCGTAATTTACGGTGGAGATGAAAAGCCTTACGGTGGCCCCCTACTGGTTTACGGTAGGGGCATGTAAAACCAGTGGCCACCGTAAATTACGGTGCCACCGTAATTTACGGTGGAGGTCAGGTTTAAATTTTTGTTTTTGTTATCAATTGTTTCTCGGACTCGTTTAGACACGTTTTAAGTCCTGTATGACTAAAGCATTTCATGTTTATGAAATGTAGGTACACCTTGGATGCCGGAAGACGATCAAGCTCAACGAAGAACCGAACACGATATAGATACACGCTTCCGCACTTTGCCATGTTGTAAATCACCTAGGGTCAAAACCATTAAAACATTAGTTATGACTTTGATACATAAGGATTAAACATATGATCACGTGATGTAGAATAACTCATGATTTGTAAAAGTTTTAATAAACCCGTATTATTATAGCATGTGTAGTCTTAACTACACATCTAATCGTTGGTAATTACATACAAAATCGTTAATTAGTAACTAGGGTGTTACAAGTTGGTATCAGAGCCTTGGTTTAAGAGATCCGAGTATGGTGGGGAGGAACCATGCTTGGACTTAAACCTTATGCTCTTGACAAAGAATAGTGTTCGGTTCGAGGCTTGATCGCAAATCCGGTAAGTACAAGTACGTTAATAGTTAGTATGCTAAAGTGTTGTAAACAACACATAGAGCTATCGTGTGGTATATGTTACCCCAATTTAAATGATTGATATGGTTGACGAAAATACGCGCGTTGACGCGTATAGTAGAAAAAGCCTTGTATTATAATACGGGCGATTATTGAAGTTGACATTACTAACTCTTGTGAATGTTTTAATTGAATGACACTCGCGTCTGAAGATGACGGGAGTTGAACGAATTATGGATATGATGATGGAACGGTACGAGGTATGACAGGAAGAGCATACTCATCAAGGACCAAAATCGCGTAACGGTCGCGAACAAGGTTAATAGCAAGGAACGCCCGTAGGGGCAAACATTACAAGGTGCACATTTTAAATAATCGCACAATTAGCAATATGCAACAAACACGTAGAGAATGATCGTTGCATGGGTAAATTAGAAACTTGGAAAGCCTGAACAGAAATACATATCCAGGATATAATTTCCAAGAAAACTGAATAGAGGCGTTACTTACATAGGGCGTGATGTGAAAACTATAAAAAGGTCGCGTACGTCATGTGTTAAATCGCTTACTCTGGCCAAGTAAGTAGTGGCATATGATACCACTAGTTTCTTATAGCGGACACATTTACATCCGATGTAGTAAGGGAGGAGTAAATGGGACTAATTAAAAAGTACCCAAATGAATCAGATAAGCAAAATATTTGATAATAATTTAAACGCAAAACCGAGTGACTGAAGCGTATTACATCAGGATAATGAGCCCGAGCGAAGGGACAAAGAAGCATGTAAAATGATTTAGACAAGTATTGGGAAGGAGTGTACTTACACTCGAACCCATAAAACGCAAGCATGTAAAATGATTTAGACAAGTATTGGGAAGGAGTGTACTTACACTCGAACCCATAAAACGCAAGCATGTAAAATGATTTAGACAAGTATTGGGAGGGAGTGTACTTACACTCGAACCCATAAAACGCAAGCAAGTAAAATGATTTAGACAAGTATTGGGAGGGAGTGTACTTACACTCGAACCCATAAAACGCAAGCAAGTAAAATGATTTAGACAAGCAATGGGAGGGAGTGTGCTCACACTCGAACCCAGAAAACGCAAACATGAAAAATGATTTAGACAAGCAATGGGAGGGAGTGTACTTGCACTCGAACCCGGAAAATGCAAATATGTCCCTTAACGGGTCATTTTTGTAAAACGTCGAACTTAAAGACAAAGTCAGAATATAAAAATGAAGCGAGGTCTTAATGCATACCGGGAGGATTGCAATAATAACGACTTGGGTAAAACACCCGGTTGATGGGTAAGAATTAAACACATGCGTAAACCGAGAAACGAGAACATGAATTTAAAGTCAAAAGACTCGGATTATGAGTTATGACTAAAAGACCATAAAAATTTCGTAAACAGAAATTCTGATAATTATATTCAACTATTTTGAGATTGAACGGGTTGAATAAAGTATAATGCTTGAAGGCGTAAGTAAGCGCAAGCCGGATAACGGTAAGCTTGAGACAAATGAATTTCAAACGTAAAAAGAGTGCTTTGACACCAAATATATATTTTAATAAGACACGAGTAAAAAGAGTGATCTACGGGATCAACATAACCTTTAGGGTTATAAACAAATGAGAGATATACGGACTAAAACGACCCACGGGTCATGATTAGAAAGAAGTTATAAGGACTTCGCCTTAAAGAGGTGAATGTCTAATAAAAAATAGCCCATAAGGCTAAGTGATAAAACCTACGGGTTAGATGGAATAAAGCGAGGAAATCAGTTAAGAATCCCCGCATAAAAACTAAGACTGTAAAGGATTAAATTACGGACTGTCAATATCCCAGTATGGATGATTGACACAAGTTAAAGAAAAGATCCTAAAACTAAAACTTCGGTTTTAGTAAGAAATAATGTTTTTACAAACATAAATTCTGATAGGAATTTAAATAGTAAGCATGAAAGATACAAGTCTTGACACTGATAGGCGCAAGATGATATATTCGAAAAGTGATATTCTCAAAAATGAAAGGTTGATATAAATTAAACAAGATGTAACACAATCACGGTCAAGAAATGTAATGTGAAGTAGAATCACAATATAACCAAGCAAGCGGTAAAAAGGAACTGGACAAATAAGTCTAGTTAATGAAACCGGTCAAAGTCAGCAATTTAAGTTAAGAAATTTGGTTCGCTTGTAAACGGTAAATTCGGTATAACTAAACCGAATAAGTAAATTTGAAAATAAAAGGAATTGTTGCTAGAAGTGAAAGATTTCACTAGAAACCTTTAAACGGGTCAAAGTAATGGATTCATAAAGAATTCGATAGTATATGAAAGCGAGGAATATCGCTAAGTTAATTAAACTAGTGGAAATAACGAGATTACGTTATTTTCAGTCGCATTATGCCATGTAAGATACGTAGATGATTAATAACCAAAAGAATATTACCATACTTTTCTGGTAATACTAACAATCGGTTAAGATATGAGAAATGCTTAATTGATTATCGAGAGCAAATACATGGAGTTGAACTCGATAAATTAAGTAAGAAAAGGTTTCGAGGACGAAACCTCTTTAAGGGGGGTAGACTTGTAACACCCCGAAAACGACTTTGGTAATCAAATCACGTTAATAGTAAAGACGGGTAAAATACCTTTAGTGGTAAAAATTTACCCGGTAAATATTAGGATTTAAATAATTAATCCTAATAATAAATAAAAAGTGAATAAAAGCTTTTAAGAAATAAAAGCATAGAAGGCCCGAGTTAACGGGACCTAAAATAAACTTAGTCATAAATATTCCCGAACCCGCTAAGTTAACTAGGAATATTTAACCTAGTTAATAAGTGGGAAAATTGTTAAAAGAAATAAGTAGGTTGTGGCCTACTTACTAACGAACCAAACACGAGGGGTTAAAGCGGGATAACTAGAAAAGTTATTTAATAAAAACAAACACAAACACACACACACAGTGTGTGTTCTGGATCGAGCTCAGGGGCGACCAAGAAGGGTCAAACCCTAATCAACACAATTTCATCAAATTGAAGGGGTAAATCAAGTCCAAATCATAATCCGAGTATGGATTAGTGATCTCCATTGAAAAAGGAGTCATGAGGTATGTAAATTTCTTGAGAAATCTCTAGTTGAAATTCTGAGCAAACCTAGAGAACTCGAATCTGAACTTGCATGTTTGTTGTTTGGATGAAATTAGTGATGAAACTATGTCTAGGAGTAAACCCTAGTCATGTACTTGTTGAATTGATGTTCATGGTTGTGAATCCATGATCATACACTCATGTGTCAAGTGGGTTTTGATTATGTAGTAAAGATGATGATGTACACATGTTTAAAAACATCATAGTTGCTAGTAGGAACAAGATACTTGAACAATTTGCAAGTTTGAGTAATTGATCATAAGTGATAGTGGTGATTTTTGATGTTAATCTTGGTAAAAATAACTAGTTAGGAACTAGTTAGTAAATATGTAAAATCATGCACATTAGGTGTTTGTTAAAATGCCTAAATGAGAACTAAGTGTTGATAATGTGCCTAATTGAGTCTTGTGAACTTGATAGTGCAATCGTATGTGTTAATTGGTGATTTGACTTTTAAATAGTCAAACCGACCATTAATAAGATCGAATGGTAATTGTGATAGAAAATAGGTAAGATGGAATAGTCATAATTAATGATGACTAATATAACCGTCTTACGAATTATGATGATAGTTTGACGCTTGACAAGCTAGGTGGAGGCTTGGAAAGGAAGCGGGTCAAACGAAGCAAGAATGGCGGAAAAGCATAATTCGGATGCAAGGTAAGTATAGCTTACACTAGTCTTAAATTGTGGAATGTTTTCTTATCATATAAATTATGAATGAGATATCTAAACAATTGAAATATGATGTTCCGTCGTGTAGTCGAACGGAACAAGAAAATCAAAGATGATAGAAACCATAATAATGGTTAAAAAGAAGTAAATCGATAAATTGGTCATATTATATCGAAAGAAATACACGGTTTATATTTAAAATTACCGTACGGTGTTAAACGGGAAGAGTCATGTAGAGGAGATGATAATAAATATCATTTCGCAAAGATAAATGGTCAATTCGGCCAAACGGGTCAAAAGGTGTAGACAACACCTTTTGACTATATAGACTAATGATTCTTTTGTCGAGTCATATGCTTACAGGAATAGATATCCAATGGATATTCGCATCGTTCTTAATTAGCGAATATAAAGCAAGGTATTAAAATCGGATCTATTTGTTGATCCGAGCCAGGTACGCTTATTTATGATGTATGTAAAAGTGCTAATTTGGTCGAATAATTGGTGATAGCCCTTCATTGTAAAAGAAGGACCAAAATCGACCAAAACGCCCTTGTAGGCTAAATTGAACAAACAACTCTTAGAGGTTGTTTGGAAAGGAGTCTTATGATTAAACAAAAGTTTAGAACGAGTACGGATAGTGAAAGATGTAATTCTTGGGCCAAAAGACTCCATATGAGTCTTTGCCGTAAAATGATATTTCAAGAGGTATAAATTCGGAACACATAGATATCTACTTTAAATCCAACACACATTTAGTTGTGATGGAAGTGTATGAAATATAGGAATCAAATAAATACGTTTGTTTGATAAAATGCATAACCGGGTCAAAATTTGGTATAAAGGGTAATAAGCCGAAGACTTAGAAGTCTTAAATTTTGTTAAGCCGAATGTCGGATTTTAACTCCAAATGATGGAGAATCAAATTACAAACATGTAGGAAGAAACGGTAGGCCAAACGGACAAGCGGTTTGAAAGATACGGAAGATTTCGTGTCAAATTACGGCAAAAAAAAAAATGGAAAACTGGATGCAGGGTCCACCGTAAATTACGGTGCCACCGTAATTTACGGTGGAGATGAAAAGCCTTACGGTGGCCCCCTACTGGTTTACGGTAGGGGCATGTAAAACCAGTGGCCACCGTAAATTACGGTGCCACCGTAATTTACGGTGGAGGTCAGGTTGAAATTTTTGTTTTTGTTATCAATTGTTTCTCGGACTCGTTTAGACACGTTTTAAGTCCTGTATGACTAAAGCATTTCATGTTTATGAAATGTAGGTACACCTTGGATGCCGGAAGACGATCAAGCTCAACGAAGAACCGAACACGATATAGATACACGCTTCCGCACTTTGCCATGTTGTAAATCACCTAGGGTCAAAACCATTAAAACATTAGTTATGACTTTGATACATAAGGATTAAACATATGATCACGTGATGTAGAATAACTCATGATTTGTAAAAGTTTTAATAAACCCGTATTATTATAACATGTGTAGTCTTAACTACGCATCTAATCGTTGGTAATTACATACAAAATCGTTAATTAGTAACTAGGGTGTTACACTTAAGGATCCTATAACTGAAAGGCTATTACCCATAAGTCTTATTAAGAGAGCTCATAGACGGGTATTAATAAATGGCCGTGCGAAATTGCATATCGTACTATGAATGACTAAGTATTAGTTAATTTTCCTCATCAGTTTGATTTTGTATGTCTCTAAGAATATGTTAAGTCGACATAATGGCATATAGACAAATAAAGTTACAAATCAAACAAAGGGCTTATGTGTATTTTGATCATGACGATTAGGTTTTAAATTAAGGCTATAGTATGATTAATGGGGGTCCTGAGTCGCATAATGATTCAACGGCTGTATTTCTCCGCTATAGTACTTGTTTAAGGCTAAAATGAGTGTTAACTCCTGATCAGGCTTATCTAATACTCATAATAAATGATTACTCGGCTAAGTGGGAGAATGTAAGATTAAATATATTATATATTAATATTTAATCTATAGCCATTATAATCATTTACATAATATAGATCAAAATATATAATAACCTATTAAATAATTAGTTGGTAATTGTTGATGGACCATATTACCCTTATTAACTAATTAGGTTTCCTCCTGGGTGCTTATATAAGGAAAATTATGTGGGGGTTAAAGGGTTACTCAGTTACACAATTAGACACACCCGATTAGTCATAACATCATCATCGACCTCCTCTCCTAAGCCGATACCCCTTTTCGGTTTTCTAAGTCCCCATCATCAGTCAGCACCCTAAGGAGGAACCAGATCACGATGACAAGCATGTCGAACTCCATTACAGGATTCTCCAATGCACTGTCTGCTGTAACAGGTATGCTTTAATGTTTTCCTTCATGAATAAACAGAACTGATCCAACATGTCTATGCCAGCATTCATCTCGGCCATGATAGAATATGTATAGTTAGCATTTGGAGGAGTGGTAATCTTATCTATCCCTTGAAAATCAGATATAACGAACCCCTGAAGTCAAATTTAACACAAAACTTCATAAGTTGATGCATTTGTGTTTAAAGTCATTTAATGTAATCCGAGAAGCAGATGTTACTCTGAATTTGATCCTGTTCTTGAGGTAGTGAGTGACAAGGAAACGGTTTTTGTGCATTTTAACTCCGTTCCAACTTGAATATGAGGTCATAATTGTAGACACACCCTTGATGATTGAATCATAGTATGCTGAATATTCTTGAAACATAATGGTAACTTGTGGCGTTAGCATCAAAAATTCTCTCGATCCAAGTTTTACTTCTATCGGTAGAGATGCTATGGCCAAAACTGTTAACTCAAGATAAGTTTGGTTTGTATTCCGACCCATGTACTAATGAATGGGTTTGTTTACTTGGCTTGCGTTTTAATCTCAAATGCTCAAAAATAAAATATAAACCTATTAGGGGAACAAGTCAAATGGGTTAAACAAGCTAAAAGTCCGACAAACGTAATGTATACAACCTCCTAAATGGCTAATTTAACAAAAGGGGAAGGATATCTAGAGCTTCTATAAGAACTTATTTGCTATAGTCATCACGGATTTGTCGAGTTTCTGACCCTAAGAAGTGTATCTATGCTTTGTTTCTAGAGTTTGTTTGGTTCCATTGGTAAGTTGGTCAGGGTAAACCCATTTGTAGCTACTTAAAAATACAAAACAAACAACATGAGAAAAACAATACAAAAAGACTCCAAAATCCATATAAAGGAAAACATAAAAAAATAAGTTAGTTCAAGAAAGTTTTTACCCAACAAAAAAAAAAGAGTCAATCTGTCCAGCTAAACTGGCACTTTACCATCTTGTTCTTCATAATTCACACTCAAATCCTTATCTTTTTGTTCTTTTGATCTTAAAGCCTACCCCCATCAATCAAATCGACAACCCGCTTAACGATCCAACTCGGGGTAGTTCCCTGAGAAACACGCGTAGCAAAAGTTAGGCGAATCGCCCGCCAACATCTTCTTTAAGCTATCGATCTTCAAAAACTCAAGCGAATCACACCCAATGAATTCCCGAATCTCCTCAACACTCATCCTATTCGATATCAACTCTTCTGAGCTCGGCGTATCAATCCCATAGTAACAAGAAGCGATGATAGGCGGGCTTGCAATCCTCATATGCACCTCTTTCGCTCCGGCTTCTTTCAACAACCGAACTATCTTGGAACTCGTTGTTCCTCGGACGATCGAATCGTCAACCACCACGACCCGTTTTCCCTCCAAAACCGCCCGAACCGGCGACAACTTTAACTTAACCCCAAAATCCCGAATCTGCTGCGAGGGCTCGATAAACGTCCTCCCGACATAATGCGAGCGAATCAAACCCTGTTGAAACGGTACACCTGCCTTATTTGCATACCCGATCGCCACGACCACCCCAGAATCCGGGACGGCGATCACCACATCGCAATCCACCGGAGACTCGGTAGCCAAAATTTCCCCAAACTTTCGCCTCGACTCGTACACTGACTTCCCAAAAACAACCGAATTCGGCAACAAAAAGTAAATGTGCTCGAAAACACATGATTTCGGCTCCAGGTGTGGTACCAAACACGTAGATTGAACACCATCTTTGTCTACGATCAAAAGCTCGCCAGGTTCCACTTCTCGCTCGTAAGTCGCCTCGACTAGATCTAGCGCGCACGTCTCGGACGCGAACACTGTGGCGCCATTGCTTCGTCTACCCATAACTAACGGCCTAAACCCAAAAGGATCCCTAACAGCAACTAACTTATCTTCGGTTAAAAACACCAACGAATAAGCCCCTTTAAGCTTCTTACAAGCTTCAATACCTCTTATAAGAAACGGCCTTTCTTGAGATACAGCAATTAAATGCAACACAACTTCAGTATCAGAACTAGTAGCAAAAATAGACCCATTTTGTTCGAGTTCCGCCCTTAGGGTTTGATAGTTTACCAAATTGCCATTATGGGCGACGGCGACATGGCCGAAGCGGTAGCCAGCGACGAAGGGTTGCAAGTTCTTGAGCATAGACTGTCCGGCAGTGGAGTATCTGACGTGGCCGATGGCGTTGTTTCCGGTGAGTTCGTCGAGTTTTGATTGGTTGAAGACTTCAGAGACGAGGCCTACGCCGGTGACAGATTTGAGGACACCGTCTGGTGTGGCGGTGACGATTCCGGCGCCTTCTTGACCGCGGTGTTGGAGGGCGTGGAGAGCTAGGTAGCAGATACGTGAGGCCTCCGGATCGTTGTAGATACCCACCACGCCGCACTCTTCATGGGGCTTGTCGTCGTCTAAAACTAAAGTTTGATCATCTGAGTATGATGAAGATAGGGTTTTTTGCATTGTGGGTCTATTGGCAGCGGAAGACGGTGATCCTTCTATCACCGTTAACATCATCATCGTTGTCATCGTATTTCTGTGTGTGTTTGTGTACATACAGAGAATAGATAAACAGAATGGATATATGAATGTAAATATCTTGGTAAATTGAAATGTTGACAGAGATTACATATATATACTCGGTCGGTTGGTGTGATAACCGCCACTAACTATATTAACATAATAATAATAATAAATATGCTAAGTTTATATTCTAACAGGGTCAGAGTGAATGATATTGTTTTGGTTAGTAGGGGTTTGAAGAAGGGGTTTTTAAGGTAGTTGGAGCATGTTTTGTCGGGGAAGAGGTGGGCGATGGGGGCGGTGGTGGCGACGGCGGACATGTTCGGAGAGAAGGGTTTGTGGCGGGAATATGATATGAATTGCCAAAGTGGAATGGTAGGTTTTGAGGGTTATATACGTTTGCTAGTGAACCTTCTTGGGTTTCTTGTTTTTTAAGGATTCTAATGTGAAACTAACATTATTATTATATAAAAAATGGAATACGTTTTGAATTCTGGAATCACTACTACAAAACAGAACTTTAGACAAGTACATCGGTTTAAAATCAAGTCTTATTAGACGGTGTTTAATTTTAACACCAGCTTAAACTTGATGAACACCGTCTTTTAATATCAAAACATTTCAAATATTAATTAAAACAAATATTTTTAACACCGTCTTATAAAGATTTGCTGGAAAAAAAAAACATTTACAATAAAAAAAAGTTTTCCAGAAATACATCAAGCTTACCAATGGAACATTTTCACTTTCCAAGCAATTTTATTAAAATTTGGATATTTTAAGCTAAAAAATATATAAATAACAAACTCTCTCTTCAGTCACCACCAATGGTGTCAAAGTGATAACAATAATTTCAACTTAAAGTCAGGATTTATCTCAAAATCGATACCAAGCACCTAAGCAAGGACCAACTGGAACTAAGATTTTTCCTTCAAATATAACTTGATGATCTTCGTAACTTCTTTTATCTTTGTTTGTCTTGTCACCAACATTGACTGGAGCATCAGGTATACCAGCTGCAAAATGAAAAGGCAAGGATCATAATTCCACACAGTATAATCATTTTATGATCTCAAATTAACATTAATTTGATTTTAAATGACTTCATATGTCATTTACACACAATATACTCATTTACCAGCAACCTTAACCGGCACACAAATTGGATCTTTTAACCCATTTATCTAAACATGTTTACACTTTGGCGGGTAGTAATCAACTTTTAATCGTGTTGGTGGGAGGTAAAAAATGAGTAAAACTGGTCACAAACAGGCTATCAGGCCAACCTGTTTAGAATAACACCTACAATGATAGGGCTCTCAATCGTGTCAGGTTAGCGTGTTGAATTGTTCAGCCCGAACACGGCCTGTATATTTAATTGTGACATAAACAACCATAACCCCACGTTTATCTAAAACAGGTATTACCAAGTGTTAATCGTGTTGGAATGACAAAAAAGATAGGTGAAAGTGATCATAAACAGATTAGCGGGTCAAACTGTTTAATAATAATAATAATAAATCTTAACTAAAAAGATAGGTGAAAGTGGTCATAAACAGATTAGCAGGTCAACCTGTTTAATAATAATAATAAATCTTAACTAATATTTGTTGGTGCATGCGTCTGTCGACTTCGTCTTGTATCGAGTCTTGTATTAGAATTGTTAGATCAGGGTGTGTTTTACGAGAAATAGGGTAGGTTTTAGATGTGTTTGAGCCCCTTCCCTTTGAAGGTGACCCTTCCCTTTGAAAGGGTTCCGTTTGAAAGTTACATGCCATTTCAAACGGAAGGGTCCTTCCTATATATACCTCACTTGTCCATTTCATTTGTAAGTTTCCGGCCAGAGCAACGAAGTGCTGCCGAAGTGTTGTCAGGTTGTAAATGTCTTCCAAATCAATGATACAACAGTTTTAAGCGTGAATCTAGCTGATTTGAACTCTACACGTCTGTTTCCGCCTTTCGTTTAGAGATAAACTCTTCTGATCGACTCGTTCGGGTCTGAAAACGATCCTACAAGTGGTATCAAAGCTCAGGAAGAAGAGTTCTATACAATTCAGCTGCTATTTCTGTTTCTACACCATTCTTTTTCGAAAATCAAAATTTTTCACGGTTAAAATCGGCTAAAACTTTCACAATGTGTGCGTAATTGTGTTTTAACAAATCCTTGAGAATATCAGAGCTAAACTCGAAGTAAAAATGGTAAAAATGGCTTGAAAATTGCATCCCGTTTGAACGAAGTCTATCCATCCCGTTTGAAAGAGGCCGTCCCTTTTGAACTATCGTTTGAAATTGTCCATCCTGTTTGAAAGAGGACATCCCGTTTGAACTATCGTTTGAAATTGTCCATCCTGTTTGAAATAGGACATTCCGTTTGAACTATCGTTTGAAATTGTCCATCCAGTTTGAATTTGGCCATCCCGTTTGAGGCTGTTGTTTGAAGCTAGCCATCCTGTTTGAAAATGACATACTGTTTGAAAGTGGTTTAGTTGTTCACATGATACGTGTCTTAATATGATCAATTGCCATCATTTACTTTGATATAATACAAGTTGCATGTGATAAATAGGTTGTCGTTTTGAGTTTAATTGGTGATATACATTCTGCGGTTTAATTAGATTGACATTAAAGAGCATATGTTGTCGGCTTAGTGGTATTTTAGGTCCAATTACAATTGATTCTCAATTTAAAATCTGAATGTTACATGAATTTGAATTAATCATTTTCAATATTCGATATATGTGCAGTTTATGTGATTGGATATTTTGTAAGGTCTAATGAGAATTCTTTGAGCATGTGATTGTTGTCGGTTGATTTACTTTGATTGTAACAAGACATTTAATGTGTTTGCATGTGATATATTCTATGAGTTGTCGGTTAAATAGATGTTGGTCAAATGGAATTTAGTGATTTTAATTTTTGTCGATTATAGTGGTTATGAATGTGATTTGATTGTATAATGTGTTAGATGGTGATTGTTGAAGCCCATATATTGTGATTAGTTTGTCATCGGCCCAGTTACATCATGCTTTCATTTAGAGTTGAAGTGTATATGTTTTAAAAAAAAATAATAACAATCAAGAATTTTTTTATGAGATCAAATATTAGTGTGTAGACAAATCATTTTGTGTTGTTATAATATTGTTGTCAGCTCATATATTCGGTTAAAATTTCATCCCATGTGATCAGATTGCTAGTTATAAAAAAAACGGTTAAAATTTGTTGTTTGAAAATAGTCAAGTCTCAAAGGTTATCCAGGTTCACACAAGTTGGTGTTTGAGTTTCGCGTGATTTGATTCTTGGTTGTTGTCAGTTCTCACCAAAGTTACATCCTAGTTCGCATAAGATTTGGAGTTTGTTTGGTTCGCACGGTTCAGTCAGATCGTTTTGTGTGGATAAATCGCGTGATAAAGTCCAGTTCGTATAGTATTGAAGTTCAAAGGTTTCAAAGGGTTAAGTCGTTTTTTTGAATTGGATCCGAGTCCTAGAAGTCTGCACAGTTGGTCAACGTTCAGTCCGCACTGAAAATTCACCAGTTCGAGTACCAGTCTTATTCAATTAATTGAAAAGCGTTTAAACTGATTGTGTATTGTTTGTTTGTTGTCAGTTTAATAGGTACTTGTCGGTTTCTACAAGAGATTCAAGTTGCTAAAAAGGAATGGATTCCGAGTTCTACAACGCGTTTGCTACACCCTCAACTACTCCAGCTTCAATTGCTCAAAACATGAATGCAAAAAACGAAACCGGAACAATGCAAAAACCTCAGAAACTTATGGGTATTGAAGAGTATCATGGATGGAAAAATCGTTTCGAGAACTGGGTTCAGGAAAATCATCTTAGAGCTTGGGAAAGCATTGAAACAACATACATCCGACCACAGACTGCTATGAATGTTGATAAAATTATCTCGGAGTTTTCAGAACAAGAGAGAGAGAGCTATAAAGGAGAGAAAATGATGATAAGTCTGTTGCAGCAAGCTATTAAAGAGGATATATTTGTTTTACTTCAGCATGATGGAAATGCATTTTCGATCTGGAAAGCTCTTGAGAAGAAGTTTGAAGGAAGTACAGAGATGCTTCAGAGTAAAGCAGCGTTACTGAAGAAGGAGTTTGAGTTGTTTGCAAGCATGCCTGGTGAGACTACAAAGACTCTCATTGAGAGATACTGTCATCTTGTACGCACCATGTCCCAGTTGAAGATTACTAAAACCCCAGCAGAATGGGTTGAAAAGCTTGCTGACGCTTTACCTCAAAAGGAATGGGGTACATATCTTATGATTCTGAAGAATTCTGGACAGTTTAGTAGATTGTCGATTGGTCAGTTTATTGAAAAACTGGAGGCACAGGATCTTGAACAGCAGAAAATTGCAAGAATGAACAGTTCAAGCCATCAAACTGTATTACAAAGGAAATGTTCAAACTGTTGAAGCTAGCCCAAAGATCCAAACAGCATTTAGTGCAGGAAATCAATCTGGAACAAGCAATCAAAATTCAGTCAACACTAGTGGGTTCTCATCGGTGAATCCTCCAAGTGTTCAAAATTCAGCTACCGGAAATGGTCATCTAATTCAGTGCAATGTGGCTTTACATCTTCAAAATAGTCAAAATTATTCTGAAGAAGTTGTAAAGCATCATATGGGATTATTGGTCACTGCATTAGAGTCTTATGAAGGGTTGATTGCTGGAAAAATTGGCAATCCGATGCTTACAAAGGAAGATTATGACCAAATTGTTGCAGAGGAGCTGGAACTGATGGATATTAAATGGGCCTTAGCGAGTGTTTTGAGGAGAGCAGAAAAGTTTAGATTGGTTACAGGAAGAAATGATTTCTTAGATGCAAATCTTTCTAATCTTGGATTTGATAAATCTAAAGTTGTCTGTTTTCGTTGCAGGGAGAAAGGTCATTTTAAAAGAGAATGCAAGAATCAGGAACCGAGAGGAGCAAAGGAGTCTGCTGGGAAAGATGATTATTATCGGAAGACCATTTATCAGCAAATTACTCACCAACCGCATCAACAAAAGGAACCTCAAACGGCACATGGGAGAATGATTGAAGATGCAAACAGGAAAGCTTACTATGGTATTCTTGATCAAGATGACGAGAAAGTGGCTGAAGGTTTTAGCTGGGACAAGTACATTCCAGCTGATCCTAATGTTAAAGCTTTTATTGCGCAGATTGTGCAAAGACCAGAGTTGGTGAAAGAATGGATGGCTGTTTTATCCGATGATGAAGAAAAAGATGAAGAATCTGTTTCCTCTGAAAACAGTTCAACAGATAACAGTGATGATGAAGAGCTTGAACAGATAAATGTTGGAAAAACTCATTTATCTTCTGACAGTTTTGAATTTTATTTTGCAGAGAAATTGAAGAAACTGAAAGAAAGGAAAGCTGAAAAAGAATTGAAAGAAGTCAAAGTGATTGAGAAGATTGTGGAAGTTCAAAAGATAGTTGAAGTCGAGAAAATAGTTGAAATCACAAAACCTTGTCTTACATGTTTAGAGTCTTGTAAACAATGTATAGAGAAAGATGAGAGGTTTAGTGAGTTAGAAAAGTTGAAAGAAAAGTTGTTGTTTGATGTAAAAAATTTGAAACAGTCATATGATGTATTGAACAGAACTGTGAATAGTCTGGAAAAGACTAACTCTGAAAGAGAGAAAGCTTTGAAGATGTTGAATGCTACTATGATGACAAAGCAGAAAGAGATCAACATGTACATAGAAGAATGTGCAAAGTGGAAGAAAGAGTTGGATAGTGAAGCAACTGAAAATGAAAGAATCAGAAGATTGCTGCAAAGTTACAAAGGTTGTGACTACATAATTGATAGAATTTATCCAACAGTTGAAGGATTTGAAGCGTTTCAAGGTGAAGAAACAAAGCCAAAGATGAAAAAGGATACTGGTAAGAAACAGGGTGTTTGTTATAATAAGTGTCCGCCTCCGATTTGGGAAGGGTACTCGTCTAGAAAACCTAACGAGGAAGAACTAAAAAAAGCAGTCAATATTAAGCTAGAATCCGAGATAACTGATGTTTTACCGGACAATATTGATGTCACGTTCACAGCGTCCGACACAGATCATGAGTCAGAACTGATAAAAAGAGTGGTTGATCAGGTGTTGGATAAGGATGAGGAGTCAGAGTCAAAGTCCGAGTCCGAAAGTTCATGTCAGTCTGTCGGAAGTTTGAGTTCGTCTGTCAAGAGTTCAAAGTCGTCAGGAAAACGGGTGTATAGTAAAGAATTTTTGTTGTCAAAATCTAATTTGAATGACGAAACATTTGAAGTTGCATATACTTTGAATGGTTCTGACAAATTATATTTTGATAAAGAGTTTCCAATAAGAGGTGTCAAAACTGAATTGATCAAAAAGGTTTTCAAACTAACAGAAATTAATATTTCTGAAATAAAAGATTTAAATCTTAATGGTAAACCTAAACCTTACACCTCAAGAGTACAACAACGTTTGAACAAGAAAAAAAGTTACAATTCTGGTTCTGGTTTTCAAAAGAAATCAAACCACAATCGTAGCTACAAAAAGAAAGGACTTGGTTTTATTCCACCTGAAAACTATAAAAATGAAAAATATGTTCCAGATTTTAAATCAAAAATGACATATGTTGCAGGAACTAGCCATGAAAAAGAAGCAAAGAGTTCATTCTAGAAGCAGTCAAACAAGGAGTTTCTTGCTAAAAAGATGAAAAATGGAGCTTATCAAAGGAAAGAAACCAGAACCTGTTTCCGACGCAATGAAACTGGTCACATTGCATGGAACTGTCCGAAAGCGACAAACACAAAACAGGGAGTTTTTGGAAAATTTAAAGAAAAGATTGTTGATGTTGAACCTCCAACTGAAAGATTCAAAGTGTTCAAAAATTCGACATATGAAGTTGGAGAGTGTTCGAAAAGGTTTTACAAGAAGAGGGGAAATCTTGACAACCAAGCTTGGGTTGTTAAGAAATCAGAGGTAAAATCTGGCGATGAATCTGATTCCACAAAGTCAGAGGAGCCACAGGTTGAGGTAAAAAGAGAAAACTCAGTGCCTCCAATGGATGATGTTCATTTTTCCACCATTGAGTACTGAGAATTTTAAATCAAAAGTTGGGAAAGTTGAGATCTCTAATCAATTTTATTCTGATAAGAATGAATTTGATGTTGAGAAAGCTTTTAATGGAAACGTAAAGAAAATTTTTGGAAAAATGATCGATGGGAAGGTTAAAGGGGTAAAAGAGTTTTATGCTACAAAGAAAGCAACTTACACCCCAACTGCTTCAGAATTGAAATCACCCAAGGCTGGTCAGGCTTGGGTGGACATTTTCTTTGCTTGAAAAACCTGACTTGCCGGAGATCCCAAGTTTGTAATTGCGGATCAGGAATCGGCATCATTCTTTGTATTTGATTGAGTTTTTCGTACAAGTGGTAAATCAAGGACATTAATTTGTACTTGATTTTCTACAAGTGGTTGAGGACAATATGATGAACCAAACTCCTAACTTTACAAGTGGTAAAACCAACAAAATTTATTTTCTGGAAAAATCATTCTGATTAAAACAAACTTAAGTGTTTTGAAATCATTATGAGAAAATAGTTTTGTGAAAGGGGGAGTTCTGATTGTTTATGCCAAGTGGATGGCGATTTGAAGCAATTCGATATCGGTTGTCAAGTTTTTGTACAGTTTATTTTCAAATTTCCTTGAAATGTGTTTGCATTTTAGGGGGAGTAGAAAATTTCAGAAAATCCAAAAACATTAGAAAATTTGAAAAAGGCAAAAACATGATAAAATGAAAATGAGTTTTTGTGTCAAAGAAGAGGAAATGATAGTACATCAGTAGACAGTCACAGTATGCTAAAGAATTGTATTGTTTAAATAGCATTAAACAGTCTCACTGATGATATGCCGATAGGTTTTTACACATTTAGTAAACTTTTTCGGGATATAAACTTAAAATCAAACTTGCTTATTTCGTGGGGAACACTACTTGGATATATAGGTAACCCCTGAAATCTTGTTTGAAAGGTCTCATAATCTGATATACTAGGTCTTTATACTCAATGATGTCTGGGGTATTATTCCGGGACTTCTGCTGAACGGTAGTTCTGACCTAGTCCTTGGATAATACTTTCTGTAAATGCTTGAAACATAGCATAAACCCTCAGCATGCCGATGAAACAATAAAATTGATAGTCGCTGCTGTTGTAGCTAAAAGATCCTCTAAAGGGGACATTCCGAAAAGTCGAAGCTGATATCTCTCTGCGTATACGGAAGTATCGATCTGAGATCCCTCGGCCCTCGCATACCTAATTTATGTACAGATATCATTGTAGTATACTCACCTGTAAGACTGATTATTGGGATTCTGGATACGGGAGTATATTCAAGAGGTGGGACACATGAATAAGTTTAAGTTCTTAAAACACTTAATTCATATCCTGAATTAGTTGAAATTTGTGTGAAAATTTAAGTGGATCAGTATATTGGCAATCTAAGTGAATTGTTTACTTCTTAATGTGTAACTAAGCTCAACGGTACTCGTGACTTGTCAAAATCTGATATGATCCTCTTACACAAAACTCTCAAAATATTGTCTGTAAATATTTCTTTACTGCATTTCTTTACATTCAAAAATGCAAAAAGATTTTCGGTGTGTTTTAGCATAAATTTTTTAAAAAGTCAAAAAGATTTTCGACAACTGATGTTAGAGAGCTGATTGTCAAAATTCCAAGTGCTAGACATGATGAACAAATGGTTTGGAAAATGGTTTTTGAAAGAAAAATGATCAAATTTTAAAATGATTCATCAAGTTTATTGAGTTATTTTTTAGGAAGAGTCAATATTGATGCATTCAATTTGTTAAATGTAAAAATTTGTGAAATTTATTTCTGGGTTAAGAATGTGCAGGTTTAGCCAGGTTTCGATGCCTGAAGACTCTGAGTGATAGAGAGCCAGGTTCTGATACCTGAGGATTTTGTAAAAGTCAGACTGCGATCCCAGCAAATCGAGAGGGGGAGTCTGAAGACATCAGAGTGGAGTTTATTCGAGGGAGAGTCTGTTGATGCTAAAGAGCCAGATAGAGATTCTGGAAGCCCAAAGACTGATAAAGACTGAAGACGTTGAAGACTCGACACTTAAGACTTGTCAACATTCGAGGGGGAGTCTGTTGGTGCATGCGTCTGTCGACTTCGTCTTGTATCGAGTCTTGTATTAGAATTGTTAGATCAGGGTGTGTTTTACGAGAAATAGGGTAGGTTTTAGATGTGTTTGAGCCCCTTCCCTTTGAAGGTGACCCTTCCCTTTGAAAGGGTTCCGTTTGAAAGTTACATGCCATTTCAAACGGAAGGGTCCTTCCTATATATACCTCACTTGTCCATTTCATTTGTAAGTTTCCGGCCAGAGCAACGAAGTGCTGCCGAAGTGTTGTCAGGTTGTAAATGTCTTCCAAATCAATGATACAACAGTTTTAAGCGTGAATCTAGCTGATTTGAACTCTACACGTCTGTTTCCGCCTTTCGTTTAGAGATAAACTCTTCTGATCGACTCGTTCGGGTCTGAAAACGATCCTACAATATTTTCAGGAGACGGCCCCATTTACGAAACCTAATCAAGTCAATCTCCTAATTACTATCGAAATAATTACAATAAACCCGAGCTAATAAATTCTATATAATACAAGACCCTAATAACAATAATACCTAACTAATATATTCATCGTTAACAAACAAAAACAATCAAATTAAGACCATTAAAACAACAATAAAAAAAGACATTAAAGATAGAAGTAAGACCTTCGCCCTTGAGTTTGATCCAAGCTAATTCAAAGCCACTGGTGAGTAACCAAAAAAGTTAATAGTGTATTGGGATTGCCTATTAATCCAATGATTTTCAGTATATGTGAGTAATTAAAAAAGTTATATTGAATACAATTTGAAGTTGCTTACATCAAAAGGCAGTAGGCATATAAGAAGTTTTAATAAGCAACCCCCTCCCCCTAATAGTTATAGGGTTACACAGTTGCATAAAGCAATTCAATTATTTCACATCTACAAGTGTCATTATGTCATCATGCAATATGTGGTACATAAGCAAAACTAAAATGCTCACATTGACCTTTATTTCAAATTGAAGAACACATGTTACTCACATGAAATATATAGATT
The DNA here is from genome assembly GCA_030545235.1 of Helianthus tuberosus. Classification (NCBI taxonomy): domain Eukaryota; kingdom Viridiplantae; phylum Streptophyta; class Magnoliopsida; order Asterales; family Asteraceae; genus Helianthus; species Helianthus tuberosus. The sequence goes on from CM060413.1 coordinate 173,834,291, forward strand.
AAACAATTTCACTTACTTTCTTGGGATAATAAGTAATCCCACAAACGAGTAGCTCTCTGAAACAGATGAGAATTCTGACTTAAGCTAGATACAAGTTCATCCCACAGTTCACGTTCCATCTTTACTTTGTTCCCTAGGTCATGTAGCTTCTCTAACTCTTGCTGCAAATATGCCTGAGCTTCAAAAGTACCAATGAAAAACAAGATGTGTACATTAATTAAAAACTGTACATGATATTTATTTATTCTTTAGCTGCAAGGTGAAGTATAAGAACTGTCACATTTCCCTCTTCAACCTAAAGACCACGATACTCTGTTGTCCTTTCATGGGCCAAATTTCTAAGAAACCTTCTTCTATCTAGAGCTATTCTCAACTGTATAATAAGCAAATAAATTTAGGTGTCTCAAAAAAATTGATAGTTTTATCTTGTCTCCCCTTAAAATCTAATGGATTTATTCATTTAACCTTTATATAATGCTATATGTACTATGTGTACAAGTACAATTACTAGAAGTGTAGCATTCAATGGCATAATTGTTAGAATTATTAAACTTTATTATGTTTTATATTTATTTAATCAAACTTATAAGTAGATATGATATGTATGATATGTACTCGAATATTAGATGATAAGTTTATGTAATTTCCGGTATGATAAGCGGGTGAATATTTCGAATAACTGCCGGAGGCAGTTACCCACCAAAATCAACCGCCAAAACAGTACGTATTTATTCATGATTGCCGGCAACATAGTCGGATATCAAGACATTCAAGTTCTGCTAGAATTGTCCATTATCCATTCGATATTCATTATCTTTCATTCATTATTTGCACCATGGAAATCCAATTTGGATCACTCTCAAACAAGAACCCAACCATATCTCATGCTTCCGCTGCAAATATAATTTCTGATCCCCAACATAGTGGTATTAGAGCGTCATTGGGGAAGAAAAATACGGAAATCAAATCTACTTCCACTTTATTTCCATGCCAACACTGCACAGATGAGATGAACGGCAAGAACAAGCGAATTCCTCGAGAGAAAAAATGTTATTACTGTCATCAACCGGGGCACCAGATTTATTTATGTCAGAAGAAGGAAACTGACGAGGCAACCCAATTGATCCGACAAGCGGTGAATACGGGAATACAGAAACAAGAAGAAGGAGTCTGTGATCATCAGGAGGAGATGATTGTTGTCGGTACCGAAGGAGGGCTATGGAGCGATATTTGGTACGTTAGTTCTGTATTTACACATCACATTGCCGGAAGTCTAAATGTGTTTAAACGCATTAAACATATTGTTGGGGTTGATACACGATCTGGGGGAAACAACTTCTTGTTCACACGAGGGGTTGGATCGGTTGAAATTAAAACATGCAACGAAACAATGAGAATACAAAGCGTTTTTTATTCTCTGGAGTTAGACCGGAACGTTTTAAGCATGGATCAATTGACATTGCAAGGCTACACCGTCAATAAGGCCGGTGATACTTGCAGAATTTATCCTATGTTTTCAACTCCGGTGAACAACTCCGTGAATGAAGTAAGTGGTCTGACAAAGGAAGAGGAAATTGGGTTAACTGAAAAACAGGGTGTACTCGATGAGAGTGTGTATGATGATGAATTCAAGGAACGATACTTGAACTCCTATTTCGAAGAATTAAATCTGTCTTCACAAGAGATGGATTAGAGTGTGATGATCGTTAAAGCAATGGAGTTCCACGAATTTACTGACTGCAAGGCATTTCTGAACTTGATCGATGATGAATAGTTTGTTTCTAAACACAAACACATGTTGGAGACAAAGTTTGAGGAGATGGTTAAGTGGTTTCTAATCGATTATATGGGAATAACTTCAACACCAATCCCACCATTTACTCCAAACAAGAGAAAACTAGACTTGTTAAGTCTATATATATTGGTGGCAAGAGACGGTGGTTACCGGGAAGTCACAACAAAAAATCTATGGCCTGCAATAGCAAAAGATCTAGGATTTGGATATGAAGACGGAGATTACACGAGGGTCATTTATGCCATGTATCTCGATATCCTAGATTATTACTATAAGTTTAAAACGGTTCAAGGAAAAGTACAAGACAAGGGGATGGTGATTGAGGAAGAAGGGTCCTTTAATGGCTGCCATAGGAGACCAAAAAGTGCAAGTGATCTTCAACAGGAACCTGCTGCATCGGCTCAATTTGCACTCTTTGCCGAAAACGATGAAGATGACTGGAATCAAATGAAGAAGAGGAAACGTTTCAACTTCAATCACGCAAGATGGGCTGTCGAAGAAGCCAACCGGAGTGTCATGGAGCAAGCTCGGAAACATAACTAAAGTTTAAGGGGGTTATGTTAGAATTATTAAACTTTATTATGTTTTATATTTATTTAATCAAACTTATAAGTAGATATGATATGTACTCGAATATTAGATGATAAGTTTATGTAATTTCCGGTATGATAAGCGGGTGAATATTTCGAATAACTGCCGGAGGCAGTTACCCGCCAAAATCAACCGCCAAAACAGTATGTATTTATTCATGATTGCCGGCAACATAGTCGGATATCAAGACATTCAAGTTCTGCTAGAATTGTCCATTATCCATTCGATATTCATTATCTTTCATTCATTATTTTCACCATGGAAATCCAATTTGGATCACTCTCAAACAAGAACCCAACCACATCTCATGCTTCCGCTGCAAATATAACTTCTGATCCCCAACAATAATTACCGGGCATAGACTCTCTTATCAACGATTAATCCAATGTTGGTTAAGCTTTAAAACCTCACCAGTCCACTTCTCCTTCCCGGAAATCTTTCAAATTAATTTGATATGAATAACATATAACACCAAGAGTTAACATCAAGCAACCTCAATTAAACACAAACCAAAAGCATCTAAATTAACAACTGAATCCATATAGAGACCAACCTCTGTCCATAACATGTAGCCTACGAAACCCTTGAATTACTCCTTGGAATTGTCCCTTGCGATTCAAGCTCACTTATAAGACTTTGCATAGCCTAACAACAAACAAAACCAAAAAATCAACACCAAACTTACTCCTTTAACCTGAAAATCATCCAAACACCAAACAATACCTTCCGAAAATCACAAGACTGAGTCAAATAAATAATCGGCCACACTTTATCAAAATGCTACGAGATCAATCTCAATTTCAATCAAACAAAACAAACATATCATAATCACACAGAAAACGATGCAAAAAACTTTAAAAAATAAGCGATTTTATACGTACTTTTGGGCGCCTGAGAGAAAACAATATGAAGTATAATAACTGTTCGCCTAATTTAGGATTTGAGTGACGAAAATTGCCGACACGAGGAGCACCGTTATTGGCTTCGGTGATGATCAACGGATCAAGCCCTAATAACAAACAATTGGTTTACATCGTACTCTCTAGTTCTATTGCTCTCACCTTTTCTCAATCTATCGTCACACAACCCGATAAGACAATACCGAACGAAAATCGAACGAAAAACTAACCTGTCTCAAAGGGGTTGCGTAGAAGGGGAAGGGATTGGTGCGGCCGGAGGGAAATCAAACGAAAAACTAACCCGCGGCTGGAGTGGTGCGGCTAGAGGGGTTTGCTGGGTCTGAATGGCTACGAGTAGAATGGGAAATGAGGCTAGGGTTTGCTGCGTCTGAATGGCTGTGAGTAGAAGGGGAATGGAGGCTAGGGTTTTGGTTGAGCAAATGACAGTAAGGGTAGAATGGGTTTAAGTTTGTTTTTTTCTAAGATAATTGTTAGAATGAGTATATAAGACGATGTTCAAAAACACCATCTAAAGGGTTCATATATAAGCATAAGACGGTGTAAAGGGAACACCGTCTAAAGGGTGAGGAATTGATTTTAAGACCGGGTTATATGGAATTTTGATGAATATTTTAATTGGATTGGCACAACGGCCATGTGAGGAATTGATTTTAAGACGGGGTTATTATTATAACACCGTCTAAAAAAGATCTTGAACACCGTCTAATGCTTCATATTGTAGTAGTGAATGAAAATTAGTCTTAGATGAAATCTGAATTTTGAGTTTAACTTGTTTAGATGAAACACCAATATAATTTTCAGTTAAAAACTTGGGTAGACTTTAGTGTTTTCGCGTGATGTGACGGGAGTTCGGTTGATATCGGTTCACTTCATTACGTAAGAGAATTCGTTCGATATTGGTTCGATTCGTTACGGTATCAATATAGTACCACACTCGTTTTAAAGTCATTATATGCTCAAAAGAATGTGTTTTTCACTGAAAACCATAAAAACGAATACCGATGCCAGTTCTAATAATAACTATACCGGTACCGATGCCGGTATTAGTTCGGTTCATCACTGTACTATTTTGAATAAATTCTTGTTTCAACAAAGTTTATACGGGAACGGCGAGAAAAAAATTACGTGTCAAACATTACCTTTAAAAAAATAGTGAATCTTTTTTCCCCTTCTAAATGATGAGTGGTTAGTTGTTTTTGTGGTTTGTGGTTGGTTTCGAACATTTAGTTAGGGGCTGTTTGGTAGCCTCTTAATGACCATTCAGATGCTACCTCTTAATAGTTTAAAACCTCTGAATGAATAAGAGGTAACCTCAAGTCTGAATGGTTAAGAGGTAACCTCTGAATGGTAAATCATCACATGTCACATTCTTCTACCTTCTCATTGGTAAAATTCTTAATGGTTCCATTAAGAGGTAGCCTCTTAATGACCATTCAGAGGCTACCAAACAGCCCCTTACTAATTTTTTCTTTCAATTCTGATGGTAATTGTAGTAGTAATGATGAGGATGTTAAATGATTACTTTTATTAGTATCTTTAAGGGTGTCCGGGGCGTACTCGGGGAGTGGCCGCGGTGACCACTTTCCCTGATCGGGAACACCGCCGCCATCCCTGCGGTGACCCAATTCGGGGAGGGTGGTCGGGGGGAGTTCACCAAAGAAGGGGAGATGATATGGTGGGGCCAGCCGCAATTTCAACCAATCATTGATTTTTTTTTTTTGAATAAAAAAACAATTCCCCTAAGAGGGGAGTGCCGCCATCAAATTGGGGTGCGAGGGGAGTTTAAGAGGGGAGTTGACGTGGCATAACCTGATTGGATGTGCGTAAGAGAGGGGACTCCCCTCTTAGGGGAGTGCCCCCCTCACCCTAATGGTCTATTTTGAATCAATCTTGTAGTAGTACTGATGATGATGTTAAATGATTACTTTTATTAGTATCCTTTAGTGGACTATTTTGAATCAATCTTATTAGGTGTCTTTAATGGTTTATTTTGAAGCAGTTTGGTTAATTGAATTCAAACATCTTTTGATTCTAATTATTGTTTGGGTGATTTCAAATGGTTGATATCCAAGTGAATTGAGCTAAAGACTATATTCTTGTTTTGGTATTCATTATGATGATCGATAAAATGTTAGGCCATGGGGTATGGGGCGTGGGTTGGGGCTTGGGTTGGGGGAAAACGCCCAAGTCACCACCCCGGGTGGGCTTGGGTTGGGGCGTGGCCCCTTGGGGCTTGGCTTTCAAGCCGGGCGTGGGGCGGGGGAGCAAGCTGACATGGCGGCATGGCAGGCTGTGAATGGTTATAAATATATATATATCTATATATATATATATATATATGGGATGGTTCAAATGAAAACCACTTTTAACGCGAAAACTCGAAAACTAATTAAAAAAAGCCTAAAAAACACACAAAAATTTTTTTTTTCAATTTTTTTAATAAAAATCGCTGGTTTTTATATATAAAAAAAAATTCAAAAAAAAAAAAAAGTTTTTTTTTTTGTGTAGTGCACATGTGTAATAATACACATGTGTAGTATAGATACACATGTGTAGTATTACACATGTGCACTACACAAAAAAAAAAAAAAATTTATATAAAAAAACCTGCGAAATTTGGTTTGCAAAAAAAAAAAAAAAAAAAAAAAAATTGTGTGTTTTTTAGGCTTTTTTTAGTTAGTTTTCGAGTTTTCGCGTTAACTAGTGGTTTTCATTTGAACCTTCCCCTATATATATATATATTAAAAAAAAAAGCTGAACTCAAGCCCCAACCCAAGCCCCACCATACCCCCTTCAAAGTTGGTTTGAAATGTGAGTTTTGAATTTCCACGTGTCAACCAATGCCCCAACCCAAGCCCCACCATACCCCATAGTCTTAAAGTGTTTTTGTAGCAAGGGAAACCGGTTACAAGATATATGGTATATATTTGTATCATGTTGTGATCCAAAAATGTTTTATCTAGTTTCATAAATGATAACGTAACTAGGTTTGTTTGTTTTTTTTTTTTTTACCATGTAGTTATGCTAAAATACATTCATACATATAATTTACCCTTCCGTGCGGTCTTACGTTAGGTTTATTACGTCTGGAAGCTATTTTAGCCTTATTTGTTTAGCAACTGTTTTTAATAAAATATGCGATCTTGATGGAACAAAAGTGCTTAAAATTCATATATATGTATTAATTGATAACATGTATGAGGAATAGTGACAATTTTGTCTTTTTGTGGGTTTGTTTGTTTGTTTTTTTTTGAACTTTAATGTTTTTTATTTTTATTATAAACTTTAGATTTTATAATTTTTCCACAAAAGTTATAATGAGTTTAGTCTTTTTTATTTGTTTTTCTTTAAGTTTTTTCTCGGATATGATCGTCGTTCGGTTGTTACTTAGTATGGTGTTTAGTTGTCACATTTGATCCGTCGGGGTTTTTTACCCCCTCGATTTTCTAATATGTGTCGTATAAATTTTACTTCGTCTATGTGTCACGTTATGTGAGTCACTTGGTGTTAGAATTCGGATTTTTATATTATGTTAATTGTCATTCGATTGCTACTTAGCATTGTTTTACGCCCCCTCTCTGCAATGTTGGTAGCATGGTTTTACACCACCTCCCCGCAACGCGGGGGGCTAATGACTAGTATATATTATATATACATATATAAACAACTCGGTAATAAATAAAATTATAATAATATGGTTTTTTTTAATACCTTCTTTCGAACTTTACCAACTAGCTAGCTAAGGACAACTTCAAGTAAATGTTTGTTGGGTTAGTACACGATATACAAGTAGAATTTATAGTCTAGGTTACTTTTTTTTTTTTTTTTTAATAACAGGGTGTGTCAAGAGAACGATGAACTAAGTAGAACATGTGAATGTTTGCAGCACGTAGACACAAATGTTAGATAGAAATAATCAATCTTTACCATTACATGCTAGTTTTATTAAAACAAAGAGGTATTGGACCGTGGCGAAGCTTGAGATTTCCGACTGGGGTCTGAAGTCACCGGACCTAAAAAAATCTATAAAACAAGGGGGGGTCGAAAACGTATATACCGAAAAATTTCTATACGAAAACTACATACTCTCCACTCCTGAACGAAAAGTTCGGGGGGTCGGCCGCCCCCTCCCGCCCCTTAAATGCTTCGCCCATGGTGTTGGTAAAGATGAAGTGAGCACTTACTACCAAACACTTCCTCGCAAATAAGTGGGATCATATATAATACGTTTACGTGTTTATAGTTATGTACATCTTCAGTTTATCTACGTTTTGATGTAACTTTTGTTTTGAAACGATCCAGGTCTTTGCTGTACAAATCCGAGTTACTTTACATTTAGACATGTTGCAACGCGTAGAAAAATTTACTAGTTAATTACATCCCAGAATCTCTGTCCTGGTCCAACCCATACCTATGAATGTCCAACATACGGACTTATCCTATTATATGCCCCTTTATTTAAAAATTTGTTAATTATTAATATATCAAATTTAAATAAGATTCATTTATTTATAATTAAAGATAAAATCTATAACTTTTTAACTTTGGAAAAAAGAAAAGAAAAGAAAAAGACAGTCGTGACTAAAAATTATTTCTTTTAGGGTATACGGTGTGGTAGTCGGCAAAGGGTGGCAAACGGGTTTGCCGATAGGCAAACACCGCCGCCGACCTGATGCTGACGCGGCAAGGCAACACGATCGGGGACAGCATGCCGATTCGGGGAAGAAGATGATTGAGAGAGAGAGGGTATTGTGGGTGGGGTCCATTCATATCTCAACCAATCACACCTTTTTCCTTTTAAAAAAAAATAGTTTACCACTTCACCAAGTGTCTAAACCATTGCCAACACTTTTCACCAAAGTTTAAACACTTTTGACTTATTGACATGACGCGCTCTGATTGGTCACTTTTCACCAAAGTTTAAACACTTTTGACTTATTGACATGGCTCGCTCTGACTGGTCGTTTTTTTAGTTTACCACTCCAAAGTATTTAACCACTCCTTACACCCTTATATCTTGACTATAAGATAAAAGCTAAAAACTAGTCTTTCACAGTTTCAACGATTGAAAAAGAAACCGGTCACAAAAAACAATACTATTCCGTGGGTCCCACGTTTCTTATCTTTAACTCCTAAAAGCTAAAAAAAGCAAGCACATAACCTGAATTCATAACTTTCTATACTTTATCTTTTTTTTTTTTTTTTTTTTTTTTTTGACCGGCATCGATTTACCAGGCCTAATAGGGGCTGGGTGCCAGGCCCAACATGTCCGTTCGAGCCCAAAGGGTAAACCTCTCCAAAGGTGGTAAATACGCGTCTGACCGGAGTCGAACCCCCAACCTCCACCTTACCTCCACACTAGCTCCCCCAATATTCACCAATTGAGCTAGGCTTCATTGGCTTCTATACTTTATCTGCCATCAATAAACAAATGAAACAATCTCAATCATGTAAGTCTAGCATCAACATTTACCAACGATATTGTGTTAAAGTCTTACATATAATATCATGGCTTTGTAGCCTACTGACATCTTTCAGATGGGATAAGACTTTGGCACCAATAGGTACTAGGTTTGATTTCTACAAAGGGTTTTTTCTCATATTTATTTGGTTTCCTTCTGAATTGGTGTATAGACATTATGCATAGTGGAGATGAATATGATCGGGTGGTTCCGCTGGTGACACGATGGTACTTCAGTAGTCCGTCAGTAATCCAAATTTGCCGTTAAAAAGAACAACTTTCTATAAAATAAAAGATGAAAAACCAGAATCTATTACTATTAGTATCATAATCATTGTATTATAATTATTAATTAACTTATAAAACTATCACTAAACCACCATCATCAGCTTCTTCCCCACCAATCAAAATTACAATTTGTTCCCTCAAATTTCACATATGAAACTTTACCTTTAGAACTCAACGGAACCTTCAAATCACATTCATATTTAGCTTTAAATTTTGGTGTTTTCATCCACAACACTTTATAACTAATCTTCAACTTCAGCTTCAAATCAATTTTGTACACATCATCACTCTTCTCTAATTCATATTTAGATCTATCACCTCCATCAAACACCACCACTTGCTCTCCTTTAAACACGGGACCAATATATTTCTCCTTCTTATGTCCTAAATAAAAACCATCAACCTCCTGGGTCGAAAACCGCTGACCGGAGTACATTGTGGTGGCCTCGATGTTTTCGTAGTAGATTCCTAACCGGCGGTTGGGGTTGCGAAACGTCATGTTGACGACGAGGTTGTAGTTGAGAGTGTTGTTAGTAGGGGACATGGTGAATTGAGTGAGGGTGGCGTTATCGATGTGAAATTTGGGGACGTTTGGGCGGAAGATGAACCAGAAGATTAAGCCGATGATAGCCGCGAAGATCGCGATGGTGATTAGGATTTGGCAGATGAGTTGGATGATGCAGTTGCATATGCAACTACAACAACATGTTATAGGGTTACATGTGCTGCCGCGGCCAGGGTGGTGGTAGGATTTGGTTTTTGGTTGGACCGGCGGGCCGTAGAAGGCGCCGTTGAGGTGTGGCTGTGCAGGACGCGATGGCATTTTCGTAACTGAAGAAGAAGTTGTTGGGAGAAAGTTGGATTGATTTGTGGGTTGTGATTATGTGAGTTTTATGGTGGAGTGGTGGCTTTTGATGGAGTGGGGGCACTAAATACATGAAGGAATATAATGTAATGGGTGACAATTGATGCTTCATTTGTTACTTTCATCTATGCATGACAACATGTACTCCATGCATATAAACATATTTGATTGTACACATGATTTAAAGGTTACTGCCGATTACACGGAGATGTGACATACACGTTTTCATTTTTGTTAGAAAAGGTTATTGTTTTAAGCTACCTTGTCAAAAGCCCTTCAATTCAAGCACGCGACCAGGCCCTCAAGTGAGACGAGGCGTGAGAAAACACCTTACTGCCATGCAGGCGCTTAGGTGAGATCCTAGCCAAATCCTAAAAATTCTGGTAAAAATTGCAAATTCCGACAAACTGGTCCGAAAAATCCTGAAGTGGTTTAGAACCAGCCTAAACATGTCTAAAACCCACCAAAATGGTATATCTATAATAAGCTCTTTGCTTATCCCGGGTTCTCGCTTTTTAAGTGCCTTGTGCCTAAGTCTAAGGCTCGCCCTTTGCACATCGCGTGTTTGACTTGGATAGTTTTAATCATTTTTTTTAGATATTACAGATTTAACATTTACTACTTATTAAATTGCGTAACACATTTTGTCCTTTGTCATTATTTGCGTAACTGACTTTAAATGACACATTTTAAAATTATATTTGAAAATAAAATCAAAAGAATAAAGATTAAAAAGGAAAGCCCACCCATCATTTTTCCATTCCTGGGCGGATTCTCGGGCCGACCCCTGCAGTACACGCTAGCCTGATAGCCCATGAAGCATACACGTTTTGCTGTTTTATTCATTTGTTTTAGATAATGAGTTATTGCTTAAAGGACTTGTAATAACCAGGGGCGCATGAGGGGGGGGGGGGGGGGGGGACCCTATACTTTTCGCTTAGTATTGTTCGTATGTAATTTTCATATAGAATTTTTTAGGTATATACGTTTTCGACCCCCCGGTTTTATAATTTTTTTAGGTATATATGTTTTCGACACCCGGTCGGAAATCTCAAGCTTAGCCACATGACTAATAACTACGTTAGGCAAGAATGGGATGAATTTCTCACAAATCTAGTAAATGTAAAGAACATAATTGGGGTAATTAGATAGAGCCACAACCGGATTGAATGGTCCTCTTGGTGTAGTTTTATAGCAATTGATAAAATGTAAATTTGGTTGATTAGATGTAATCTTTGGTGTAACCTCGTTTTTTAGCTCCTTGCTAAGCCGATTTTCATTTTGATTATGAAAAGTTGCCGTTTGAAAAAAGATAGTCACATTTGTAAGAGTGGAGGTGTCGTCTCAATTTTCTTCATTTTCCTCGTGTGACACGCTAGCGCCACATAAGTTTTTTTGCAAATTTCCCGAGATTAGGGTGTAGGGAGTGGTTAGACACTTGAAAGTGGTAAACTTCAAAATCAACCAATGAGAGTGTGCCATTTCATTCAATGAAAAGTGTTTAAACTATGCTCAAAAGTGTTGGCAATGGTTAGACACTTCATAAATTGGTAAACTATTTAAAAAAAAGAAAAAAATGTGATTTGTTGAGATAGCATGGACCCCACCAGTCCACCACACACACCTTCCCTCCCTTCACCGTTCGACAACCTGTCACCAATCGAGAACTTCACCGCACGGCAAAGGGGGGTAGGCGGCGGTGTTCCCGAGAGGCAAACTGCCTTTGCCGATCCCCTTTGCCACCCACTCCGTATCCCCTTGTGCGGTGTCATCTCAGATTTCCGCAAAACCAAATTATTTTAATTTAATTTAAACTTTAAAACAATATATAATTAAAAAAATTTAAATATAAATTAAAATAAAAGATATATAAACAAAAAAATAAATCAAATTTCAATATATTTTATTTGTAAATTAAAACGAAAGATATATATTTTATAAATTAAAATAAAAGATATATAAACAAAAAATTAAATCAAATTTTCAATATATTTTAGTTATAAATTTAAATAAAAGACATGTTTTAAATATAAATTAAAAAAAAAGATAAACATTAACCAAAAACAAAAAGGAAAAAGAAATGTTATTGAATTTTATCACCCCTAACTATTGGCTATTGGCCGTTGCCACCCTCAACTATAACTTTGACGCCCGTCACCCCCAACTTAACACTTAGTTTGTTCTGTCACCACGTTGTTAACTAATCATTAACTTTTGATCTTATTATTATACTTTTGGGGTGTCTTAAGATCCCTAAAACCTTACTAAGATCCCTATGACACCCCCAAAAGTATAGTACCAAGATCAAAAGTTAGTGATTAGTTAACGACGTGGTGACAGAACATACTAAGTGTTAAGTTGGGGGTGACGGGCGTCAAAGTGATAGTTGAGGGTGGCAGCGACAAATAGCCAATAGTTAAGGGTGATAAAATCCAATAACATAAAAAACAAAACATGAAAAAACTTGTACCTTTTCTTCATTCTTCCTTCTTCATCTTCTTCACCTAAAAAACACACACACATAAACAAAATACGAATACACACATGAAAAAGAAAAAAAACCAAACACCCCACTCATTGGGGTTGTTTTTTTCGCTGGGTCTGGGGCCGGTGTTCCTGGACAGGGCTGGGCTTCACCCGGCCTTCCCCGACCCCCACACTATCCGCCCTATTATCTAAGCAATCGGTAAAGAAAGTTTTTCGATAACATGTTCAATTTAAGGCGAAAATCAGATGCACATACTTAAGTATAAAAGTTACACTAAAGCATGTGCGTGACACAATTTTTTTGGGGTGCGGAAGATTTTTAAGGATTTTAGGTCCTTAGCTATATAAAAAAAAGTTCAGTTCATAGCGGGTCAGACCATGTGAGAACCAACAATTTCAGGTTCATATACGTACAAGCTCAATTTTTTGCACAAATTGAAAAAGTTTTATAATTAATTTATTATAAGTTAGGTTGTCATACTTATAGCAAAGTCCATTGTGTCTCATCTTGCATTGGTAATAGAAATTACCGGGTCACACAAGTTTTTATATTTTACCAAAAACGAGTAACTAGTAAGTTTAATTAAGCGAGTATTTTATACACCAATCAAAACCTAAATCTACACACAAAATCAACCATCACCCATCATCAAATCATAACACCAACTTTTTATAAAAGGACCATACCTAGTTGCTTAATCACCACCTTACTTGACAACCCAAATCTTTATCTCCCCCCCCCCCTCCCCGAGCGCGCGCGCCAATCTGCTACATGATCTTCCCCACATTCTAGCCTTCCTTCGCCTTTCATGGCCACATATGTTTCTGGGCTAAGGAACGGGAAATCCTTCTCCTGTTCCATGAATCCAATTTGCATTTCATCCGGGAAAAGCCATCTTTTTCTCAACAATGCCTTTGTCATTTGATCCAATAGTGTTTCGTTAGATAGGAAAAAATTTGATTAATACTAATAACTCTCGGATAGAGTATGAGAACGGAAAGATCCATTAGATAATGAACAATTGGTTCTAAGCCATCTCTGGCGATTAATCAACAATTCGAAGTGCTTTTCTTGCGTCTTCTTGATAAACCGACGTTTATATAGAGATGTAGGAGGATTTGTTTGGGGAGTAAGAATCCCCTTTGACATCTCTTCATCTGCAAATAATTCTCGATGTGAAAACACAAAGACAAGGGGTTGAGCTTTGAATAGGAAAGAGAGTGGATCTGAAGGGTCCCAAATGAATTGGCTTATTCGTAAAAGACCTTATTCTTTGGAAGATCTATCTCGTGTTTGGTACTGCGCGGTTCCGCTCTGCAAGAACTCCGAATCATTCTCTTGAAGCTCATCATCTTCATCATAAATGATCCGCTTGCCCCGAAATGACCTGGACCAGTAGGGAAATCCCAATTCATTGGGTCTTTCGATACAATCAAATAGAAAGCCCCAAGGGCGCCATATTCTAGGAGCCTAAACTATGTAATTGAATAAATCCTCCACTATCTGTTGCCGGTCGAGGGCTCCTTCCCCCTCTTCAAACCCCAATTCGTCCTTTTCATAGAGAAATCTCTGATTAAGGATAGAACAAGATCCTTTTAGCATCATATATAAGGGATTCCTTGGTTCAGGTCAAAGAAGCAATGTCACTCGATCCTTATCAAACTGACCGCATGTCCGTGAGGATCCCACCAGAGCGCCTTCCACTTCTAATAGGCCACGAAAGAGACCAGAATCATTCTCAACGAGCTCATAAGGAGTGATCCCATTTTTTTCATCTGGTCCGGGTAGAGACCAAAGATCTTGAGTGACCAATTTGGCAGAACAACTCAAAGATAAAGAAGTATCGTTAATTTCTTCATGCACGTTCCAAGTTCGAAGTACCAATTGTACAAATAAAAATCCACTTTTACATGATTTCTTTTTCATATAGATAGATAGAGGATCTATGGGGCAATTACTTAAAAGTACATTTTGTGCTACAACCCTACATCTTGTGACAACCATAAAAAATCCAGGTATCTGTACAATTTAATTAACCAAGATTAGTGCTTAATGACTGTGCTAAATTACAAATGACTGCTTTCTGATTTCTGCATCATACTTACATGTGCATCACATTTCATACTGTCACATACTGTCACATCATTTTTACATACAAACTTTAGTGACATAAACGATGCACCAAGCACAACTAGCACAGTTAGCGGATAACTCAAAAAATGCTGATGATGTTCAGTACATAGACAAACAGTGTTTTGAGACCCAGCATGGGCCAGAGACAAGGTACTACACTAGTATAGTGTGTAGGAAAGTGAGGATCACAAAACTGCTTCACTAGGTGATAGTTTAGGTGCCGGAAAGTGCCTAAAACCCACCTAAAGTGCTGAATTCAGCATATTTCAGCAAAAATCAGCATTTTAACATTCTAGTAACATGCAAAAATATGACTAAATGGTCCTGAATGCTTTCCTAAGTGTCGGGAATTAAAAGTGTCACAAAAGGGTACTTAAAGGCAATGTTGTAGAAGGCGCTAGGCGCTAGTCGGGCGGTGAGGTACAGCCTAGGGATTAATCGGGATTAACCGGGATTAATCGGAATGGGATTTTTATATGTATTTTTTCAAAATTATATATATATACCCAATAATATAAAAATAATACTTCAAAATTCACATAAATACTTCAAGTTTCAGATAGTATGGTTCGATTTTGACCGATTTTGACCAATTCTGACCGACTAGGACCGCCTAGGACCGCCTAGGACCGATTTTTTCCGATTTTGTCCGATTAATGTAGACCGCCTAGGACCGATTTTTGACCGACTAGGACCGACTTTGACCGACTAGGACCGCCTAGGGCCGCCTAGGACCGATTACCGATTAATGGACCGACTAGGCTAAAATTAATCAGTAGACTAGCGCCTAGCGCCTAGGCGGCGATTAATCGGCCGCCTAGGCCGATTTCTACAACAGTGCTTAAAGGACACTAAACGGAATAGTTTGACACTTTAACGAACCGGTATCTAACCAAACAACCGGACACTACCCGAAACACCAAAATTATACTAGAAACATTGTTTTAATGTTTCTGAGCTAGTTATGATCCCCGAACACCCTATATAACACATGTTACACATGAACACTATTCAATACACTTAGAATCCTAACTAAACACTTAACTTACCATTGAAAACCAACCAAGACCCCCCCCCCCTTTGTGTGTGGACGGTCACTAGGTGGCCCCACCACCTAGATTTTATTGATCTCCCAAAGATTTGTGAAGATTTGTTTAGATCATGTTGTGTACTTAACAAACATGTTACACAATGGATAAAGGCATTAGATGGTTATAAGAAGACATGAGCTCTCATAATCACCCACACTTAATCACCTTCATCTTTCTCTCCCTCTCTTCCTTACTCTCGGCCGAGACCTCATCCCCACACCACCACCATTGTCAAGTCTTGTTCATTCAATCCAAGATCATCCTAAGGTGTAAGAAGGTGCTTAAGGAAGTGTGGAGCTTGTGGATCTTGAAGGCCTTCTCCCGATTGCTTTTATCCATCATCAACTTCTTGTGTTCATCCCTAGCCTTTGTGCTAGTAGTAAGCTTCATATCACTTGATCTTACTTCATATTTTGATGGTTAAAAGATGTTGTACATTGTTAATCTTGATGAACACTAAAGAACATAATCTTGAATCTTTAACATAAGCTTATAAACATATGAATACTTGTTGTTTAGTGATGATTTGCTTCTTGATGATTGATGATTTATGTTAGTGATGTTAGACATCATAAGAAACCTACTAGATTGTGATTAAACACATGATCTAGTAAGTTAAGGTGGTGATCTTGTGAAAGACCAAGATCATCATGCTTTATGTTTCATGAACTTGTAAAATGAAAATGATTTTTGTGAATGATGTAGTATGTAACATGTTTACTAGACATAAATGTGGATGATTACAAAGATAGTTTTCCAAAGAAACCAAGTTAAATAACAAAATTTACATAAACATTGTTTTTAAAGAAACTAACCATGTTTCTAGTGGTGAAACAAATATAAGAATACATTGTTTACAAGAAAAATTCAAAAGAATGATTTTTGGAAAAATCATCTAGTAAGTTGTAAACACCTAAATCCTTTAAGAATGAGATTTTTAAAGAAATAAACACACTTTAAAGGGTAACTAAACCTACTAAACATACTACCAAGTTACTACAAGTTTTTATGAAAGTTCAAGTCATGATTATTATGTAGATAGTATTGTTTTGGCACTCGGTAAGTGTAGATTGATTGTTGATTCTTTGTGATGATTTTAAAAAGAAAATGATATTCTTTGATAGCATGGACACCTCCATTTTTAGGGGAAACTATGGCAAAATTTTCTAAAAATATAAACACTTAGAAAAATATTTTCAAACAAGTATTTATAAGTGTATTTTAACCATGGATTTTCTACATAAACTTTGCCATAGATTTTGTTACAAAAATACAAGTATTGGAGGTTGGTTTTTATAAATAAAAATGGATAAATATGTATTTAGAATATATATTTACATTAAAGACACATTGTGTGTGATTATTTGTATATTTTGTGTAATAGTTATATTATTTTAGGATTTAAAGTAATATAACTTAACAAAATACCAAGAATTTACCATCCAAAATAATACCAAAAATCACAAGGAATAAATATATGAGTTACACACTTAATATTGTGGAACCGAACAATAGAACGTAACTTACAAAATATTCCGGAAAATACCGTTATAAATATATTTTTGGTAAATATTATTTTGGATACGAAAGAAATGAAAATATGATTTTCCTTATTATTACAAAGTATATCATATTTTCGACAAGAAGAAAAATATTATTTTTGAGAAGTAAAAATATATTTTCTTAGAATATTTAGAAGATATATGATTTTTGAGAAAAATATATATATTTTCTTGAAATACATTATTTTTGGACAAAATGAGTTTATATATTTTCTAAAGTGAGACTTGAAAATATATTATTTTGGGACTACCAATACAAGAATACGAAAATACATGTATGAGATACCCCCATCATTGGGAAGGAAATACGAAAACAAATACTTGAGAAGTATTAGTACAAAATATTGTTTAACAAATTATTCCAAAATTAGATATAATTTAGAGTTTAAATAATTATTATTTTAACAAGTAATTATAACTTGGAATAATATTGAAGAGATAAAAGTAGCGTAACTCAAAAACATAAACACTAAGGCAAGGCACGGCCCGTTCGTCTAATAGACCCTAGTACATTGTAGGGAGTCGTGTTTGCTGAAGAGACAAGAGTTACTATTGTGAAGACGCAAAACTGTGAATTCATGTCCCCCTTTTCTTTTAACTTTTTCAGTTTTATAACTTCGGGGGTGATATACATGTTACAATTATTTACAAACATTTTATACATGGTATGGTTAGCTAAGGAGGGTTACTGCTTGATCATGTGAAAGGTGGGTACAGCACTTAAGCCCATTAATCATCGTCGTAGGACCGAGGGACATGAGTGTCACAACCCCCGATCCCTGTTTCCCGGGAACGGGCGGACGCGAGCTCAGAGTTTGGTGGTATCAGGTTGTTTAGTCTCGCAGCGGAATTTTCATCAGGACCGTAGTTAGGAAATGTTTATCAGAGTAAAACCACCTTCTTTTATATTAATAATAACATGGGCAAAACCCAAGTTTCTTATTACAATACATTATAGGGATAAACCCTATTTTATTGAATTTAAAACATCGTTTATTAGGTAACTTTTAGAGCCACATTTTTCCCAAGCCTTCAGTGCTCTCCAGCTAGCTTTTCACTAATTGGCTATTCACATTGTGTTACCTGTAACGCGTTTTAAAAACATTTGTTAGTCGGAAATACTGGTGAGTGAATCCCAGTTTAATCAAGAAACATTTTATCAATTAAAACAGTATTGAGAGCGATCACATTGTTTATTTCTACACAATTACTCATTCAGTATTTGCCACTCGACCGGATCTATGGCTATGGTCAAATTACCCATTGGCTAACTCGTCGTCCAATGGTAATGCGCTGTCATTCAGACTTACTACTACTCGTAGTAAATTTTGTATACAAAACCCCATAATACCGGCAGTAATTGAAGAACTACAAAGTCTCAATCACCGCTTAATTTCATAGTAAAACATTTAAGGTTTGGTAAAACATTACCAAAAACATTAACAAAAAAAAAGGATAAACTCACATTGCTGTCTTAGGCTTTTCGTAAGGGTTTCCTGGATATAATCTATAATTTATACAAATGTACATTGATTAGTATCATAACCCTTTGAAATTATTAATAATACCCTCCCCGAGACGGCATTCCAACAACTACGTCGGGCAGAACCACGACAGTTGTTACGGAACCCTAAATCCATCAGGCAGTGTAACTATTATGAAACTGGGTTTATAATACTTACAACGGAGCAGAACCTCGCTAATTAGGGGTATAATACTTGGCTATAATAACTCTCCTACAGAATTTGTGATTCGAGATTTGAGAATGAGCGACGAAAAACGTAGACTGATGGCCTTCTTATATAGTTGCTGATTTTAGTCCTGTCGTGGCCCGCGTAAAAGACAAGGGACCCTTACGCAGCCCGCGTCAACACCAGTCAACGCAGTAGCTTAGCTGGGTCAGCTAGTAGGTCCGCCACGATGTCGACACGTGTCGGCCTCTGGTGTAATCGCGTGTTATGAACTGTCGCGGCCCGCGTCAACTACACCTATATTCTTACGCGGCCCGCTTCAACTAAGGAAGTCAGCGAAGTCAAATCCAGCCTTGATACGGCCCGCGTAAACTAAGGGTAGAGTATGTCGCGGCCCGCCTCAACCCTATATTTCATATTTTTGTTTATTTTATAATTATAACATAATTAGGGCTCAGTTTTCACATACGGGGTGTAATATAAAACATATTAGGACATTCTAACATATAATAGGGTGTCAGACATATTATGAGAGTGTTGGTTTTACCGAAGGTTGTTACATTCTCCCCACCTTGTTTTAGAGCTCGTCCTCGAGATCTATTGAAACAAATGCGGATATTTTCTTTTCATTTCTGCTTCAAGCTCCCATGTGTACTCAGGTCCTCTTTTGGAATCCCACTTTACTTTGACTAAAACTAGTCTCTTGTGTTTTAGATTCTTGACTTTCCTATCTTCAATCTGTAGAGGTTTTTCTACAAATTTAAGTTGTTCATTTACCTCTATATCCTTAAGAGGCACTATCAATGATTCATCAGCTAAACACTTTTTAAGATTAGATACATGAAACACATCATGTATTCCTGCCATTTCCTTTGGCAGTTGTAGCTGATAGGCTACAGGTCCTATTCTTCTAATAATCTTAAAAGGTCCAACATACCTGGGACTTAGCTTTCCCCGTTTGATGAATCTTACCACTCCTTTCCAAGGAGAGACTTTCAACAATACTTTATCTCCTACCTGAAACTCCAATGGCTTGCATCGGTTATTGGCATAACTTTTTTGTCGATCACGTGCTGCTTTCAGTCGTTCCTTGACTTGAATAATTTTGTCAGTTGTTTCCTGCACTATTTCAGGTCCAGATAGTTGTTTTTCCCCAATTTCTGCCCAACAGACTGGGGTTCGACACTTTCGTCCATAAAGTGCTTCAAATGGTGCAGCCTTGATACTTGTGTGATAACTATTATTATAAGAAAATTCTATTAAAGGTAAGTGATCGTCCCAATTACCTCCAAAATCGATTACACAAGCTCTAAGCATATCTTCCATTGTCTGGATTGTTCTTTCGCTTTGTCCATCTGTTTGTGGGTGATAAGCCGTACTTAGCTTTAACTTGGTTCCCATTGCCTTTTGGAAACTTGACCAAAAATGAGAGGTAAATCGACTATCCCTATCAGAAACAATTGATAAAGGAATGTCATGTAAAGAAACAATTTCATTTACATATAATTTAGATAATTGTTCCATACTAATTGTTTCCTTCATTGGTAGAAAATGAGCTGACTTGGTTAGTTTGTCTACAATCACCCAGATTGTATTATTTCCTTTCTTGGTTTTGGGTAATTTAGTAACAAAATCCATTGTTATTAATTTCCATTTCCACACCGGCATTTCTAATTGCTGTAACAAACCTGAGGGTTTCTGATGTCCAGCTTTAACTTGTGAGCAAGTTAAACATTTAGAAACATAGGTTGCTATGTCCTTTTTCATTCCTATCCACCAGAAATTTTTCCTTAAATCCTGGTACATTTTATCACTTCCTGGATGCATTGTATATTTAGACTTATGGGCTTCTTCTAATATACGATGACGTAAATTTCCTAATTTAGGTATCCACATTCTCTTTTAATGGAATCTCCAAATTCCATCTGTTCCTTGTTTTAATTCTTTTAACATACCTTTTAATTTTTCAGTATCTTTCTTGATTACTGACTCTTGTGCTTCTCTTATTTGATCATTTAAATCTACTTGTAGATTTAATTTAAGAGAACGTACCCTTTTTGGCTTTTCATGATACTTTCGACTTAAAGCATCTGCTACTACATTTGCTCTTCCTTCATGATATTGGATATCACAATCATAATCACTAAGAAATTCCATCCAACGTCTTTGCCTCATATTTAACTCTTTTTGCTTGAAGATATACCTTAAACTTTTGTGATCAGTAAATATGGTAAACTTACTACCATAAAGGTAATGTCTCCAAATCTTAAGAGCAAAAATTATAGCTCCTAATTCTAAATCATGGGTTGAATAATTCTCTTCATGATTCTTAAGTTGTCTAGATGCGTAAGCTATAACTTTCTGACGTTGCATCAATACACATCCATAACCTAATTTAGAAGCATCACAATAGACTACAAAGTCTTCAGTTCCTTCTGGTAATGCTAGTATAGGTGTATGGGTTAATCTTTGTTTAAGAATTCTAAATGCTTCTTCTTGTTTTAATCCCCATTCAAACTTAACAGACTTACAGGTTAGCATAGTTAAAGGAATGGCTATTCTAGAAAAATCTTGAATAAATCTTCTATAATAACCAGCTAATCCTAAGAAACTTCTAACCTCAGTTGGTGATTCAGGGGTTTTCCATTTCGTAATTGCCTCAATTTTTGTTGGATCTACATGAATTCCTTCATGATTGACTAGGTGTCCAAGAAATTGTACCTGTTCTAACCAAAATTCACACTTAGAAAATTTAGCATAAAGCTTTTCTTTTCTTAACAAACTTAAAAGTGCGTGCAAATGCCTTGCATGATCTTCTTTATTCTTAGAGTAAATTAGAATATCATCTATAAAAACAATTATGAATTTATCCAAATATGGCTTACATATTTGGTTCATCATGTCCATAAATGCAGCTGGGGCATTGGTTAAACCAAATGGCATGACAGTAAATTCATAATGACCATACCTCGTTCTGAATGCGGTTTTAGGAATGTCCTCTTCCTGTACCTTTAATTGATGATATCCTGACCTTAAATCAATTTTAGAGAAAAATCGCGCTCCTTGCAATTGATCAAACAGATCATCAATTCTCGGAAATGGGTACCGATTCTTAATTGTGACCTTGTTTAATTCACGGTAATCAATGCACATACGCATCGATCCGTCCTTCTTTTTAACGAACAGTATCGGCGCTCCCCATGGCGATGAACTTGGCTGTATAAATCCTTTTTCTAACAATTCATCTAATTGTTTCTTCAATTCTTGCATTTCAGCGGGTGCCAACCGATAAGGTGCTTTGGCAATTGGTGACGTTCCTGGTATTAAGTGAATTCTGAATTCAACTTCTCTGTCTGGAGGTTGCCCTGGCAATTCTTCTGGAAATACATCTGAAAAATGAGATACTACTGGAATATCTTTTAAATCCTTTCCTTTAGTGTTAATGATTATAGAAATCAAATACACTATAGAACCTTTTCTCATACAACTTGCAGTTTTCATCACAGAGATAAATTTATTGGACTTAGAGGTTTTATCTCCTTTAATTGTGATTATTTTACCTTTTGGTGAATTTACTTGAATTAACTTTTGATCACATAAAATACTGGCTTTATTGGCTATTAACCAATCCATTCCTAAAACAACATCAAATCCTACCAGATTCATGGGATATAGGTTTGCTATAAATTTCTGATTTAAAATTTCTATGCTTGCTCCCTGCAAGATTTCAGAAATTCTAACAGTTTCTCCATTGGCTGTCTCTACTAAGCATTCATGTGGTAGTTTAGTTAATGACTGATTTAGAAATTTGCAAAACGATGTATTAATAAAACTTTGGTTTGCACCAGAGTCAAATAATACTTTAGCAAAGACATCATTAACTAAAAACGTACCAGCAATGACATCTGGAATCATTTTGGCTTCATCTGCAGTCAGAACAAATGCTCTAGCATTTTTAGTATTCTTGTTGTCTGGAGCTGGAGCTAATTTTGGGCAATTCAGCATGATATGACCTTGTTCTCCACAATTGTAACATACCCTGCTGTTAACTTTCTTCCTGCAGTTTTCTTCCTTGTGTCCCGACATTTTGCAAAAGTTACAGTATATGGAGCATCTCTCTGAATGCTTTCTTTTGCAATACCTACAGTAGGGTGCAAAGGTAGAGCTTATATTCTTCCCACGGTTAGAATTTCCAAAACGAAATTCTTGAGTCAACTTCTGGTTAGGTTCCTCCTTTGATCCTCTTCTCTGGTACGGACTAACTCATCAGTCAAGGTATTGGCTAATTCTACAGCTTCTTCTATGGTTTGAGGTCTAGCTGCCTTGACTACGTGTCTTATCTCCCCAATTAATCCCCAAATATAACGGGAGATTAAGACTAGTTCTAGTGAAGCAAGAGTTGGCACTATCCTAGCATATTCGAAAAATAGCTTTGTGTACCCTTTGCTATCTACACCAGTCATCCTAAGATTTAGGAATTTATTTGCTATCTGTTCTTTTTCATTGGGTGGGCAGAACTTCCTTTCTACCTTGTTTTTAAATTCTTCCCATTCCATATTATAGGTTCTATCACTTCCTTTTGTTTGGAGGATAGTGTTCCACTATTCTAGTGCTGCATTCTTAAATAGATTAGAAGCAAACAATATTTTATCTTCTTCAGCACACTTACTTATCCTTAAGACTGCCTCAGTCTTTTCTATCCAACGTAAGGTTGCAATGGCCCCTTCGTTGCCCGAGAATTCTATTGGTTTACAAGACCAGAATTCTTTATAGGAACAACCGTTAGGCACGATTCTTCTTCTTTTGGGAATAGGCATTTGAAGTATAGGCCCATTGTTTACACTGTTTTCTGGTTCAATTGGTCGCTTACTGCTATGTTTACTCTTATTATC
Organism: Helianthus tuberosus; assembly: GCA_030545235.1. Classification (NCBI taxonomy): domain Eukaryota; kingdom Viridiplantae; phylum Streptophyta; class Magnoliopsida; order Asterales; family Asteraceae; genus Helianthus; species Helianthus tuberosus. Next base: position 173,858,068 of record CM060413.1, read on the forward strand.
AGCATCCTTAACAGTTTGAAGTATAAATGGCATTGCATCTATAATTCCCTGTGCTACTATGTGTTGGATAGCACTATTATCCACTTGATTTCCATTGTTATTGACACTTGGATTATCATTAACCACGTTAATGTTACTCTGGTTATCGTTATTCAGATTTCCTTGATTTCCTTCGTCGGCCATCTGAATTTTAAACATTTATCCCATATTAATATCACAATTAATATTTTAATATAATTAATCACATAACACACAATCTAGCCAAAAACGTAGATCATTGCTACTTGTACTCTTTTCCATATACTATGCGTCTATTACACACTAGTACAGAAATAAAGATTACAATACCAACAGAAATAAAATAGTAATATGCATCCGTACACACATATCTTATTTTATTTTATTATATTATTATTATTACTATCGCTTCCTCCATTCTAACATTCACGGATATGGATTCATCCAAAAATCCATATTGCGCTCATCGTATTTCCATACGAGACGCTCTCCCACCTGACGCATCCTCTCACTACTTTCTAAAATTTCCTCCCCAAAAGTCCTAAGTTCTTGGACGTTTTCTGCACTCATTGGGGGTGCAGGTTCTAGGACTGGGTTTGGAATCTGTGGTACGGGTTCCTGATACGGAGGTAAAAGTGCCTGAAGTTGGTAAGGATCTTCCAGAATTCCCCTAATGTAGTTATCATGATAATAGGGATCTAAAGGGTCCATACCTGAATAGGCTCCTATAGGTGTGTCTTCAGGAATAGAGTAACATTGCACATAGTCTCTATTCTCATCCCACCATGGGTCGTAATTTGGGTCTATTGGGTTTGGTGCAGGCACCCTAGGGATTTCTTCTGGGTTAAAGTCATGCATCTCCACTTGGGTTTCCTGATTTTCTATTTCCATGGGTTGTTCTGGGTTTTGTGGTTGTGGGGCTACTAGTTGTTCCAGACCTGGGTCAGCAGCACTTGTAGCTAAGATATGAAAATTAGCTAGGCTTCTATTTAGCATATCTTGAGTATGGGCATCTGTTTCTTTCTTAATGGCTGCTAAAGCCCTTTGCTGTAGCAGTTTTCGCATTCTCTTCCTACGAGCAAAAGCTTCTTTACTGAACCATCCTCGTTTCTTATTAGGAAATGGTTCTTCTGATTGAGCTCTAAAGACAAATATCCCATCTTCCTGATCAGCAGTATACCCAGAGAGGGCAGGTTGTGATGATGTACCTTCACTCCTAGGTGAATCAGATAACTGACGATTCATATCTGATGGTTCTTGATCACTCATACTGAAAACTAACAAATAGTCAAATAACACATAACAAATAAATACAGTTATGAACTTATTTCCGTAATGTATTTCCTAACACAAAATATAGAATTTAAGTGTTAGCAGAACACTTCTTTGGCTCAGACCGGTGGCTAGGCTCTGATACCACCTTCTGTCACAACCCCCGATCCCTGTTTCCCGGGAACGGGCGGACGCGAGCTCAGAGTTTGGTGGTATCAGGTTGTTTAGTCTCGCAGCGAAATTTTCATCAGGACCGTAGTTAGGAAATGTTTATCAGAGTAAAACCACCTTCTTTTATATTAATAATAACATGGGCAAAACCCAAGTTTCTTATTACAATACATTATAGGGATAAACCCTATTTTATTGAATTTAAAACATCGTTTATTAGGTAACTTTTATAGCCACATTTTTCCCAAGCCTTCAGTGCTCTCCAGCTGGCTTTTCACTAATTGGTTGTTCACATTGTGTTACCTGTAACGCGTTTTAAAAACATTTGTCAGTCGGAAATACTGGTGAGTGAATCCCAGTTTAATCAAGAAACATTTTATCAATTAAAACAGTATTAAGAGCGATCACATTGTTTATTTCTACACAATTACTCATTCAGTATTTGCCACTCGACCGGATCTATGGCTATGGTCAAATTACCCATTGGCTAACTCGTCGTCCAATGGTAATGCACTGTCATTCAGACTTACTACTACTCGTAGTAAATTTTGTATACAAAACCCCATAATACCTGCAGTAATTGAAGAACTACAAAGACTCAATCACCGCTTAATTTCATAGTAAAACATTTAAGGTTTGGTAAAACATTACCAAAAACATTAACAAAAAAAAGGATAAACTCACATTGCTGTCTTAGGCTTTTCGTAAGGGTTTCCTGGATATAATCTATAATTTATACAAATGTACATTGATTAGTATCATAACCCTTTGAAATTATTAATAATACCCTCCCCGAGACGGCATTCCAACAACTACGTCGGGCAGAACCACGACAGTTGTTACGGAACCCTAAATCCATTGGGCAGTGTAACTATTATGAAACTAGGTTTATAATACTTACAACGGAGTAGAACCTCGCTAATTAGGGGTATAATACTTGGCTATAATAACTCTCCTACAGAATTTGTGATTCGAGATTTGAGAATGAGTGACGAAAAACGTAGACTGATGGCCTTCTTATATAGTTGCTGATTTTAGTCCTGTCGCGGCCCGCGTAAAAGACAAGGGACCCTTACGCGGCCCGCGTCAACACCAGTCAACGCAGTAGCTTAGCTGGGTCAGCTAGTAGGTCCGCCACGATATCGACACGTGTCGGCCTCTGGTGTAATCGCGTGTTATGAACTGTCGCGGCCCGCGTCAACTACACCTATACTCTTACGCGGCCCGCTTCCACTAGGGAAGTCAGCGAAGTCAAATCCAGCCTTGATACAGCCCGCGTAAACTAAGGGTAGAGTATATCGCGGCCCGCCTCAACCCTATATTTCAGATTTTTGTTTATTTTATAATTATAACATAATTAGGACTCGGTTTTCACATACGGGGTGTAATATAAAACATATTAGGACATTCTAACATATAATAGGGTGTTAGACATATTATGAGAGTGTTGGTTTTACCGAGGGTTGTTACAATGAGTGATTGATCTATTTGGGTGTAGCGAGCCCACACCCATGAGGACTAGGGTGGCCCATGTGGTGACTATGTCCACATACTAATGCCGTGGCAAAATTCCGCTAGGTTTGAGTTTTCCTGCACCATTTCACACATACCATTGGCCTTGCAAACCATTGGTGATCTGGTTTTCCTTATTGCTACATACCAGGGACATACATACATACAGACATACTCTAAAGGTTTATTCATACACAAACACATGAACTCGCTCAACTTTTGTTGATGTTTTCAAATTACTTATATTTCAGGGAACTAAGTGGATCTGGCCGGTGTTGCATGTTTTCAAGCTGCGTCGTGAGTAAAAGATGTCATCCGTGGTCGTAGGGTTTAGGAGATGTATCCTATTCCTGGACGGGATACATGTTTCTAAACTCGGATTTAGTTAAGGTCTTTTGTTGAGTCTTTATGAACTCATTTAAACATGTTGTGGTTGTAACTTAAAGTTTGGTGTCGACGTTTCAAACAATTATGTTGTGTTATTTTCAAACTTAAATTTATGGATGAACATCTACTGTTTTTATCATATAGCGTTGTTATGATTGAATGCTATGGTATTAAGAAAGTCACACCAATAATCACGCTTCCGCAAAAGTCAGGGTGTGACAGCTTGGTATCAGAGCTTCGATCGTAGCGAGCTAGGATTCTTTCTCGAGTCTAGACTACGATCATTAGGGCCCTCACGAAAATGTTTTCAAACATGTTTACATTGCATACACAAATGTCCAGATCCAGGGAACAAACATTTTTACAAACAAAAGGCACAAAACACATTTCAAGGTTATGTTTATGGTTCAGTCTAAGAGACTGGGGAAGTTTAGTCTGAGAGACTAGGTAGTTCAGTTTGAGAAACTAGGGAGGTTTAGTCTGAGAGACTAGGTAGTTCAGTCTGAGAGGTGACGGGTGGTCCGTTGGACAACCCTTAAATGGTTTAAAAAGATTAAAATTCCATGCTTTACTTGGTTATTTGCTTGAACTTAGTAACTACGAGTGTTCGTGTGTTTTACAGGCAAATCGCTGAATTCGGTGCATTTAGAACGCTCAGTCATGAAACAAACAAGGGGACGGCTGGCTTGATCACATGGCTGCTCGGGAAGAAACAAAAAGACATATGACAAATATTAATTTTACTCATCATCATCTAATCAATGATCATCATCATGGGCTGCCATATGCACGTGAAGGGGAGTCCACAACAAGATTATGTTGGGCGGCACATATGCAAACTAGTCAACAACATAATTATCATCAACATTCACGGCAGATTTATTAATCTTTGGGGAAGTTTTGCTAAAGTCAACATCTATTTACAACATCACATGCGACAACATAGTAATCATCAAAAGTGGGCGGCTGGGCTTTTCTTTGAATGGACCGCCATTTTAACTTGGAGGATTTGGATTGGGCCGCACATAAGGAAGCAACAACATCACGTGTGTTAGAGGCATTAATTGAAGAACATGTGAAGAAGCAGGCATCGATTTTTAGGGAACATGGGCAGCAGACATCATCACGTGAAACAAAGTGAAAGATTCAGGTTGATACCGTAATTTACGGTTTCACCGTAAATTACGGTGGACCTGAAATCAATCATATTGCCACCGTAAATCAGACTACCTGTGCCGTAACAATATTAAGTCCACCGTAAATTACGGTGGAGCCGTAATTTACGGTGGCGGCTGCGATCCAAAGTGTAACTGCCCTCTTAAATCAGTTTTTATTGTGTCTTTTGAAATGTTCTCATGATTGGTCGGTTTTGGAACTCACTAGGGGCGAATTTTGGTGTTCTTGCTTGGTTTTGGACAATCTCTAACATTGGGTTTGTGTCTTTGATCCGTATGAACAATACTATCTTTGTTATGATGTTGATTCGAGCCATGTGTGGCTAAACACTTTATGATTGTCCTAGATTGAAGGTTTGTTTGAGACATTTTGTATTTGATTTCCTAATTTCTAGAATAGCAATCCTTATCTTTATGGTTGGTTTGTTATGGTGTGTGATTGTTTGTTAGTAACTTGTTAATTCTTATGTTAATCTAGTTTGAAACCATACGTTCTTGGTGCCGTTGGCAATCGAGATATCATGGGTATAATTAGGATTGGGTAAGGGTTGATTGATCATCGGGTAACAACCTCACGTTCTAGGAATCTGAGTACTTAGTTCCCTTTCATCACTGCAAGTAATCACACATGAGCTATGTCTATGTAGTTCTTTCTAGTGGAATGATAATATGAATGTCGATACAAACCGGAAATCTAGGATGGTCATTTGTCTCTAATTTGCTTACAACCAAACTTTTCTCTTGCAATTTACTTAGTTAATTTAGTCTAAAACCAATTCACTCACATAAACTCTTGAATTTTATTTCTCTTGCAATTAGATTAATTTAGTTAAAATTTAGATAAACTTTGAAATAACACATTTTCCACAAACTCCCTGTGTTCGATACCCACTTGCCACTATCTATATAGTTGTGTTATTGGGATTAAATTTGCGTGACCACGACAATCACGTCAAATTTTGGCGCCGTTGCTGGGGAGTAGTGCGCAACGTGTGTTAATTTAGTAGTTTTGTTTTGTTATTTTCGGGTTTACGCTGGTTGTGTTTAGTGTGCAGGTACTTCGAGTGTATGCATACTAGGGGCTCACACAAGTCATCACCGCTATCGTTTGATCCGGAAATTGAAAGAACGTTGAGACAAAACAGAGTTTTGGTACGAGAAAACAAAATTGTTGGTTCACCTACTTCACCCATTACGCCAAGAAACATCATGGACGAAACACACATACCACCTACAACGGGTCAAACGACCTCATCATTCATTCCTACATCCACACAACCTTCACCAAATACCACCATGCCTATTTCCACTACTGAATTTACTTCACCACATGGAGTTACATCAACCAACACCACACCACCTATTACTACCCAAGTCGAACCTACTCTCACCTATAGCCCTTCCGCAACCATTCCACCATTATCACACTTCTTTCCTCCATCTACAGGTCAATCATCTTCTCATTATTCAATACCACCAAATACAACCATTGTCCATACTACCTCTACGATTAGACCATCAAACCAGTCGGGTTTTCAATACTCGACCATTCCATTTGGGCAAACTTCGGGTATAGGGGGAGATGGATATGAGGAAGGATACGAAGATTTTGAGGGCTATGATGAAGATGGGTACGCTTATGAAGGTTATGGTGATCAAGGAGAGTTTGGGTATGTGCCGGGTCAATCTCAAGGGATAGCAAGTGTAGGTGGAGTGCCACAACAACTCATACCGCAACATATTCGGCCAAGACCACAAGGGCCACCAATGCAACGCCCTATTCCATTGCAACAAGTTCGGCCACAACATGTATAACCAAATGTTCAACAATTCCAAAGGCCAATTCAACGCCCACCGATGCCGCAACAACAATTTCAACAACCGATTGCACCACAAGGGCCTATACCAAGACCAATGGGTCCTATTCGCCCAAGGGGTAGGTTTGGTGTACCAAGGAGACACCTTAGAGAAAATGTGAGGGGCATTGAAGCACATTTCCTGCCGGTAATCACTCAAAACCCTTCACCGGTAGTTATTCCTCACAATGATCAAGGGAGAACATTTGAAGTGAGGACCAACTCTTTGCAAAGTTTACCAAAATACAAAGGGTTGGCAACGGAGGAGCCTTACTTTCATTTAGAGGCTTATGACTCGATTTGCAACACTCTTGGGAGTCAAGGGTTCTCGGCTGATGACATCAAATTGGTATTATTCCAATTTTCTTTGGAAGATAAGGCGAAGAAATGGTTCTACACGTTACCTTCGGCATCCATATATACATGGGGGGAGATGCAACAAACTTTATTGGATGAGTTTTACACCGCCCAAAAGACCAACGACGCAAGAAAGGGGTTGAGAAGCTTCCAACAACAACATGGTGAGATGTTTCATGAGGCATTCGAGCGTTTCAATATGATGATTAAAAATTGCCCTCACCATGGAATTGAATTGTGGGAGTTGATGAATGCCTTTCACGAGGGGTTGAGTGCCGAAGATGCACGTGACTTGATGTCTATTACCGGTGGGACTTTTGGAACAAATTATGAGAATGATGATTGGGAGTTCTTGGAAAGCATGGCAACTACATCAAAGAGGAAAGCTCAAGCATCAAGGAGAGCATAACCGGCTGTCACTAGATTGCAAGTTCATGCAGTTGATGATGGTAATGTTCTACCCTCTAACCAAATTTATGATGTTTGTGCTATTTGCAATGAAATAGGTCATGCGGCTGAAAATTGTCAAGGAGGTGATGGGCAATACGAAGAGGTTCATGCTGTGCAAGGTCAAGGAGGGGGTGGTAGGAACTTTAACATGAATTCTAACACTTACCACCCCGGGTTGAGAAACCATCCAAATTTTCGGTATGGGAACCCTTCAAATCAAGCTAACCCGAATTTCCAAGGAAACCAAGGATTTCAAAGGCAATATCAAACGGGTCAAAGCTCTTCGGGTGGAAATGAGATGATGGAGATGTTGAAGGCGATGCAAAGTGAAATGCAACGAATGAACCAACGTGATGAGGTTCGGATGCAAAAGGACGAGGTTCGTGACAAAAGCATCCAATCGTTGACCACTCAAATAGGTCAACTTGCGAGTGACGTGGCGATATTAAAGAAAGCAAAAGGCCAGTTACCGAGTGATACGGTGCCAAATCCCAAGAACATAAAAAGTGTTAACATCAATGTGGTAAGCACCGTTCCTAGTACCGAATTTAATGAAAAATGTCTAACTTCTTCGTGTCAAGTGAATGCAGGTTTGGAAAAAGATGCCGAAGTCGAGAATGATAGAGAGTGTGAAGCGCCAATCGTGCCTATCCGTGTGGGAAAATTAAAAATCCCTCACGCATTGTTGGACTACGGGGCAAGCATGAGTGTGCTACCAAGCGATCTATACGATATGTACGACTTTGGTCCACTTGAAGGTATAGACACCATGGTGAGCTTGGCGGATGGAAGTTGGAGGCGTCCACGGGGAATGGTTAGGAATGTTAAGATTCAGTTGGGAGAGTTTGAATACCCGGTGGATTTTCTAGTTTTGGACTATGCTTCTACCAACATGGCATCACAACAAAGGGTAATTTTAGGTCGACCGTTTCTCTATACGGCAAATGCTCAAATCGATTGTAGAGAAGGAATCATTACTATGACCGAAAAGAATCGTAAGTTGTCATTTGATGTTCAAACTAAGATGATTAGTTACGATTTTATTGTGGTGAAGGATAGCGGGTTTAGTGAAAATTTGTTTCAAAGAATGAGAAAAAAGCACCCACCGGACCGTGAAGAAACACATATGGGTTCAAGCAGGAGCGTATTTGATTACCCACCGAGTCAAAATGAGACGGATGCATTTTGCCCAAAGACAAGTTACAGTGGGGGAGGTGATAGGAACCGATTCTTTGAGCCACCATAAATGGGGGTGGCATGGTCTGGCTGAAGACGCGAAACTTAGCGCTGCTCGGGAGGCAACCCGAGGTTTTTCACTGATCTTGTTATTTCTTTAGTTTTCTATGTTTCAGGGCCATGGCAACACTCAAGTGTGGGGAAGATGTGCGGATATTTGTGTGAAGGTGGTGATAGGAAGTCGGATTGTCTACAACATCTGTTGTGGCAAACTTCATCAGGTCAATGTACTTTTTCCTTAGACTTGTCATGTTCTTTAGCTTTGAAATATTGTTAGTTTATTAGTTTGTTTTTGTTTATTAAAAAAATATAATATATAAAAAAAAATCTAAAAAAAAATTAGGGTTTGAGATTTAAAGCTTTTGTTGATGTTGAATGAATTTTAGTGATCAAGCCCTCAAAGCCATACATTGGGACAATGTATCCCAAGTGTGGGGATGGGGGAAATTTTTGAGAGTTTTAAAAATTTTGTAAATCCGAGCGAAAATTGTTAAAATTTGAAAACTTGATATTGTGCCATTTGACACACCGACACCCATTCCTAGTCTTTTCTTGGTGAGGATTTGAGCCACACATGATTGTTATTGATATTTCATTGTTTGAGTGGCGGTGTGTGTTGTGTGTTAATAGAACTTGTGTGTGAATACTTGTTAAATCCTAGAATTAACATGTTTTTGAAAATGATAGGGGGACTTTTAGGAAGCCTCGTCTAGATGTGTGAGAGTGCGGGATTGGTGGGTTGGACCTCATACGTTACATATATGAGCTTGGTATTGTAAGGGGTGGGGGTTTGGTCCTTAGAAAGCCATGTTGAGCCTTAGACCATTCGATTGTGACCCGAGCCTACTTCCTACAAAAATTTTACCTTTTGAGATGATCCGGTTTAGGAGATTTAGTTTGTAGTATTGATGTTTTTGTATATATTGTTGAGTTTGATGTGTTATGAAAAAAAAAAAAAAAGAGAAAAAAGAAAAAGAAAAAAATATATGAGAAAAATACAAAAAAGAAGTATTTAGTTGCGATTGTAGTTGAGAATGTTGAAAAAGTTGTGTATATAATTGATGTTTGTTTTGTTTAGTGGTAGAAATAAAAACCGGGTCAAATCAATTATCTCTTTCATATGTATTTCACCATTTTCCTACCTTTGCACCTAGCCCCGTTACAACTCGTAAGTCCTTTTGATTCATAAGCATGCTAAATACTCAATAGGAGGAAACTTGATTTGTATACAAGCTTATTGTCACACACACACACACACGCATTGAGTGGTTTAGCATTATGTGCTAATATTTCTTGTCACCGAGAGTTTTTGTGAGGGGTGTGTCTTGTGGTATGATTGAAAGTTAGTAAAAGGATGATACATTTTAGCTTGGTTTGCATGTTGATCGCTTGTGGTTTTGAAATAGTTTTTTGAATCGGTTGCTTGGGACAAGCAACGGGTAAGTGTGGGGATGTGACGGGTGGTCCGTTGGACAACCCTTAAATGGTTTAAAAAGATTAAAATTCCATGCTTTACTTGGTTATTTGCTTGAACTTAGTAACTACGAGTGTTCGTGTGTTTTACAGGCAAATCGCTGAATTCGGTGCATTTAGAACGCTCAGTCATGAAACAAACAAGGGGACGGCTGGCTTGATCACATGGCTGCTCGGGAAGAAACAAAAAGACATATGACAAATATTAATTTTACTCATCATCATCTAATCAATGATCATCATCATGGGCTGCCATATGCACGTGAAGGGGAGTCCACAACAAGATTATGTTGGGCGGCACATATGCAAACTAGTCAACAACATAATTATCATCAACATTCACGGCAGATTTATTAATCTTTGGGGAAGTTTTGCTAAAGTCAACATCTATTTACAACATCACATGCGACAACATAGTAATCATCAAAAGTGGGCGGCTGGGCTTTTCTTTGATTGGACCGCCATTTTAACTTGGAGGATTTGGACTGGGCCGCACATAAGGAAGCAACAACATCACGTGTGTTAGAGGCATTAATTGAAGAACATGTGAAGAAGCAGGCATCGATTTTTAGGGAACATGGGCAGCAGACATCATCACGTGAAACAAAGTGAAAGATTCAGGTTGATACCGTAATTTACGGTTTCACCGTAAATTACGGTGGACCTGAAATCAATCATATTGCCACCGTAAATCAGACTACCTGTGCCGTAACAATATTAAGTCCACCGTAAATTACGGTGGAGCCGTAATTTACGGTGGCGGCTGCGATCCAAAGTGTAACTGCCCTCTTAAATCAGTTTTTATTGTGTCTTTTGAAATGTTCTCATGATTGGTCGGTTTTGGAACTCACTAGGGGCGAATTTTGGTGTTCTTGCTTGGTTTTGGACAATCTCTAACATTGGGTTTGTGTCTTTGATCCGTATGAACAATACTATCTTTGTTATGATGTTGATTCGAGCCATGTGTGGCTAAACACTTTATGATTGTCCTAGATTGAAGGTTTGTTTGAGACATTTTGTATTTGATTTCCTAATTTCTAGAATAGCAATCCTTATCTTTATGGTTGGTTTGTTATGGTGTGTGATTGTTTGTTAGTAACTTGTTAATTCTTATGTTAATCTAGTTTGAAACCATACGTTCTTGGTGCCGTTGGCAATCGAGATATCATGGGTATAATTAGGATTGGGTAAGGGTTGATTGATCATCGGGTAACAACCTCACGTTCTAGGAATCTGAGTACTTAGTTCCCTTTCATCACTGCAAGTAATCACACATGAGCTATGTCTATGTAGTTCTTTCTAGTGGAATGATAATATGAATGTCGATACAAACCGGAAATCTAGGATGGTCATTTGTCTCTAATTTGCTTACAACCAAACTTTTCTCTTGCAATTTACTTAGTTAATTTAGTCTAAAACCAATTCACTCACATAAACTCTTGAATTTTATTTCTCTTGCAATTAGATTAATTTAGTTAAAATTTAGATAAACTTTGAAATAACACATTTTCCACAAACTCCCTGTGTTCGATACCCACTTGCCACTATCTATATAGTTGTGTTATTGGGATTAAATTTGCGTGACCACGACAATCACGTCAAATTTTGGCGCCGTTGCTGGGGAGTAGTGCGCAACGTGTGTTAATTTAGTAGTTTTGTTTTGTTATTTTCGGGTTTACGCTGGTTGTGTTTAGTGTGCAGGTACTTCGAGTGTATGCATACTAGGGGCTCACACAAGTCATCACCGCTATCGTTTGATCCGGAAATTGAAAGAACGTTGAGACAAAACAGAGTTTTGGTACGAGAAAACAAAATTGTTGGTTCACCTACTTCACCCATTACGCCAAGAAACATCATGGACGAAACACACATACCACCTACAACGGGTCAAACGACCTCATCATTCATTCCTACATCCACACAACCTTCACCAAATACCACCATGCCTATTTCCACTACTGAATTTACTTCACCACATGGAGTTACATCAACCAACACCACACCACCTATTACTACCCAAGTCGAACCTACTCTCACCTATAGCCCTTCCGCAACCATTCCACCATTATCACACTTCTTTCCTCCATCTACAGGTCAATCATCTTCTCATTATTCAATACCACCAAATACAACCATTGTCCATACTACCTCTACGATTAGACCATCAAACCAGTCGGGTTTTCAATACTCGACCATTCCATTTGGGCAAACTTCGGGTATAGGGGGAGATGGATATGAGGAAGGATACGAAGATTTTGAGGGCTATGATGAAGATGGGTACGCTTATGAAGGTTATGGTGATCAAGGAGAGTTTGGGTATGTGCCGGGTCAATCTCAAGGGATAGCAAGTGTAGGTGGAGTGCCACAACAACTCATACCGCAACATATTCGGCCAAGACCACAAGGGCCACCAATGCAACGCCCTATTCCATTGCAACAAGTTCGGCCACAACATGTATAACCAAATGTTCAACAATTCCAAAGGCCAATTCAACGCCCACCGATGCCGCAACAACAATTTCAACAACCGATTGCACCACAAGGGCCTATACCAAGACCAATGGGTCCTATTCGCCCAAGGGGTAGGTTTGGTGTACCAAGGAGACACCTTAGAGAAAATGTGAGGGGCATTGAAGCACATTTCCGGCCGGTAATCACTCAAAACCCTTCACCGGTAGTTATTCCTCACAATGATCAAGGGAGAACATTTGAAGTGAGGACCAACTCTTTGCAAAGTTTACCAAAATACAAAGGGTTGGCAACGGAGGAGCCTTACTTTCATTTAGAGGCTTATGACTCGATTTGCAACACTCTTGGGAGTCAAGGGTTCTCGGCTGATGACATCAAATTGGTATTATTCCAATTTTCTTTGGAAGATAAGGCGAAGAAATGGTTCTACACGTTACCTTCGGCATCCATATATACATGGGGGGAGATGCAACAAACTTTATTGGATGAGTTTTACACCGCCCAAAAGACCAACGACGCAAGAAAGGGGTTGAGAAGCTTCCAACAACAACATGGTGAGATGTTTCATGAGGCATTCGAGCGTTTCAATATGATGATTAAAAATTGCCCTCACCATGGAATTGAATTGTGGGAGTTGATGAATGCCTTTCACGAGGGGTTGAGTGCCGAAGATGCACGTGACTTGATGTCTATTACCGGTGGGACTTTTGGAACAAATTATGAGAATGATGATTGGGAGTTCTTGGAAAGCATGGCAACTACATCAAAGAGGAAAGCTCAAGCATCAAGGAGAGCATAACCGGCTGTCACTAGATTGCAAGTTCATGCAGTTGATGATGGTAATGTTCTACCCTCTAACCAAATTTATGATGTTTGTGCTATTTGCAATGAAATAGGTCATGCGGCTGAAAATTGTCAAGGAGGTGATGGGCAATACGAAGAGGTTCATGCTGTGCAAGGTCAAGGAGGGGGTGGTAGGAACTTTAACATGAATTCTAACACTTACCACCCCGGGTTGAGAAACCATCCAAATTTTCGGTATGGGAACCCTTCAAATCAAGCTAACCCGAATTTCCAAGGAAACCAAGGATTTCAAAGGCAATATCAAACGGGTCAAAGCTCTTCGGGTGGAAATGAGATGATGGAGATGTTGAAGGCGATGCAAAGTGAAATGCAACGAATGAACCAACGTGATGAGGTTCGGATGCAAAAGGACGAGGTTCGTGACAAAAGCATCCAATCGTTGACCACTCAAATAGGTCAACTTGCGAGTGACGTGGCGATATTAAAGAAAGCAAAAGGCCAGTTACCGAGTGATACGGTGCCAAATCCCAAGAACATAAAAAGTGTTAACATCAATGTGGTAAGCACCGTTCCTAGTACCGAATTTAATGAAAAATGTCTAACTTCTTCGTGTCAAGTGAATGCAGGTTTGGAAAAAGATGCCGAAGTCGAGAATGATAGAGAGTGTGAAGCGCCAATCGTGCCTATCCGTGTGGGAAAATTAAAAATCCCTCACGCATTGTTGGACTACGGGGCAAGCATGAGTGTGCTACCAAGCGATCTATACGATATGTACGACTTTGGTCCACTTGAAGGTATAGACACCATGGTGAGCTTGGCGGATGGAAGTTGGAGGCGTCCACGGGGAATGGTTAGGAATGTTAAGATTCAGTTGGGAGAGTTTGAATACCCGGTGGATTTTCTAGTTTTGGACTATGCTTCTACCAACATGGCATCACAACAAAGGGTAATTTTAGGTCGACCGTTTCTCTGTACGGCAAATGCTCAAATCGATTGTAGAGAAGGAATCATTACTATGACCGAAAAGAATCGTAAGTTGTCATTTGATGTTCAAACTAAGATGATTAGTTACGATTTTATTGTGGTGAAGGATAGCGGGTTTAGTGAAAATTTGTTTCAAAGAATGAGAAAAAAGCACCCACCGGACCGTGAAGAAACACATATGGGTTCAAGCAGGAGCGTATTTGATTACCCACCGAGTCAAAATGAGACGGATGCATTTTGCCCAAAGACAAGTTACAGTGGGGGAGGTGATAGGAACCGATTCTTTGAGCCACCATAAATGGGGGTGGCATGGTCTGGCTGAAGACGCGAAACTTAGCGCTGCTCGGGAGGCAACCCGAGGTTTTTCACTGATCTTGTTATTTCTTTAGTTTTCTATGTTTCAGGGCCATGGCAACACTCAAGTGTGGGGAAGATGTGCGGATATTTGTGTGAAGGTGGTGATAGGAAGTCGGATTGTCTACAACATCTGTTGTGGCAAACTTCATCAGGTCAATGTACTTTTTCCTTAGACTTGTCATGTTCTTTAGCTTTGAAATATTGTTAGTTTATTAGTTTGTTTTTGTTTATTAAAAAAATATAATATATAAAAAAAAATCTAAAAAAAAATTAGGGTTTGAGATTTAAAGCTTTTGTTGATGTTGAATGAATTTTAGTGATCAAGCCCTCAAAGCCATACATTGGGACAATGTATCCCAAGTGTGGGGATGGGGGAAATTTTTGAGAGTTTTAAAAATTTTGTAAATCCGAGCGAAAATTGTTAAAATTTGAAAACTTGATATTGTGCCATTTGACACACCGACACCCATTCCTAGTCTTTTCTTGGTGAGGATTTGAGCCACACATGATTGTTATTGATATTTCATTGTTTGAGTGGCGGTGTGTGTTGTGTGTTAATAGAACTTGTGTGTGAATACTTGTTAAATCCTAGAATTAACATGTTTTTGAAAATGATAGGGGGACTTTTAGGAAGCCTCGTCTAGATGTGTGAGAGTGCGGGATTGGTGGGTTGGACCTCATACGTTACATATATGAGCTTGGTATTGTAAGGGGTGGGGGTTTGGTCCTTAGAAAGCCATGTTGAGCCTTAGACCATTCGATTGTGACCCGAGCCTACTTCCTACAAAAATTTTACCTTTTGAGATGATCCGGTTTAGGAGATTTAGTTTGTAGTATTGATGTTTTTGTATATATTGTTGAGTTTGATGTGTTATGAAAAAAAAAAAAAAAAAGAGAAAAAAGAAAAAGAAAAAAATATATGAGAAAAATACAAAAAAGAAGTATTTAGTTGCGATTGTAGTTGAGAATGTTGAAAAAGTTGTGTATATAATTGATGTTTGTTTTGTTTAGTGGTAGAAATAAAAACCGGGTCAAATCAATTATCTCTTTCATATGTATTTCACCATTTTCCTACCTTTGCACCTAGCCCCGTTACAACTCGTAAGTCCTTTTGATTCATAAGCATGCTAAATACTCAATAGGAGGAAACTTGATTTGTATACAAGCTTATTGTCACACACACACACACACGCATTGAGTGGTTTAGCATTATGTGCTAATATTTCTTGTCACCGAGAGTTTTTGTGAGGGGTGTGTCTTGTGGTATGATTGAAAGTTAGTAAAAGGATGATACATTTTAGCTTGGTTTGCATGTTGATCGCTTGTGGTTTTGAAATAGTTTTTTGAATCGGTTGCTTGGGACAAGCAACGGGTAAGTGTGGGGATGTGACGGGTGGTCCGTTGGACAACCCTTAAATGGTTTAAAAAGATTAAAATTCCATGCTTTACTTGGTTATTTGCTTGAACTTAGTAACTACGAGTGTTCGTGTGTTTTACAGGCAAATCGCTGAATTCGGTGCATTTAGAACGCTCAGTCATGAAACAAACAAGGGGACGGCTGGCTTGATCACATGGCTGCTCGGGAAGAAACAAAAAGACATATGACAAATATTAATTTTACTCATCATCATCTAATCAATGATCATCATCATGGGCTGCCATATGCACGTGAAGGGGAGTCCACAACAAGATTATGTTGGGCGGCACATATGCAAACTAGTCAACAACATAATTATCATCAACATTCACGGCAGATTTATTAATCTTTGGGGAAGTTTTGCTAAAGTCAACATCTATTTACAACATCACATGCGACAACATAGTAATCATCAAAAGTGGGCGGCTGGGCTTTTCTTTGATTGGACCGCCATTTTAACTTGGAGGATTTGGACTGGGCCGCACATAAGGAAGCAACAACATCACGTGTGTTAGAGGCATTAATTGAAGAACATGTGAAGAAGCAGGCATCGATTTTTAGGGAACATGGGCAGCATACATCATCACGTGAAACAAAGTGAAAGATTCAGGTTGATACCGTAATTTACGGTTTCACCGTAAATTACGGTGGACCTGAAATCAATCATATTGCCACCGTAAATCAGACTACCTGTGCCGTAACAATATTAAGTCCACCGTAAATTACGGTGGAGCCGTAATTTACGGTGGCGGCTGCGATCCAAAGTGTAACTGCCCTCTTAAATCAGTTTTTATTGTGTCTTTTGAAATGTTCTCATGATTGGTCGGTTTTGGAACTCACTAGGGGCGAATTTTGGTGTTCTTGCTTGGTTTTGGACAATCTCTAACATTGGGTTTGTGTCTTTGATCCGTATGAACAATACTATCTTTGTTATGATGTTGATTCGAGCCATGTGTGGCTAAACACTTTATGATTGTCCTAGATTGAAGGTTTGTTTGAGACATTTTGTATTTGATTTCCTAATTTCTAGAATAGCAATCCTTATCTTTATGGTTGGTTTGTTATGGTGTGTGATTGTTTGTTAGTAACTTGTTAATTCTTATGTTAATCTAGTTTGAAACCATACGTTCTTGGTGCTGTTGGCAATCGAGATATCATGGGTATAATTAGGATTGGGTAAGGGTTGATTGATCATCGGGTAACAACCTCACGTTCTAGGAATCTGAGTACTTAGTTCCCTTTCATCACTGCAAGTAATCACACATGAGCTATGTCTATGTAGTTCTTTCTAGTGGAATGATAATATGAATGTCGATACAAACTGGAAATCTAGGATGGTCATTTGTCTCTAATTTGCTTACAACCAAACTTTTCTCTTGCAATTTACTTAGTTAATTTAGTCTAAAACCAATTCACTCACATAAACTCTTGAATTTTATTTCTCTTGCAATTAGATTAATTTAGTTAAAATTTAGATAAACTTTGAAATAACACATTTTCCACAAACTCCCTGTGTTCGATACCCACTTGCCACTATCTATATAGTTGTGTTATTGGGATTAAGAGGCTGGGTGGGATAGTCTGGGAAGACTAGGATGAATACATGCTTACATTGTTACTACTTACATGCTTATTTGATGATTGTTGATGTATGTGCATATGTTGTGATTGCTTTGTTACAGACACCATGTCCTCCTCTGAGAGTGGAGTATCTGATACAGTAGATCCCATGGCCATAGTTTCGGATGATGAGATCGTCCCGGACCCTGAGATTTATACATCCGACACTGAGAGTAGCGATGATGATGATTTCCAGCCGTTTGCTTTACCAGATTTTGGCGATGATATACCGCTAGCTGATGGTCTACCTGACGGGGGTCTATTTCTTGTTCCGATCCCCGCTCCTTTGCCCCTTGCTGCATTTCCTCTCGAGGATTTGCCTTTGGATGCTTTGTCTGACGATGACTTCGATCTTTTTATTGAGGGCCTCCCAGAGCGTGCCTATGGTGATGGAGCTCCAGTCGATGAGGTCGTTGTTGTTCCGCTTGTCGAGATTCCTGTCGTTGAGATTTCATCAGACCATTCTGGTCCTGATTCATTCGAGTCTGTGTCATCTACTACTTTGCACGCACTGGGATTGCTGCGTTATCCCACCGATTCTGATTCTGACACGGCTATGTCTGCCGCACCTGTTCCACCACAGGACATCGAGTTTGATGATGTGTTTGATACTGACATTAATCCTGAGCATGAGATTGACTTCATTCCTGACGATCAGCTTTTTGATGTACCCGCTGATCTTGAGCTAGCACCAGCTGACCCTGAGCCTATGCTTGCACCCGAGCCTATACCTGCTCACGATCCTCTGCCTGATAATGACCCTTTACCTGTTGTTGCACCACTTTTACCGGACCCTATACCTGCACCCGCAGACCATGCTCCTGATGCGTGTGAAGTGTTATATATATTAGGTGTATATTTTAAGCCCTTTAACACTTTTTTTTAGCCAAGTTTTAAATTTATAAAACACGATATTTACTAACACTAAACACACATATGGGCAAGTGCACCCATCGTGGGCGTAGTATAGTGTTGGTAAGATACCGAGGTCGTCCAAGGACACAAGAGCTTTTAGTACCGGTTTATCCTCAACGTCTAATCAAATCAAAAAGTTTAGAAAAAATATTTTAAGCTAAGAAAAATAAAAACTAATTAAAATGCTGAAAAATAAAAATAAAAGAAAAACAGATAGACAAGATGAATCACTTGGTTCCGACTCGTGTATAGTGTAACCTTTGATTATTTCCTCACTTTTGCACTTATTTAAGAGATTATCTTAGTTATTGTAGTAGGCCCCTCTTTTGAAGGTGACGTTACCCTCAACCCAGTAGTTTGAGTCAGCAAGGATACAATCCTAAAGGGTCGGATTATTGAAAGATAATTAATTAAGTTATTAATGCAAATTATGGTAGGCCCCTCTTTTGGAGGTGACGTTACCCTCTACTAAGTAGTCTGAGTCAGCAGGGATACAGTCCTAAATAGCCGGGTTATAGTATTAATAGTAGTTTAACTTATGAGGGGATCAAAGAGTTTGGACCCCCGCCATCCAATACCGTTAAGTATTGAAGGAGGTCCTACTAAATTTGACCCAGGTCCATTGCAGGACCTCTAAACGCTAAACAATGGCAAGACTCTTACCAAACCGTTCCCTTAACCCCCGACCAGGTAGCCAACATTCCTCCATATAGACCGTGGAGATATGAATGGTGAAAATCTTTTATTTTATATAGACAGTAAAATAATCTCAAGACACCACAGACAAACGATAAGGAAGAATCACCTTCAACATAAGAAACTAGTTATTAAAGTCATTAATACAAAACCAAATAAAAAGTGCGAAAAGATTAGAAATAAAAAGTATTACACTAGACACTTGTCTTCACCAAGTGATGTAAGAGACTTAGGCAAACATGGCCTTGATTGTCAAGAACTCTTACAATCAATCTTGGATCCCGAGACGACTCACACACTCTATGATGGACAATGGATGATGGTGTTATGGTGGTGGTGGGTGGTGGGTGAAGTGTGAGAGAGGTGGTGTGCCAAGGGATGGTTTGAACTTGAGCTAAGCACTCCTATTTATAGGCTGAACAGAAGCCTGGACACGGCCCCGTGTCCGCTGGACACGGCCCCGTGTCCACCCTTTTCTCTTTCTTCATTAATTGCTCTTGTCCGCATTAGTTGACCACACCCCCGTGTCCGCTGGGCACGGACCCGTGTGCAGAAGCATATCTGTACTATCAGATTTGGCAAGATTCTGCGTATCTTTGCGTTGACCAGGGCCCCGTGTCCGCTGGGCACAGCCCCGTGGTGGGCAATAGAAGCTTCTACATGTTTGTCTTTTGTGCCAGGGCTGACCATTCTGGACACGGCCCCGTACTGAGCTGGGCACGCCCCGTGCTGAGCTGGGCACAGCCCCATGCTCAGCTTTCTTCTTGTTTTTGCTTTGGGAGTTGTTGTTGCGGGGTCGGGCATGCCACGTTTCTTCCTTTTCTTTGTATTTATGTTGGTTTTGGCTGTATATTTGTTCCTTTTGTTCGTTTAAGCTCATTTGACCCTGTAAATTCAAAAGGAAGACAAAAATACACTTTTTCCAACATTAGTACTAAAAAAAGGTTAGTTTTATGCCTTATTTGATGTAATTTATATGTTGCATTTTACACACATCAAATACCCCCACATTTGAATCTTTGCTTGTCCTCAAGCAAAACTCTTTATTATGTGGCTTACACACCCAATTGGAATGGGTAGAAGAGAAGGTTTTTGGGCTTGTCATAGAGTGTCGGGATTTCCAAGATTCATTATTAAGTTTTATTTTTATTTATTTACAATCCTATTCGTCATGATTTATTTAAAACTTTTCATAAGATAAATTACTTATTAGGGCATAACATGCCTTTTTAAAATTCTATTTATATACAAGTTCACATACCTCACGGGGGATCACTCAACACTCGGCCGAAGATGTATTTTAGTGAATCACTCGAGAGCGGCATGGAACTTACTTCTACCAAAAGCTTGCCAAGCAATCAATCCTTCCCCTTTTTAACTATATACCTTTGCAAATATCAAGAGGACTTTTGGGTGAAGGGTTAGGCTTGGGTTAGAGGTAGGTGGTTGGGTTAGTGGTTAGTAAAAGGGCGAAAGGCGTAAAAAGCGTCGGTTTTCGTAAGACTTTTTTTTTTGTAACTTTTTATTTTGATGAAGCACTTTTTTTTCAAAAAAAGTTCCTTTTGATAAACTTGTTTGTTTATTTCTTTTGGCTTCATCATCATCATTTTTTTTTTGATGAAGTCATAAGAAAAACCGAGCTTGTTACTAAAACAAAGGGTTAAAAATAAAAAGGATTTTGGTGGGTAAAAGGGTGTTTGTTTTGGGTTAAGAAATGAAAATGTTTAGGCTCAAAGGGGTTAACTAGGGGGATTTTGGGTAGGTGGTAAAAGAAAGAAAAAATAATGGTGTTGAAAGAAAAATGGTTAGTCCTAATGCCTCCATCATTTACTTACTCGGGTTTAAGTTGGTAAGGACTGGGAATGTATCATCGTGGCAAGTTCTAGAGTTGTAAGAACCAAGCGGCTATTCACACAAGAAACGAAAAATGAGCATTTAGTTTATAGATATATATTTGTATGCTCAATAAAGGCTCAAAACTCACTTTTGTGGGAATGGGTTTTTATGTGATCAAATATATATAATTAAATTTTAACTAAGCTTGTCATGCCTTTTCATAATTTTCTTATGTTGGTTCTTTTTATCACGACGCTATCGGTTGTAAATTCGTAAAAATATAACCTTTTTTAGAACTTGAATTTCCCGAGTTAAACCTAGACAAGTAAAAAAATGAAAATTTTTGAAAAAATTTGGGGTGATTAGCGGTTCCAATAGAGTTTTGTGTAAGGCTTGTATTTAGGACTTGTAAGATTCAAGGTTTTAGCATCCCCCCACACTTAAATTACACATTGCCCTCAATGTGTCCCAAAAATAAGTTTTTCGGTTGATTAAAATGTGTAAAAGTGGGTTAAAAACAAGATTTTATGGTACTGGGTAGCTGAACACGGGGTGGTGTTGGCTGAGCACGGCCCCGTGGTCAAACTGCCAGTATCAAATTTAAACAGAAGGCTGGGCACGGGGGCGTGTTCAGTGAGCATGGCCCCGTGTCCAGTTACCTGAACTGGGCATTTTCTGCAGAACCTTGGGCACGGGGCGTGTTGGGTGAGCACGGCCCCGTGCTGAACTTGCTGTTATGAGGAAAATTTGTCGGGAGGCTCTGTTTTTGTGCATGGGGTGTGGGTTCAAGTTTCCCTTAGTAACCTCCATCATCCCGAGTGTGTTTTATTCCTGAAAATTAAAACTAAACTAGAAAATATAAAAGTTAATCTAAATTAAACTAAGGATAGTTCCGCGGAATGCCTCCGTGGTGCGCCACGTTTATAAGGGTCCTTGGCTAGACCCACCTTATCGGGTGGTTCTGGCTCGTCTTCAATTAGGGGGTCGTCATTGCCGAACGGATATTTCATTGAACGCTCAAGATCGACACTTCTTTTAAATGCCCCTAATTGAATAAATAGATTGTTGAACTTCCGGTTTCTCAAAGCTTCGTGAGTTTTTACAAATGGGCGTCCCAACAATAAAGGAGCGTCATCGAGGATGACAAAGTCGGTTGGGATTACCATTTGATTTGTTTGAACCAAGACATCTTCAACTATACCGATTGATTTTATTACTTTCCAATTGGATAGAAAAATGGGTATTTGAAGTGGAGAAAAATCACTAATACTTAATTTTTCTAAAATGTAGTTAGGCATTATGTTAACACAAAGATCTTTATCGATTGTGACATTACTAATAAACGAATTTTGAAAGAAACATGGAACCGGTGTAATGTTAATTTCAAATGGGTCTTCTTTTATTAGTGAGGTTTGATCATTAGTTAACTTAACACTTACCGTTTCGTCAATTTTAGTGTTAGTGTTTAATTCTTTTAAAAACTTAGCATGAGTGGGTACTAAACAATGATTTTCGAAAGAAGGTGACAAGAGATTAATTTCTTCAAAATTAGACTCTTCTTGAATTTTAACGTTGACGGACTCACCTTTCTCGTTGTTTAACTCATGTGTCGGCTTTTCACTTATTTGTTCTTCCATTTTTACACTTTTAGTTATCTCATCCTTTTTTAATTCTTCCCTTGCGCGAGACTCTTTTATATAGCGATCGATAACTCTAAGGTGTTCTAATATCCTATCGGTCACTTCGGTTATAGAAAAAGAATCGGGGTTTTCAAAGCTTGAATCCGGTAGTTCGGTCCTTTGTTCCTCATAATACTCATATGAAGTAGATGGTTCACACCATTGTTCTCCATTGTAAGCATATGATGGATAAGGGTCGTTATTTTGTTCTTCATAATACTCATATGAGGTGGGTTGTTCACGCGATGGTTCCTCATAATAAGCATACGAAGGAGGTGGCTCATATCTTGGTTCCTCAAAGTATGAGTATGAAGGCTCATACCTTGGTTCATCAAAATATGAGTATGAGGGAGGAGGTTCATACCTTTGGTCTTCATAGAATGTATATGTAGTTGATGGCTCGTACCTGGGCTCCTCATAGTAGGTGTATGAATTGGATGGTTGATATGAGTGATTATATTGAACCGAGTGCAGATTTCTACAATTAGTGCAATAGTTACCCCTATAATCATCCTCCTCATAGGTATAGTTGTAACCTCCTGAGTATTGATCCATAAGAATCACTCAGCAGATCACAACCAAGTCTCGAGATCAGAAAACAGAAATAAAACTGAAACAGAGGCTGGACACGGCCCCGTGTACAGAATCTGTATTTGGGCGTTTTAATTAAATTTACTGATTTCGTTGAGCACGGGGCGTGTTCAGTGAGCACGTCCCGTGTTCAAGCTACTGTTACTGGGTGTTTTTATGAAAATGTGCAGCACGGCCCCGTGTTCAATGAACACGGCCCCGTGCACAGGTTACTGTAAATGCAAAACTAAACTAAAATGCAGAAAAATGTGCGCGCGTTTTGAAAAGGTTTTGAAAAACTGATTAGGCCGTTGATTTTAAGCTTTCTTAAAAGCCTTGTGTCCCCGGCAACGGCGCCAAAAACTTGATGCGTGTGAAGTGTTATATATATTAGGTGTATATTTTAAGCCCTTTAACACTTTTTTTTAGCCAAGTTTTAAATTTATAAAACACGATATTTACTAACACTAAACACACATATGGGCAAGTGCACCCATCGTGGGCGTAGTATAGTGTTGGTAAGATACCGAGGTCGTCCAAGGACACAAGAGCTTTTAGTACCGGTTTATCCTCAACGTCTAATCAAATCAAAAAGTTTAGAAAAAAATATTTTAAGCTAAGAAAAATAAAAACTAATTAAAATGCTGAAAAATAAAAATAAAAGAAAAACAGATAGACAAGATGAATCACTTGGTTCCGACTCGTGTATAGTGTAACCTTTGATTATTTCCTCACTTTTGCACTTATTTAAGAGATTATCTTAGTTATTGTAGTAGGCCCCTCTTTTGAAGGTGACGTTACCCTCAACCCAGTAGTTTGAGTCAGCAAGGATACAATCCTAAAGGGTCGGATTATTGAAAGATAATTAATTAAGTTATTAATGAAAATTATGGTAGGCCCCTCTTTTGGAGGTGACGTTACCCTCGACTAAGTAGTCTGAGTCAGCAGGGATACAGTCCTAAATAGCCGGGTTATAGTATTAATAGTAGTTTAACTTATGAGGGGATCAAAGAGTTTGGACCCCCGCCATCCAATACCGTTAAGTATTGAAGGAGGTCCTACTAAATTTGACCCAGGTCCATTGCAGGACCTCTAAACGCTGAACAATGGCAAGACTCTTACCAAACCGTTCCCTTAACCCCCGACCAGGTAGCCAACATTCCTCCATATAGACCGTGGAGATATGAATGGTGAAAATCTTTTATTTTATATAGACAGTAAAATAATGTCAAGACACCACGGACAAACGATAAGGAAGAATCACCTTCAACATAAGAAACTAGTTATTAAAGTCATTAATACAAAACCAAATAAAAAGTGCGAAAAGATTAGAAATAAAAAGTATTACACTAGACACTTGTCTTCACCAAGTGATGTAAGAGACTTAGGCAAACATGGCCTTGATTGTCAAGAACTCTTACAATCAATCTTGGATCCCGAGACGACTCACACACTCTATGATGGACAATGGATGATGGTGGTGGATGAAGGTGTTATGGTGGTGGTGGGTGGTGGGTGAAGTGTGAGAGAGGTGGTGTGCCAAGGGATGGTTTGAACTTGAGCTAAGCACTCCTATTTATAGGCTGAACAGAAGCCTGGACACGGCCTCGTGTCCACTGGACATGGCCCCGTGTCCACCCTTTTCTCTTTCTTCATTAATTGCTCTTGTCCGCATTAGTTGACCACGCCCCCGTGTCCGCTGGGCACGGCCCCGTGTGCAGAAGCATATCTGTACTATCAGATTTGGCAAGATTCTGCGTATCTTTGTGTAACACCCCGAAAAATATAAAACTTTATATTAGAATTATAAAGTATAGATAAACGAGAATTTACTAACTAGGAATTTTTAACCTAGTTAGTTACAAGACTAGAAATAGCTTATGATAGGGTTAAAAGCTACTAAACAATATGTTGAACAAAGTTGAGGGACCTAAGTTGTAAGAATTGAAACTATAATATTAATTTTAATAAAAATCAAAACCAAACACCATTTTTGAAGGTGTTGGTCGTACAGAAGAAGAGCAGGGGCGACTCCCCACTCTCAAACCCTTAAAACTCACTAAACTTGCAAATTGAAGGCTCAATCCAAGTTGAAATCGAAATTAAAGTGTAGATTATTGATCCTCATCACAAGAGGATTACAAGGTATGTGAAATTTCATGAAAACCCTCAACTTGAATTTCTCATGTAATTGGGAAAATCTAAAATTATAGTTGCATGTGTGTCTTATGATGATCTAGGAACAACTATAGTGTCAAAGGACAAACCATAGACAAATACAAGTTGAAATCATGTTAAATTTTAGTGAAGATTATGAACACCATTGTAGGTGATTAACGGGTTATGTGTAAATTGATGAACACTAGGATATCGGGTGTTGTTCTAGTGTAATTTGACAATTTTGAAGTGATTTCAGAAATTTAGAAGCTAACAATCATGTAAAAAGGTTGAATTATGTGAAATTAGGGCTAAGAGATAAACTAGAGATTTGATGTTTAATCATGTAAAAATCTGCCCTTGAAGTGTTTGTTGAAATGCCTCAAAGAAGGCTCGAAACTAGAATTTTGTAGTTAAAACACATAATTGTGATGTTTTGGCTATTATGCAAAATTTGATTACAAAGAGTTCTAAATGTGATAAAACTGAACTCTATAGGAAAGGATACCGGAACGTCAAGTGGACAAGCCGGTGTTGATTTGCGGTTGAAGGGCGTGCACTAAGGTATGTAACTTGACTCGTTACATTTGATGAATTATTGTTAAACTATGCTTTGTTGATAAAAATTTGGTTGATTGTAACGACTTTGTTCGTTACCTAGAAGCGTTGTGAGATGAAGAAGATGTAAGCCCATTGTAAATCGCTGGATCTTGAACCTGATCATATCCAGTGTCTTTCTTCTTCATACTGAGCTCATAAGCTCTCAGCTTTCCAACCACTTCTTCAAGCTCTTTAGTCTCATAATCTGCTTCTCCCTTGATCATGAGAGTGTAGATATCCCATTTAGTAGGTAAGGCATCGAGCAGCTTGTCATTCTTTTCAACGTCAATATAGCACTCTATCTCATAATTATCCATTTCTGACATCAGATGGTAGTATCGAGTGATGATGTCTTCAAGTGACTCATGCTTCATGTACTTGAAAACAGCAAACTGCTTCTTCAGTAGATCAACTTTGTTTTTCTTAACATCTTCATTTCCCGCATATCTTTTCTCTAATGCATCCCACATATCCTTTGAGTTAGTGTACTTCTTGAAAGTATGCTTAATGCTATCAGGTAAGGACATTTTGATTGCAGCCAAGGCTCTCTTTTCAGCCTCATACATCTTTTTATCAGCATCTTCCATGTTCACATAGGCAGTTCTACGTGGTCTGCCCTCAAAGTCGTGTGTTGGGTTTGTGTACCCATCTTCAATGCATATCCACATGCGAGTGTCCTGATATTCAATGAAGGATTGAAAACGATCCTTCCATGTCAAATAGTTATCCACCTTCATCATCTTTGGTGGTTTGTTGGTAGTGCCAACCTCATGCTCCATCTTCAACAGCTCATTCAAAGTAGACATGTTCGACATTTTAAACGTTGCAGACTGAGAAAACCGTACAAAATTTTTCCGAAAACAGTGGTTACCAAATTACACCGTTAGAATCGTCTCGAAAAGACGAATCCAATGATATCTAATGTCGAAAACCGAAATCGGAATTTTCCAGAGTTTTTTTTCCTAAAAATATGAGGAATTCAACGGTGCAGACGATTTCTTCAGATGACTTACGGTTCACTTCCTATTTTCAAAAACGTGAATTTTTAGTTACGCTTGCCAAAAAATCTTCCACCTTTTTAATTTATGCTATTAATTTCGCTGGGAAGTCTGTTTAATTTCGCTGGTCAATAAGTTGTCCAATTTCGCTGGTCTAGTTCGTGTAAAGGTCAATTTCGCTGCCAAGTTCGCTGATCAATTTCGCTTCCAAAATCGCAGGTCAATTTCGCTATTACGACGACCAGTAAAGTCGCCGAAAACAGTGATAATTTCGCTGAGGAAAATTATACGGTTACCAAAGTCGCCTTTGGATTTACTTCGCCGATAAATATGCTGGTACAGTTAATTTCGCAGGTCAGACAAATTCGCTGACTTGTTAATTTCGCTAAGCCAGTAAATTCGGAAACTCAATCTGATCAAAATTTTGAAGATTTTTCTGATTCTCCAACACAAATCTGCAAAATCAAAATAGCCAAAATATCAATAATTTTCAAAATTCAATAAGAAACAGAACGAAGAACGTGAAGAACACGAAGAACAGTCTTCGAATCTTCAAGTCTATCAGCTGAAAACTTTTCCAGAATCAACAAAAACTTTCCAGAAATCCTGCAAAACACCAAACAAACAAACCAGAAGATCAAAACAGCCAAAAATTTTGAAAATTTTATCAAACCAACAGAAAAATTTCGAAACCCTAATTGTCAAAAATTCGAAAAACTCCCTGTTTCTTCCGAGCACAATTCTGAACCGAGCCTTCAAGAGCCTAATGCTCTGATACCAATTGTAGGTCCCCTTGTTCTTATGGATCTTTCACAGAATTGTCAATCTAATCAAGAGTGCAGAATCCTCTTGATCAGAATATAGCAGAATGAGTAGAAACAGAAATCACTTTCAAACTGGGTTTCTATTGATTATCAATCTCACAAGAATTACAATCAATCTACACCCTAACCACACAATTTCGTCCAAGCTACTATACTCTCACGAAATCTCTCTCAAATATTGTTTTGGCTGATTAACCTAAACCCTAAAGCCTAACCTTGTTTATATAACACAAGGTTTGCTACTTGGGCTAAGGTTTCCTACATGGGCAAAGCCCAATTCGTCCCCTAGACCCAGTGTGGGTTTTGTTTAGCCCAAACTCTATTATCTCACTAATACAAAGCTAAACCCGCTAACCGTTTATCATTTAACTAATTACAAGATATCCAAAGACCAAATCTAAGCTGTTGTCACAAATATGCACCAACATATTCCATGTGCGATCACTAATGCTTGCTGTGAATGATGTTGCTTGTACAGGCTGTACCTATAAGTAGTTCTTAGACTGCAAGCCTCTGAATTTCGATGGCACCGGGGGTGCTGTAGCGTTCGTCAGATGGGCGGAGAAGACTGATTATGTGCTAAGGATGAGCAAGTGTGCGCCGGAGCACCAGGTCACCTACATCTCGGGACTTTTTCTTGATGGTGCCTGGTGGAATCTCCAAGTTCAGACATTGGGAGAAGAAGCTGCATACGCCATGTCATGGGATGAAATGAAGGAACTCATGCG
Source organism: Helianthus tuberosus (assembly GCA_030545235.1). Lineage (NCBI taxonomy): Eukaryota > Viridiplantae > Streptophyta > Magnoliopsida > Asterales > Asteraceae > Helianthus > Helianthus tuberosus. Next base: position 173,886,629 of record CM060413.1, read on the forward strand.
AAAGAAGTACTGCTCAAGGGCCGAAATTCAGAAATTGGAAACTGAATTTTGGAACCTCAAGATGGATGGCCCAAAGATTGTTGAATACGTGCAGAGATTTCACGACTTATCTCGCGTCGTTCCATACATGGTTGAGCCGGAGTTCAAGCACGTCGAGCTTTTCATTTGGGGATTGGCACCCCAAATCATGAGTATGGTAACAACATCCAAGCCTCCAACAATCACTGAGGCTATTGATCTAAGTGTGGCTTTAACTGAAGAGGCAATCAGGTTGAACAAGTTCTCGAACTCTGACCAGAAGAAGAAAGAGACTCACGTTGAGTCATCCGGTGAGAACAAAAGAAAGTTCTCAAACATTAAGAAAGGTACCAGCAGCACTAACAAGAAGAATGATGTGAACCCACCAGTCGAGGCCAAGACTGGTGCTGAAGTCAAGGGAAAAGGATATATGGGCACTCTGCCCAAATGTGATGTGTGCCAACACCATCATGCTGGCCAGTGCAGAGTTAGGAAATATGAGTCTTGTGGGAAGGTTGGTCATTCGAAGGAGACGTGCTGGGTTGGTACTGGTCGTGGTGGTCAAAGAGGCTATGGTAATGGAAGCAATAATCGTGGTGGTAATGGGTATGTAAACCGCCCTCAAGGAGGAAATGGCGGTAATGGAAATCATGGTAATTTTGGGAATCAAGCTGGTAGTGGAAACCGTGGAGCAAACAACAATCAAGGTGGTAATGGGAATGGTAATGGTCGGGGACCAGGTTGTTTTAACTGTGGAGATGTGGGGCATTTCAAGCGAGAATGCCCAAAAATCAACCAAGCTCAAGGAAGAGTTTTCAACATCGGAGCTAGGGAAGCTCACCAGGATTCGAACGTAGTTACTGGTACGTTCCCTATCAACCAACGCTTTGCATCTGTTCTGTTTGATACTGGTGCCGATTATAGTTTTGTATCCCTAGAATTTAAGAATATGCTTGGGTTGGTAGCTAGTAAGCTAGATATTCCGTACTCGATAGAACTAGCTAATGGAAAGCTAGTAGAAGCAAATGAAGTCATTAGAGGTTGCGTGATAGAACTGGGAGAGCACGAGTTTTCACTTGATCTTCTGCCCGTCGAGTTGGGAAGCTTTGACGTGGTAGTCGGAATGGATTGGTTGTCGAGCAACCGAGCAGAGATTGTGTGTCACGAGAAGATTATTCGCATTACTATGAGAATGGAGAGAAAATTGAAGTACATGGAGAGAAGCACGATATGCCCCTAAGGATCATCAGTTGTTTGAAATCTCGAAGATGCTTGTAGAAAGGATGTGTTGCTTTCTTGGCACACATTGTGGACAAGGAAGCCGCCGAGCCAAAGGTAGAAGATATCCCAATTGTGAAGGAATATCCTGAAGTCTTCCCCGAAGACTTGCCAGGATTGCTGTCGCAGCGACAAGTCGAATTCCACATTGACTTAGTTCTAGGCGTTGCGCCTGTAGCAAAGGCACCTTATCGACTTGCGCCTTCCGAGATGCAAGAGTTGTCGACGCAACTTCAGGAGCTTTTGGACAAGGGATTTATCAGACCAAGCTTCTCGCCTTGGGGAGCTCCAGTGTTGTTTGTCAAGAAGAAGGACGGTAGTTTCTGCATGTGTATCGACTACCGAGAGCTAAACAAGTTGACCATTAAGAATTGGTATCCTTTACCAAGGATTGATGACCTGTTTGATCAACTACAAGGTTCGAGTTTTTACTCCAAGATTGATCTTCGATCAGGTTATCACCAGTTGAGAATACAAGAGGAGAGTATTCCGAAGACTGCCTTTAGGACTCGATATGAACATTACGAGTTTCTGGTTATGCCATTTGGTTTGACAAACACGCCAGCAGTGTTTATGGATTTGATGAACAGAGTCTGCAAGCCATATCTCGATAAGTTTGTGATTGTGTTTATCGATGATATTTTGATTTATTCGAAGACGAAGGAGGAACACGAGCAACATCTAAGAGCTATCTTAGAGCTGCTCAAGGAAGAGAAATTATACGCAAAGTTCTCGAAGTGTGAGTTCTTGTTGCATGAGGTTCAGTTCCTTGGTCACGTGGTTAACCAAGATGGAATTCATGTGGATCCCACAAAGATCGAGGCGATCAAGAATTGGGAGACTCCGAAGACGCCAACCGAGATTCGACAGTTCCTAGGTTTGGATGGGTATTATCGCAGATTCATTGAGGATTTTTCGAAAATCGCTCAACCATTGACCTCCCTCACTCATAAGGACAAGAAGTATGAATGGGGAGATAACCAAGAAGAAGCTTTTCAGTTGTTGAAGAACAAGCTTTGCGATGCACCGATCCTATCTCTACCCGAAGGCACCAACGACTTCGTGGTATATTGCGACGCCTCGCGTCAAGGTTTAGGCTGCGTGCTGATGCAGCGACAGAAGGTTATAGCCTATGCTTCGCGCCAATTGAACGTTCATGAGAAAAATTACACCATGCATGATTTGGAATTAGGCGCAGTGGTGTTTGCATTAATGATCTGGCGACATTACTTGTATGGCACGCGATGCACGATCTTTACTAATCACAAGAGCCTGCAGCATATATTCGATCAGAAAGAGCTTAATATGAGACAACACCGATGGGTGGAGCTGTTAAACGATTATGATTATGAGATCAAGTATCACCCAGGGAAGGCGAATGTCGTAGCAGACGCCTTGAGTCGAAAAGAAAGGATCAAGCCCATAAGGGTTAGGGCTTTGGAAATTATTATTCAAACGGACCTCTCGTTGCACATTCGTGCCGCGCGGAGAGAAGCTCTTAAGGAAAGAATCTTGAAGATGAATATCTCCGTGGGATGGAGAAACAGTTGGTACCAAACGAGGAAGGAACATTGTGTTTCATGGGAAGAATTTGGGTACCCCTCTTTGGTTGTCTTAGAGAAGTAATTTTCGATGAAGCTCACAAGTCACGGTACTCGATCCATCCAGGATCGGATAAGATGTACCAAGATTTAAAGGATTTCTACTGGTGGCCGAGATTGAAAGGCGATGTTGCAACGTATGTTGGCAAATGTTTGACTTGTGCCAAGGTAAAGGCCGAATATCAGAAGCCTTCAGGTCTTCTGCAATAACCTGAAATACCCATGTGGAAATGGGAGCAGATTTCAATGGATTTTGTAACAAAGTTACTAAAGACACCCAGAGGTCATGATACGATTTGGGTAATCGTAGACCGTCTAACGAAATCTGCGCACTTTTTGGTGATCAAGGAGAAAGATAACACTAGTAAGCTCGCTGAGCTGTACCTCAGAGAGATAGTTGCACGACATGGAGTGCCTCTCTCGATCATTTCTGATAGATACGGAAGATTCGTATCAAGGATTTGGCAATCCTTCTAAGAAGCGTTTGGTTCTCAGCTGAATCTGAGTACGGCATTTCACCCACAGACTGACGGCCAGAGCGAACGAACGATTCAAACGCTAGAAGACATGTTGCGAGCTTGCGTAATGGATTTGGGTGGCAATTGGGACACTCATCTACCATTGGTTGAATTCTCATATAACAACAGTTACCATGCAAGCATTCAAGCTGCACCGTTTGAGGCTCTTTATGGACACAAATGTCGATCACCGTTATGTTGGGCAGACGCGGGTGATAGACAGCTTGTTGGTCCCGAATTGGTTCAAGAGACAACAGACAAGATTATACATATCCGAGAGCGCATCAAGGTGGCTCGTGATCGACAAAAGAGCTATGCGGACCAAAGGAGGAAACCTTTGGAGTTTCAAGTTGGAGAGATGGTTTTGTTAAAGGTCTCACCCTGGAAGGGTGTAGCACGCTTTGGAAAGCGTGGGAAATTGAACCCAAGATATATTGGACCATTCAAAATCCTAGAAATGATTGGTCTTGTAGCTTATAAGTTGGATCTACCTGCAGAACTGAATGGCGTTCATGATACATTTCATGTATCTAATCTGAAAAGGAGTCCAACTCAAGAAACAGTTGTCATTCCTGCCGATGAAGTCCACATTGACGACACACTCCACTTTACTGAAGAACCTGTTGAGGTTACTGATTGGAAGGTTAACAAGACGCGAAGGAGTAGTGTTAAACTCGTCAAGGTTCGTTGGAATGCGCGTCACGGCCCAGAATTCACTTGGGAGCATGAGGATCGCATGAAAGCAAAATACCCACATTTGTTCCCCAAGACCACTGCAACTAGTAGCAGAACTAAAATTTCGGGACGAAATTTTCTTAACAGGGGGAGAATGTGACAACTGTCAAAAATCCAGGTATGCGTACAATTTAATTAACCATGATTAGTGCTTAATGACTGTGCTGAATTACAAATGACTGCTTTCTGATTTCTGCATCATACTTACATGTGCATCACATTTCATACTGTCACATCATTTTTACATACAAACTTTAGTGACATAAACGATGCACCAAGCACAGCTAGCACAGTTAGCGGATAACTCAAAAAATGCTGACGATGTTCAGTACATAGACAAACAGTGTTTTGAGACCCAACATGGGCCAGAGACAAGGTACTACACTAGTATAGTGTGTAGGAAAGTGAGGATCACAAAACTGCTTCACTAGGTGATAGTTTAGGTGCCGGAAAGTGCCTAAAACCCACCTAAAGTGCTGAATTCAGCATATTTCAGCAAAAATCAGCATTTTAACATGCTAGTAATATGCAAAAATACGACTAAATGGTCCTGAATGCTTTCCTAATTGTCAGGAATTAAAAGTGTCACAAAAGGGTACTTAAAGGACACTAAACGGAATAGTTTGACACTTTAACGAACCGGTATCTAACCAAACAACCGGACACTACCCGAAACACCAAAATTAAACTAGAAACATTGTTTTAATGTTTCTGAGCTAGTTATGATCCCCGAACACCCTATATAACACATGTTACACATGAACACTATTCAATACACTTAGAATCCTAACTAAACACTTAACTTACCATTGAAAACCAACCAAGACCCCCCCTTGTGTGTGGACGGTCACTAGGTTGCCTCACCACCTAGATTTTACTTGATCTCCCAAAGATTTGTGAAGATTTGTTTAGATCATGTTTTGTACTTAACAAACATGTTACACAATGGATAAAGGCATTAGATGGTTATAAGAAGACATGAGCTCTCATAATCACCCACACTTAATCACCTTCATCTTTTGCTCCCTCTCCTCCTTACTCTCGGCCGAGACCTCATCCCCACACCACCACCATTGTCAAGTCTTGTTCATTCAATCCAAGATCATCCTAAGGTGTAAGAAGGTGCTTAAGGAAGTGTGGAGCTTGTGGATCTTGAAGGACCTCTCCCGAGTGCTTTTATCCATCACATTTGCCATCATCAACTTCTTGTGTTCATCCCTAGCCTTTGTGCTAGTAGTAAGCTTCATATCACTTGATCTTACTTCATATTTTGATTGTTAAAAGATGTTGTACATTGTTAATCTTGATGAACACTAAAGAACATAATCTTGAATCTTTAACATAAGCTTATAAACATATGAATACTTGTTGTTTAGTGATGATTTGCTTCTTGATGATTGATGATTTATGTTAGTGATGTTAGACATCATATGAAACTTACTAGATTGTGATTAAACACATGATCTAGTAAGTTAAGGTGGTGATCTTGTGAAAGACCAAGATCATCATGCTTTATGTTTCATGAACTTGAAAAATGAAAATGAATTTTGTGAATGATGTAGTATGTAACATGTTTACTAGACATAAATGTGGATGATTACAAAAATAGTTTTCCAAAGAAACCAAGTTAAATAACAAAATTTACATAAACATTGTTTGACCCTTAGAAAATTAAACATGAACTCATTGGTGTTCATATATTCACCTGAATTTTCGTTTTATAATGTGTTTTGTAGGACAGGGTTTCAGAAGTAACTAGCAAAGGCCAGCATGAATGTATGGACACCTGAGTTTACAGATGCATCTGAGTTTAGTCTGTCACAGTTATGGGTCATTTCTGGTTCATTTGGTAATGATCTCAATACCATAGAAGCTGGTTGGCAGGTAATTTTATATATATATATATATATAATTTTTCAGATAACATTCTTTAACTTTTACACTTTAGAAAAGACAAAAGAATTATTTTACAAAAAAATAGATTAAATGAAATATTACTTCTGAATTTATTAAAAAATGTGATTTTCAAGCTATCCATGATTCTTCAGGTTAGCCCGGAGTTATACGGAGATGGGTATCCAAGATTCTTCACTTACTGGACTGTAAGTATATTGCTGTTTTGTTTAGAAAACCTGTCTTTTGAGGTGGTGAGAGCACATATTCGGGTTGAAATTTGTCATTTTTAGTATGGGGCCAAATTGGACATGGTCGAGTTGTGGATTCGGCTCCACAATTTTGTTGTCCAAATTTTTTCCTAGAGTAAAGTAGACAGATGGTCCCTGTGGTTTACCAAAATTTTGGATTTGGTCCCTATCTTTTCAAAAGGGCAAGGATGGTCCATATGGTTTGCACTTTGTAACGCATTTAGTCCTCAGCCAACAAATCTAAAGGTTTCCGCATGTCCAAGTTCAGGGACTAGATGCGCTACAAACTGCAAAACACGGGGACCATCCATGTGACTTTTGGCAAAATTAGGGACTAGATGCATTACAAAGTGCAACCCACCTGGACCATCCGTGAACTTATAAAAATCTATAGACCAAATCCAAAATTTTGGTAAAACACAGGGACCATCCGTGTACTTTACTCTTTTAACTATTTATAAATTAATTATGATTGAAAAATATATTTACTACGATAATGGTCTAAATCTTTAAATTAAAACAATGTTGTCTAAAATAAGATTAGCGTTGACGACTTTCAACCCGTTTGAGATGAGACATAACCCAAATCAACCCAATAAGCAAACGGGTCGTGATAGAGATCCGATTCTGATTAATAGGAATATAGATTGGAATTGAAATTGATACGAAGAAGATAATACAAACATAGCGAACACCGAAGTGTTCCCAGGGCCTAGCCCTCTCTCACTGCACAAACGCAGGAGCCCTAATTGATCTAACAAACTTCTGCCAACCTATCACGACCTCATTTATTCCTATTTATAGAATTATAAGTTGCACTTAACCCCCTTCTAGAATAGACAAATGACAATTAACTATAAACCTGATTATGATTCCTTTCATTACTCCCCCTGCAAAACAGTCTTGCCCTCAAGACTGGGAACGACAACTGACTCAACACCCAAGCGGAGGTTTCCTCGAGAGTGACTCAGGTGGTCGACACTGCCCATGCACCACCCAAGAATGACTTGAAAGCACATGAATACCGCCAATGAAATTTGCCGAACAGGAACCCATAACAGGAAGAAAGGATTTAGGAAGCAGTTGCAATAGCTGTGATTGAACGGAGGAGTCGGCTACGAAACCCAACAACAACGTCACTGCAGAAGATTGTTTCCTCCGATCAAATGGAATGAAAACCCGAACCGACGAAAGAATATCAGCCAATTTGAGAGTAGTTTCAACCTGAATTTGGAGGCCCGAACAGTCCGCAATGTTAATCGGAGCTTGCACAGTAGTCGAACTGTTAGTAAGCGGGGCCTTACAATCCACTGCAGCAGAAATTAACTTCGAAACCTCATAGAAGTGGCGATTATCACTTGAAGGTGGAGTTGGGTATGGAGGAACAGATGAAATGTCGGAAATCTCGTCGTGTATGGTGAAAACAGGGGCAGAAAACAGAGGTGAAGATAGAAATGGAGCTGCAGGATAAGCTTTGCCACCAAACAGGTCCAGATCTGGAGAGACCCGGCCCAAAACCGGTTTTCTGTTTAAACCATGGCCCACCACTGTTCCTGAGCCCAATTTTTCTTGTAAATCTACCGTCATAACCCTAGTTTCCCTAAATTCTGAGAAACGTGAATCTAGAGGTCTAGTCGACATCAATTGTTCATGCTTACTCCAGCGTTCTTCAGATCTGGCTACTATTGCCTCCAATTGCGCTACCAGAGACGGAATACCACCAGACAACTCTCCATCGCAAGCAGATTTGCGACCAAAATCCCAATCGGAAACAGATTTGGGACGAGATTGGGCAGGCACCTCACCGAAATTGCCTCCCGAACCAAGCGACCCAGCAACAGTCTTCAATATGGCTAATGTCGAGACCTCCGGTGCCGATTTAGCTGAAACAGAATTCGGAGGTCCAGGATCCACGAAGTCACCATCGTAAAACTGAACAAGCATAGCAGCAATGAAATCTGACCAGGTGAGGAAATCACTTCTAAACCAGGAATTGAACCAATAAAATGGTTCATCATCAAAGGCAGCCATGACATTGGAGAAGCGCTCGCTTTCATCACTGATGTCATAATGGAGAAAAAACCGTTCAGCTTGACAGATCCAATGAGCAGGTGCAAAACCAGTGAAACGAGGTAAATCCATTTCTTCCAAAGCCATCTATGCGGATTGAGGGAACCGACAGATCCGGCAGAAGCAGAAACTAGAATTTGGTGGAGAGCAGAGGTGAGGCAGGTCGGACCAATGATAGAGATCCGATTCTGATTAATAGGAATATAGATTGGAATTGAAATTGATACGAAGAAGATAATACAAAGATAGCTAACACCGAAGTGTTCCCAGGGCCTAGCCCTCTCTCACTGCACAAACTCAGGAGCCCTAATTGATCTAACAAACTTCTGCCTACCTATCATGACCTCATTTATTCCTATTTATAGAATTATAAGTTGCACTTAACCCCCTTCTAGAATAGACAAATGACAATCTCTCTCTTATAATAAATCAGAGGGCATTTGGCTGAGGTGTCAACACCACAAGCCACCCTCTTTCTCTCTCTCCTACATGGGAATCTCTGCCTTCATCTACATCCACGTGTCATTTTCTGGGTTTTTTTATAAACCTAATGAAAAGGATGATAAAAGGGTGCAGACAAAGACAAAAGGTCTGTTTCTCTCATCTCTCTCTTTCTCTCTTCTGCAGGTATGTTGAACACAATCAGACACCAACAAACAAAAAGTTGAACATGAAAGAGGTAATCAGATTTCAAAATTCAAATGGATTTCAAACACCCGCCTCTAAATTCCCCCCTTCGTTCAAAATGACAAAAACCCTAATCAGATTTCAAAATATAGATCTCTTTCATGCTCTGATCCTCCTTGCAGATCTCTTCAAACTCCGACACCAGCTGGTGAGGCTTGTGTATTTCTTTTCCATGGCGTTTGTCGTTTGAGGTTTTTTGTTCGTTTACCAGGTATGTTATTGTTCCAATGTTGATTGGGTTAAGCACCATCACAAGAAAACCCTAAATTGCTCAGTTTGTTAAATACCACATTCATTTCATTCAGCACCATCACAAGACAACCCTAAATTGCTCATCCAATGTTTTTTTTTTCGATCTCTATATTTCAAAAGAAAACCCTAAATCGCTCATTCTTCTCTGCCTATTCTCTCATGCATCGTCCGTCTGCTCTCTACCTTATAAATGTAGGTATTTCTTCTCTACTCCTTCTGGTTCAATTTAGGTTTTTTTTTCCTTTATTCAGTTCTTATTGTTGTTATTTTGCTCTAAGAACTATGTAGCCTTTTCGTATGTTAATAAGAGTTTGTCCTTATCAATTCACGTTAATGGTTCTTTCTTGTGATTATTATGATGTTTGACACTGATGTTTTCACTTTTTTTTTCAGATTCATGTTAAGCGATTCCATATACATTGAAAGAGAAACAGTCTATTTTGGTTTAAGGTATGATCTTCAACAAAATCTTCAATGATTCTGTAATTGATTTATTGTTTCCTGTTTTATTATTATTATTATTTTTTTTTTTTTTTTTGTGATTTTAGGGGTTTTGTTAGATTTTCTAAGTTGTTGACTTAGTTGAATGGTTTGACAAGTTGACTTAATCATGTAATTATATGTATGGCTTATTTGCTATATTGGATTGCAATAGAGATATCAAACGTGCTTTTTATCCATTCAATACATATTTCTAACTACTTTCAAGATTTATACAACTCAATATTAATATAATGACTGTTGAAATTTTGGCTCTGATCTACTCCCGTGACTAGGGTAGCAGTGTTGTACACACATTGACTTCAATTGCACAATCTTAATAACATGTGAAAAGTAAACAATTTCAAGTAAGTGAGTTATTATATGAGTTTCCAAACAATAACTCTAGAAGGTCATGTATGCAGTCCGCGGGCTAAATTGCTCTAAAGGTTTAGATATGATTTTTTTCTTCCTTCTCAATCATTCATTACTTTTTATTGTTATTGGGTCTCCTAAGTCTAAAAGGTTTAGATATCTTTTACTACGCATGTCATTCTATTTGATTATAAGAAGTGGGCAGTCCCAAATTTGCTTCCCTTTTTGAAACCAAATTTGCTTCCCTGTTATCTATTGTCTATGAGCTCAGGTGGGTCGATTGGGGTAATGGGTCAAAATGACCAGTCAGGGTAATGAAAACTAAATTGGCAATACGGGTCGATTGGGGTAATGGGTCAAAATGACCAGTCAACTAAGTCTGATATGATTTTTTTTTTTTACAATTTTATAACCAACATTGTTCTGGTGTAATATTTGAACAAAAAATGGGATATGAATTTCATTTGTATGTATATCGGTGAGGAATAAAATAACCGAACCGATACTAACTAGAGCTTGCCAGATGATTGATGTTGCATGTTGCAATCTTATGGTTCAACATAAAAATATCTTAAGTACACGGCTAAAATTGAAGCCAGTGTTACTGTATTTGGATTCTTAGTTTTGTGTTGTTAGCTTTTTAAATTTACTATTTGTATCATTTAGAATTGGACGTGTTTAACGTCAATGCTCATTTATGTTTTCATTTAAAATGTGGTAGGTGGACATGTTTTCTATATTAAACAGTTTATATGCCCAACTTGAGTTCCCGTATCATCTTTGTCACCACTTAAGGTTAGTTTTATATTTCACTTGGCGTTACGTTACCGTTTGTTTTTTTATTCAACCATGTAACAAAGTTAACTTGATCAAAATTATAATCAAAGTTTTGTGTAGTTAAGCATTTTTTTTTTCATTTAAGTGATTACTATCAGCTATATATGCATGTGAGAGTTGTTTAACTAATTTACAAAGTGTTGTTCGACAATTCAATTTGTAATTTTCTGATATAAGTAGAAGTAGTTGTTTCAAATTTTCAATTATTAATTTTAGGAAAAATGACAGATAGTACGACTTAACTACTTTCCTTCAAGTTCATGGCCTTAACATCAAGATGATATTTATTAGGTACTGTAACTTATGAATATTGTCTTCCACATAGGCCTACTGTCTCTAAAGAAGCTCTCTTTGAATATTCATTTTTATTCATTGCGGAATATTCCATTAACCTTTTGGTGGCTTTTAATAATTTAGTGAATAAGGTAGTTGTGGCTGACAGCTTGGTAAGTTTATGTATAATGTATGCATCTAGTAGAGAAACTTCAGGTTTTTAGTTGGGGTTTGATGATTGTTCTGCGAAACGGTTCATCGTGTGTTTGAAACCACTGTTGGGTTAAAAGTTAAAACAGTGTTTTGTTGAGAAAACAGTGGCTGAAACCACTGTTGGGTTAAAACGGTGGTTTGAAACCACTGTTAGGTTAAAACAGTGGTTGACGTTGGTCAAACAGTGGTTTGACTATAGTCAAACAGACTTTGGTCAAACAGTGGTTTGCTTTTTTTGCGACCATTAATCACCTTCACTTCCAGGTTATTATCTTTCGAAATATTCTCTAAATTTTCTATATGAGTATTTGCAAATCTTATAACACAAATGCTTACGTTTTTTATGTCGTCTTCTGGCTTATTACTTACCCGTCCCATTTCGTATTTAAGAAAGTTGCCACAAAAAAGATTACTGATTTTAAGGGAGGTTTCAAAGTTTATGAACTTCTCAACTATCCCGTTCGAGGTCTTGTATTCGAAGGCGGAAATTATTTGAAAGATATGCCTTCAAGATCAAAACATATCTTACAATGTGCTCATTTCAGATATGCCTTCAAGATCAAAACATATCTTACAACTCGTGAGTATTCACGGGTGATAACCTATTAATATTTTATATTTTAAAAATGTATAAATTTTTAATAAGTAATACAATAAAACTATCCGGGAAGCAGTCCCGGGTGATAACCCGTGAAGCTCACAGGTGAAGCTTATTTAAATATTTGATGACTTTAAACCCTTTACTTATGATTGGGGATATCGTCATTGGAGATTTGGATAGTTTATAAATTTTAAGATGACTAAGGTTTTTATCTAAAGATGATTAATTTTTTAATTGATTATATTGTAGTCTTGAACAAAGGATGGGGCTTTAATGGCTGTTCCAACCAGTGCTACAGTGGGTAAAGATTGGAAAATTGGGGTTTTGAAAGATGAGAAAGTTGCAACTCAGGGTATTCGGATAGAAGACGGTCGCCAACGGGTTCCTTTGCATGAATTTTGTCCGTTGGAGTTTTGGTAACAGAATGAAGGAAATACTCCTTGAAACACACTAAAGGATATTGTATGGAACAAAGATACAGAGGTTACAAAGGTATGTGTTGTTTATACGAAATCATGTTTTTTAAGTGGAAATGTTGGGTTTTGAACCTGCAAATGTATGGTTAACAGACTTGGAAGTTACCCGTTGTATTGTTTATCGTGATTATTGAACACTTGGGTTTGGGGTGTATTTGATGTGGATTCGGAAGGTGGTTATGTGATATTAAATTGTCATAATCAGATAATAAGCTGTAATAAAATTCGTGTAGTTGTAACAGTTAGTAATGTTGATATTCTTAGGAGGCTGATGTGGATAATGCTTTCATTTTATCCATATATGAGAGAAGATTGTTTTTGGTGATGAAGAACTCAATTACTGAGATAGGAGGTTATTTCAGCAAAGGTAAAGGAAAGTCTGTGATGAAGAAGACCAATAATGGAGTTGTAGTGTTTATTTTATATGAATAAAGTTGGATGATCCGAACAAAAAAAAAAAAAAAAAACCCGATCCACATTCATTTGGATCCCATGTGAAATTATGTGTTTATGGTATGGTACATTTTTTTTGTTGGTAATGTTTGCCAAACATGAATGGTTATCCACTTATAAGAAATCATATAAAAAAATTATTTTGTAAATATAATTGTTTTAACACAACACATAACCCGTGAAGCTCACGGGTATATAACCTAGTTAACTATAAACCTGATTATGATTCCTATCAGGTCGAAATTAAATCCTCTGTATTGCACACACACATATATATATATATATATATATATGTGTGTGTGTGTAAAGAAAGGGCTAATCTATGTTAATATTTACAGACGGATGCATACCAATTTTATCTCCTAGATCATCTTATAACGACAAACAATTCGATATCTGTGTCATGATATGGAAGGTAAATACTAAATAAATTTTATCTGTATTTTTGGAAAACTTAACACATAAATAAAATCCAAATTAACAAGAGCCTGTCGGGTTTTTTTAGAAAAAATGTCTCCCAATTTATGAACATTTTTCTCTTCAAATTTTAATTTTATCTTTTTTAGGCCAACATAAGAAATATATAATTGTAAGATTCTCTTCATCATGTGTAGACCTCCCTTTAACTTTTAGTCAAGTACTTATATTATATAGATTATTACTAAGTTCATACCATCTCGGTTTCGGCTTTTTCTTCGAGTTTTGTTTATCTTCTACTCAGATACTTCTAAATCTTAACTGTTACAATACTGATAAATGAAAGTAACACAAACAAAATACAAGCCTTATGTGGGCTATGGTGCCACTGTTTCACAATAGGTAGCATTAGAGGTGGCAAGGGGGCGGATCGGGTGTGTTAGGTACCGGGTCAAATAGATTTATGTTGAACTGGGTTGTTTTTAGTACGGGTCAAAAAAGACTGTGCGGGTTGACCCGACACATTTTTTGTCCATCTTTATTATTATATACAAGTATAAGGGGAGGAGGGGTGGTTCACTAGTGATAGATTCTAGTGATGGGAGCACCCAATCAAATCATGCCATGTCAGCACCCAATATTCTATCACTAGTGATAGAAATGTAGTGGGGGTGGTATCACTAGTGATAGGGATTCCAATGTACAAATATTAATGCACAATGTACAAGATACACGTTCCATTTTTTGATTTGCAACGCGTTATACACTCAACGAGTGATAGATAAACGAGTGATAGAAAGGGGCGGCGGCGGTGTAGAGTGATAGATTAACGAGTGATGGGGTGGTATCACGCACCACCCCGCCTGCCCTAACTAACTCATATTTTTACACTACTGATATAGTGATATAGTTTGGCTATAACGGGTCAAATGAGTTTACGTTGAAAGGGGTCATTTACGGGTCAGAAAGACCGTGCGAGACCCGACACATTTTTTGTCCATTCAAATATTTTATAGAAATAACTCATATCTTACAATACTTGTATAGTGATATAATTTTTGAAATATGGCATTTAGCATGTATAGTGATGAAAACAGAAGAAGACGCGTGTTGGATGTTGGCGGTTCTTTTGGAACATGTATTAGTCAATGATTGCTACTCAAATAACTTATTTATCAGGCTGTCATGTAGAACAGAGGGGTGTTAAAAGATTTGCTAAAAAAGAAATGCCCAAGGTAATAATGTATTGCTTTATATATTTATCATGAAGTTACGGCTTTTAAACTTTTGAGTATTCTGGAACAGTATACATGCTCATTTAGAAGCTCTTGAGTTCGATGTCTCTCTTGTTGCCACAGAGTGATTCCTTTGCCTCTTTTCAAAGAGCTTGCCTTCAGAGGTTACGATTACTGTAGACATACGTACATCATGAATATGCACATGTACATGTATGTATATGTCTAATAGTTATGTTCGTACAAATGCAGACAACGTTGCGAGTTTGGGATGTTCTCTTTTATGAAGGAGCACAGGTCTTACTTAATGAAGTGTTTTGACTTCCAAAATGTTGAATTATTAAAACTTTAGGGGCCAAAGTGTAACATGTCATATGTCACTTTCAATTCAAATTAATTTGAATTGTGCATGATCGACTTTATACGGCGCATTATTTCTTCTTGGTCAAAAAGGTGAACAGGTGAAGAAACTAGCGCATGCAATTTGAAGGCGAGAAAAATGAGGTTGTTCACATTTTATTTCTTGTCTATAAATAGGCCTTCAGGCATCCTCTCAAATTGTACCAAAAACATACAAATATATATACATATAAGAGATACAAAAATTCTCTTGTATATATATTTTTCTTTTCTTTTCTCCAAACTCTGTAAACACTACAAAAATATAGTTAATTGTTTCTCGGCTTCCGCCACCCGTGGTTTTTCCCGATTTGGGTTTTCCACGTAAATCCCCGTGTCTCTTTTATTTATTTTTCTACTTATCATATTGCCCGGTGTTTGATTACGCTTGATACATTAATTCCATCCCGCGTCAAACTAATATTATCCATTACTGCTCGGATCCTTGGGCGAGTTTTCACACTCTTTTATCACAATTGGTATCAGAGCATTCGGGTTTTAATATTAGTTTATTGGAATTATTTTATCAAGTGGTAAATCATGTCTACAATGAAATTCGATATTCCGTTGTTAGATCGAAACACCAGGTTTCCTCTATGGCAAGTAAAGATGAGAGATGTTCTAATTCAGATGGATTTACATAAGGCGCTTTTGGGTTTCGATAAGATGCCCGCGTCATGGAACCAAGAAGAAAGGGAGATGAAAGATCTCAAAGCACTATCCCAGATTCGTTTTCACTTATCAAACGATGTTTTGCAGGATGTTCTGAAAGAAACTTCAGCGGCTTCTTTATGGCTAAAGTTGGAGCAATTATTGATGACAAAAAGCCTACCAAACAAGTTGCATCTAAAGCAACGGCTGTTCAATCTTAAAATGATTGAAGGCAGTTCTCTAGCTGAACATATTTCCACATTCAAAGAGTTAGTAAATAACTTAGAGAATATGGATGTTCAGTATGAAGATGAAGACTTGGCTTTATTTTTGCTGTCATCATTGCCCGAATCCTACAGCCATTTTCGTGATACTATCATCTATAGCCGCGACACTCTTGTCTTAGATGAAGTTTACACAGCTTTAGATTCAAAAGAAAAGATGAAGTATATTACTGGTGGTGGTACCAGTGATGAGAAAGCCGAAGGTTTAAATGCCAGAGGAAGAACAACATATAGGGGTAAAAACCCTCAATCTTCCAACAGAACGAGATCCAAGTCTAAAGGCAAACGAAAGTTTTGCAATTACTGTCATAAGAAGGGACATACAATTGATGAATGTTTCAAGTTGAAGAATAAAGAGAAAGCAGCAGCATATGGTAAACAAGCTAGCACTTCGGGTGAAGCTGATGTAGCAGAGGCTGGTTGTATTGGAGAACTCCTGACAGTTTATTCAGATAAACTGGATTCCACTGATGAATGGATACTTGATTCTGGTTGTACTTTTCATATGTGTCACAACAGAAGTTGGTTTTATACATTTGAAAAGGTTAACCAGGGTTATGTCTTAATGGGCAACAATTCTACATGTCCAGTTGTTGGATATGGCTCAGTCAGAATCCGTATGTTTGACGGAGTTATCCGAACCATTGGGAATGTTAGATATGTTCCTGACCTCAGAAGAAACTTGTTATCTCTCAGCTCCTTTGATAAAAAAGGATATGAGTTTGCCGGTAAATGTGGAGTTCTCAGGGTATTCAAAGATGGTTTCGACAAACTGAGGGCCAAGCGAAAAACCTCAGACCTCTACTTTCTTGAAGGGCAAACAATTTCGAGTGATGCTGCTGTTGTTTCAAAGTCTCTTTCTGAACCAGATCAGTCCCGTCTTTGGCATCTTCGACTCGGCCATATGAGTTTTCAAGGCATGTCCGAATTGAGTCGAAGAGGATTACTTGGTGAACAAAAGATTGTTGATTTAGAGTTCTGTGAAGACTGTGTGTATGGCAAGGCAAAACGAGTGAGATTTCTAAGTGGCGTTCATACAACGAAAGGACCACTTGACTATGTCCACTCGGATTTATGGGGACCGGCTCGAGTTGCTTCGAATGGTGGAGCTAATTATATGCTCACTATCATTGATGATTTATCCAGGAAGGTGTTGTCTTTTTTCTTAAAACATAAGGGAGACGTTTTTTCTACCTTCAGAAACTGGAAAGTTCAGGTTGAAAAGCAGTCAGGATTGGTGGTAAAGTATCTTCGCACGGATAATGGACTTGAGTTTTGCTCAGAAGAGTTTAATGCCTATTGCCGAAAGGAGGGCATCACTCGACACCGCACGGTGGTCCATACACCTCAACAAAATGGTGTAGCCGAAAGGATGAATCGCACCATTATGGAGAAGGTCCGGTGTATGCTTTCTAATTCCAAATTGCCAAAGTCATTTTGGGCGGAGGCTGCTTCAACTGCTTGCTATCTAATCAATCGATCACCATCACGAGCAATTGAGAAGAAAACTCCTTTTGAGTTATGGTCCGGAAAACCTGCCGATTATACAGGTTTAAAACCTTTTGGATGTCCAGCGTATGCACGTGTTGACAATGGGAAGTTAGAACCAAGAGCAATAAAATGTGTTTTTCTTGGGTACAATCCGGGGGTAAAAGGTTACAAGTTCTGGAGCTTTAAACTGAAGAAAGTTATTATCTCAAGAGATGTTACTTTTGATGAGTCTAGTATGATTCAACCAGTTGCAGACCCTTCAAAAGGTACAGATACATCAGACACATCATCCGAAGCAAGAAAAGAGCAATCTCAATTGAAGGTGGAGCTTCCTACTCCACCTACTACCGATCAGAGTACAATTAAGCATCAAGAGTCTTCCCCGCCAGATGATCATGTTGCTGTTGAGGATTCAACACCTTCACAGCCACAAGCTACTACTCCAAGCATTGCAAGAGATAGGCCGAGAAGACAAATTGTTCCTCCGAAAAGGTATGCTGAATCTGACCTGGTTGCTTATGCTCTTACTGTTGCTGCCAATATTGAGTCAGGAATGGAGCCTGTTAATTATGAAGTGGCTATCAAGTCTAAAGACTCAAGTGATTGGATGATTGCTATGCATAATGAGATGGAATCCTTGCAAAGAAATGGTACTTGGGACTTAGTCCCTATTCCGAAAGGAAAAAGGCCAGTTAAATGCAAGTGGGTCTACAAGCTCAAAGAACCTGTCAACCCAACCGAGAAACCAAGGTACAAAGCTCGGTTAGTAGCTAAAGGCTACAGTCAGATTCCTGGCATTGATTATACTGACATTTATTCCCCAGTTGTCAAACATACTTCCATTCGTGTATTGTTGGGGTTGGTTGCTTCTAATGATTATGAGTTAGAGCAACTTGATGTTACTACAGCTTTCTTAAATGGTGAGCTTGAGGAAGATATTTTTATGCAACAGCCCGAAGGCTTTGTAGTTCCTGGCAAGGAGAACTACGTGTGTAAATTGAATAAATCTCTTTATGGCCTCAAGCAGTCTCCTAGACAATGGTATAAAAGGTTTGATTCATTTATGACCGGTCACGAATTCAAAAGGTGCACCCGTGATAGCTGCGTATATTACAAGAATTATGACGATGGTTCAATGATCTACTTACTTTTATACGTGGATGACATGTTGATCGCAGCGAAAGATATGAAGGAGATTCAGAGATTAAAAGACCAGTTGAAAGCTGACTTTGAAATGAAGGACTTGGGAGCTGCCAAAAAGATTTTAGGTATGGAAATTGTTCGTGACAGGAAGTCTAGGATCTTGCATCTTTCTCAGAAAAGTTATATTGAGAAAGTCCTAAGACGCTTCAATATGCATGAAGCAAAACCTGTCAACACACCTTTTGCAGCTTATTTCAAGCTATCATCCGCTTTGAGTCCTACTACTGAGACTGATATGGCTTATATGGCACGCGTACCATACTCTAGTGCTGTTGGATCTTTGATGTATGCTATGATTTGCACGCGTCCTGATTTGGCTTATGCTGTTAGCATGGTCAGTAGATATATGGCGAACCCGGGGAAAGAACACTGGAAAGCAGTACAATGGATCTTTCGTTATTTGCGCGGTACGTCTTCTATGTGTCTACGTTATGGTAAATCTAACACTGGGGTTTTTGGATATGTTGATTCAGATTATGACAAAGATTTGGATAAACGAAGATCAATTACAGGGTATGTGTTTACTTTGCATGGTTGTGCTATTAGCTGGAAAGCACAGTTACAGTCTACAGTTGCACTGTCTTCTACTGAGGCAGAATATATGGCGATTACAGAAGCAGTTAAGGAAGATATATGGTTGAAGGGATTATTTAAAGAACTCGATGATAGAATAAAGGTTACCACAATTTTCTGTGATAATCAAAGTGCTATCTTCTTGAGTAAAGATCAGATGTTTCATGACCGAACAAAGCACATTGATATTCGTTATCATTTTGTGCGTGATGTCATTGAGAAATGTGATTGTGTCATAGACAAGATTGATACAGATTATAATCCCGCTGATGTATTCACCAAGAGTCTTCCAATAGCCAAGTTCAAACTATGTTTAGACTTGATGGGCATTTCTAATCGCAATTGAGCCAGATAGGCTCGTGGTGGAGGAAGTATTTTTATCTTTCGGAAACAATTTTTCTCTATATGGTGACTGCAGGTTCTTATGGAGTTTTGGAGTTAGATAAGGTGCATGTTACATAATCATTTTGTTCCTTATTGCATTTTAAAGTCAAGGTGGAGATTGAAGTGTTTTGACTTCCAAAATGTTGAATTATTAAAACTTTAGGGGGCAAAGTGTAACATGTCATATGTCACTTTCAATTCAAATTAATTTGAATTGTGCATGATCGACTTTATACGGCGCATTATTTCTTCTTGGTCAAAAAGGTGAACAGGTGAAGAAACTAGCGCATGCAATTTGAAGGCGAGAAAAATGAGGCTATTCACATTTTATTTCTTGTCTATAAATAGGCCTTCAGGCATCCTCTCAAATTGTACCAAAAACATACAAATATATATACATATAAGAGATACAAAAATTCTCTTGTATATATATTTTTCTTTTCTTTTCTCCAAACTCTGTAAACACTACAAAAATATAGTGAATTGTTTCTCGGCTTCCGCCACCCGTGGTTTTTCCCGATTTGGGTTTTCCACGTAAATCCCCGTGTCTCTTTTATTTATTTTTCTACTTGTCATATTGCCCGGTGTTTGATTACGCTTGATACATTAATTCCATCCCGCGTCAAACTAATATTATCCATTACTGCTCGGATCCTTGGGCGAGTTTTCACACTCTTTTACCACACTTAACATGGCTCTTGCTATATTCAAGGTGATTCACTTATTTATGTCTTTACTTGCATATTCTGTCAAAAAATGACATGGTTTTCATGTTAAATGGTTGAAGAACTACATTTCTTATTACAGGTGAGACTCAGCAAGAATGGTGTACAGTCATAGGCTTGGGCTCACTTTTCGAGGTTTGAAAGCCCCTTTGATCAAGCTAAATTCTTTATTCTATGGCACCAAAATTTACATTAGATATGATTGGTCTTTCAGTCCAAAGAGCTAGCCGGAGACTTCCTTAGGTCTGGAACGGAGTTCTGGTCCTCTGTGTTTTCAAGGCTCTACGTTTGGGAAGGTGGTTCGGTGCAGTTTGATAGGTTAGCATCTATCAAAGTCTCAGGGATTCCCTTGTGCCTATGGGACAGTCGTATTTTCAATCAGGTGGGTGAAAGAGTAGGGAGGTTGGTGCGTACATCTGAGGCTTGCCCGGAGGATGAATTGTTGCATCGGAATAAGATGGTAGTTCTGGTTAAAGAAGGTCGAAAGGTGTCGATGAACTTCGACGTAACATGGAAAAATGAAATCTTCTCAGTTTGGGTGGAGGAATGTAGTGCTTCTTGGGGTCATCCTTTTGTAGGAGTTTTAGGCCGGCCACCATCATCGTCGGAAAGTTCAGATATGTCGGATCAGTTACGTAGCTCTGGTAAACTGGAAGCTGAACGGGTTAGGGAAGAGAGAGAGTCTCACTTGGAGACGTTACATGGGGATGCGGGGGAAACCCTAGGGACGCATGCAGGACAGGTGTGCGGCGAGGGAGAGGGTCCCGAGGTGAACAATGATGATGTTGGCGCTGGGGCCCACGTGGAGTCGTCTGGCTCTAAACATGGGCCTGTCGATGTTGGGCCGATGTCTGATGGAGTGGGCCTTACCTCTCCTGTGATCTGCTCTAAGCAAGCTAACGGTGTGGGTTCTGGGCCTGAAGATAGATTGGTCTTTACTCCTCCTATCACTATTGATTTAAATCAAAACCCAGATGATCCTTTCGAGTTAGAGGAGATTATCAGAGATACTTCTAAAATCACGGTGAGAAAGAAAAATAGGAAAAAGAAATCACAAAGGAAGCCATGCTCGCAAGCTACTGTACAAGGTGAGGAAGGAAGTGCGGTGCCGGCTCCGGCCAGTTCTGCCATGACGGGCGAACCTCAGCAGTCGGATTTCAGGTGTGCGTCCAGTATCCTAGAGGAGGTGCGACATACGATTAATTTTGGGGAAGAAGTGGGTATTTTGACACGGGGTTTTGATGTCCAGGTTGAAAAAATGGTTCAGGGTGAAAGGGAGGCGACGCGTCTTTTATGAATTTTTTGACAATTAATATTAGAGGTGCAGGGGGTTTGAGCAAACCTGGTTGGGTATGTGGTTTGAAGAGGGATAATTGTGTGTCATTTCTGGCGATACAGGAGTCTCAAATGAGTGGTCTTACGGATTACTTTGTCTCTAAATTCTGGGGTCAGGACCCGATGAGGGCGGAGACAGTTGACTCGAACGGCCGTTCGGGGGGTCTTATTTCAGTCTGGTCGCCTGCTGTCTTCTCTGTTGATTCGGTCGTGAAAGGTCAGTTTTACTTGTTAGTATCTGGTTATTTAGTCGGATCAGGGGATCGCCTTAACATCCTCAACGTGTATGCTCCAAATGATTTTGCGTTAAGGAAAAGACTTTGGGGAGATTTGTGCTCGTTGGTTG
Organism: Helianthus tuberosus; assembly: GCA_030545235.1. Lineage (NCBI taxonomy): Eukaryota > Viridiplantae > Streptophyta > Magnoliopsida > Asterales > Asteraceae > Helianthus > Helianthus tuberosus. The sequence goes on from CM060413.1 coordinate 173,908,683, forward strand.
ACAGCGTGGATGGGTTGTGGGTGGCTTTGGGCGACTTCAACGAAGTCAGGGAGGAGAGCGAGAGGGTGAACTCGATCTTTAAACTGAATCAAGCTATTGTTTTCAACAAGTTCATAAGTGATGCGGGCTTCCTGGAGTATGCCATGTCGGGTAGGAAATATACATACATGTCGGATTGTGGACAGAAATTAAGTAAGATTGACAGGGTTTTTGTGAATGTCGGGTTTATGCAAAAATGGCCCTTGGCGTCTCTAAGGGTTTTAAGTAGGGGTACTCCGGACCATTGTCCTCTTCTTCTTCGGTGCGACGAGGTTGACTTCGGACCTCCTCCATTTAAGTTTTTCAATAGTTGGCTAAGGGATGAAGGGCTGGAGACCTGTGTGGACTTGGCAATTAGTTCAGTCTCGGAGTCACCCTTTGGGGTTCAGAGATTTGCTTCTTTGTTAAAATTGCTGAAAAAGTTTATTAAGGAGTGGAGGTGTAGGGTGAAGGAGAAAGAAAGGATGCTGAGTGAAAAATTAATCAAAGCTGTTGAAGTTATTGAGCTCTTGGCTGAACAGAGGTGTTTGTCTGAGTCAGAAAAGAATGCTCGGGCTAATTTTAGATTACAGCTGAAGAATCTAGAAACAAAAAAAGCTATGGATCTCCACCAAAAAGCGAGAGTCCATTGGCTGAAAGCAGGGGATGAAAATACCAAATTTTTTCACGGGTTGGTAAACACTAAGAAGGCCAGGAACCGTATTAGCAGGCTCCTTATGGATGGGGTGTGGGTTGAGGATCCAAATCAGATGAAAGAGTTAGTATTGCGGGACTTCAAGAAGCGTTTTTCTGAACCGTTACGAAGGAGACCGAGCTTTATTAACTTTGGTTTGAATAAACTCTCAGGTGAACAAAGTGAAACCCTCATTTTACCTTTCACAGATGTGGAGGTAAAAGCTGCCATTTGGGATTGTGGAGGTGGCAAGGCCCCGGGCCCCGACGGCTTTTCCTTCAAATTTTACAAGCAATTTTGGGAGAAGTTAAAACCGTTTGTTATGGCTATGATGGAAGATTTTTTTTGCAAAGGGGTTTTAAATGTGGGATGCAATTCATCCTTTATTGCTTTACTTCCTAAAGTCGCTGACCCGCAAACTGTTTTGGATTTTCGACCAATTTCTCTTATAGGGTCGTTGTACAAAATTATTGCGAAAGTGTTAGCTAACCGGTTGAAGCCGATGCTTAATCATCTTGTCTCCCCAACCCAATCGGCTTTCGTTGGGGGGAGAAATATCTTGGACGGTCCATTGATTGTTAGTGAAGTAATTTCTTGGGCTAAAAAATGTAAAAGGAAGGTTATGCTTTTTAAAGTGGACTTCGAGAAAGCCTATGACACCCTCAATTGGAAGTTTCTATTGCGGGTTTTGGAGTGTATGGGATTTCATGACCGTTGGAGAAGTTGGGTGTCGGGTTGTCTCAAATCCGGGAAGGGTTCGGTGCTTATTAACGGGGCGCCAACGGGGGAGTTTGGGTTTAAAAGAGGGCTTAGGCAAGGGGACCCGTTATCTCCCTCGTTATTCATTCTCGCAATGGAAGTCATCGAAATGTTCATGACAAAGATGTCGGATAAGGGTTTATTCGCGGGGGTGAAACTTCCTAACAATGGCCCTATGTTGACCCACCTTTGTTACGCTGACGATGTCATCTTCCTAGGCGAATGGTCAGATCAAAATGTGGTGAGCCTATCTCGTTTCTTGAGATGCTTTCATTTGCTTACCGGCCTAAAAATAAACCTTCACAAAAGTCACTTGTTTGGGGTTGGAGTAGATGACGTGGAATTGGAGAGGGTTGCAAAGATTCTCAATTGTGAGGTGGGGAAGTTCCCGTTCACCTACCTTGGGCTTCCGATTGGTGCGAATCCCAAACACGTCAAATTTTGGGAGCCGGTTATCGCTAAATTCCAGAAAAAGTTGTCGACTTGGAAGGCGAAGTCCCTTTCCTTTGCCGGAAGGGTAACGTTAGCTAAAACGGTTTTGGGAAGTCTCCCGTCTTATTTCCTTGGAGTGTTTAAGGCTCCAAAATCAGTCCTAACCACTCTTGAGGGATTGAGACGTTCGTTTATTTGGGGCAAAACAGGGTTGAGGAGTAAGATCAAATGGGTTAGGTGGGAGAAGGTGACTAGGCCTAAAAGTTTGGGAGGTCTCGGGGTGGGAGGGTTGCGGGACTTCAATGTTGCCATGGTCACTAAGTGGTGGTGGAGGTTCAAGGTCGACTCGAACCAACTTTGGGCTAGGGTAATAGCTGCCATTCACGGGCCGAATCGAGGAGACGCCTTGATCCCCATCAACAAAAACACCCCGGGATGGTGGAAGGATATTGGGTTAATGGAAGGGCAGCTAGCTAAGATGGGTATTTCGCTGTTTGAGAGGCTTAAAGTCAAGCTGGGAAACGGCGATTCAGTTCGGTTCTGGAAGGATGTGTGGCTGGGGTCGGAGCCATTATGTAAAAAATTTCCTATGATCTATCGATTGGCCACGGAGAAAAATGCAATTGTTTCAGCAAACGTGGAGTTGGTGGGAAATGCAAGTTTATGGCGATGGGCCTGGTTGCGAGACCCGGTGTCGACGGTAGAATGGGTTCAAATGGGTAATTTATTGTGTTTGCTGCAGCAAATAAAACTCCAACAGAGATGTGATGAGTGGGTGTGGCAGAACGATGTTGCGGATATTTTTTCGACAAAGTCTCTTCGTTTGGAGATAAGCACAAAGGCTTCGGTTCTGAGTGATGCAGCCCCGTTTAGGTGGAACAAGTGGGCGCCTTCAAAGGTAAATTTGTTAGTTTGGCGAGCTGAGATGGGTAAAGTAGCGGCAAAGGTGGCTTTGCAAAAACGGGGAGTTCATGTCTCGAGTGTCGTTTGCTGCAGATGTGGGATAAAAGATGAGTCCTGTGACCATATTTTTGCATCATGTCTCCTTTCAAGAGTGGTATGGTGGCATATCTTTAGGTGGATAAAAATCCCCATTTTGGTGGATAACATGTCAGTAGCTCAGATTCTTGACCATGTTGCTGTCCAAGTGGGAGCAAAGAAATGGAAAAAGGTAGTGCAGATTGTGGCTTTCGCAACACTCTGGAGATTATGGTTGACTCGCAATGATAAAGAGTTTAACGGCAACTCGGTTCCAGTCACTAAAGTGGTAGATCTAATTAAGGAGGACGCCTTCCTCTTGTTGAAAAATAGGGGAGGTATTAGGTCCGTTTCATGGGTCGATTGGGTAGAATTTAACATTGTGTCTATGTTGTAATCGGATCTTGTGTTTTTCCAGCTCCTTGCTGGGCTTTGTTTTCTAATAAAGCAGTTGCCGTTCAAAAAAAAGATATGATTCAAAAGTTTCTACTATATGTCAAGGTGTAATATATTAACTTCAAATAAATGGGATATTAAGTACAGGAAAATTTATTTATGCAGTGCTTTCTTTTTAGCTAGACATCCTATTGCAATATTATAAATCTCTAAGGTTTCTATTTCAAGACAAAGGAAAATGATGGAGTTGGAGATCGAGATCGATTGAATCAATCTTACAAGTTTTAAAAGACATTTTTATTGTTATTTAAAGCATCGGAAAAAAAGCCTTCTCATTCGCGCGAATGACTTTGTGAATTCCAAAAGAATTATTTTCATTGTTGTAAAATAACCATTTCATTTTAGTTGTAAAAAGATAAAGATATGTGGGTGACAAAATAGACGCACCCGCCGCAACGCGCGAGCATTCCCACTAGTATTTTTTAAAGGCTTATTTTGGCCCACAAGCCTAAATGATCTCAGTATACAAAGCTGGGGCTTTGGAACGAGCTGTATGTGTGACATGATGAATACTTATTAATTTCTCAATAAGGAGGACAAGATAATAATATAGATTATAAATTATAAGATATTCATTTACAAGTAACGTGATAAACATAGTGAACCTTTCAATGCTTGCGTGAGTTAAATTGACACTATCTTTATAAAATGAATAATTAAAGTAAGAAACTTTTTTAAAGAATTGTTTAATGAGTTGTTATGATTAAGAACTTATGGTTACTCAGCTTCTATAGTTGACAATAAGTTTCTAGATGGTGGCCATGGATTAGAGGTGCACAAAATAACCGGTTAATTAACCGTAACCGGTTAATAACCGATTTAGGAATAACCGGTCCAGCCGGTTATTTAACCGTAGGTTAGTAACCGGTTACAAGTTTTTAGTATAATAACCGGTTATTAACCGGTTTTTTTAAACCGGTTTTTTAACCGATAGACTGGTTAACCGAAAAAATAACCGAAAAATTCAAAAAAAAGGCAAAAAAACCGGTTTTTAACCGAAAATAACCGGTTAATTAACCGAAACGGTTAAAGTAATTAACCGGACCAGTTAAAAAAATAACCGGTTAAAGTAATAACCGGTTAAAGCATTAACCGGTTAAAGTCAAAAAGTCAAATTAACCGGTATAACCGGTTAACCGATCCGGTTATTAAAATTAACCGGTTTGTGCACCTCTACCATGGATGGGTAAATTATGAAAGATAATAAATAGCAATATGACCAAACACAAATTAATTTTTAATTTCCATCCATGTTGGATTGTAGTTTTCTAGAAATTGTACAAAGTCAAGGATACAAAGCCAATTAGCACCTCCAAGAAGAAATCCGAAGAAGATTAAAATTTCAACGCTTGTTAGCAATGAAGATTTGAACAAAAGCATCCTTTGGGCCACAAGTATGAAACATCATTACACAGTAAAGAGATATCTTGAATATTCCACGCCTGTACAATGATAACCGCTGCACCTATCATGGATACCAACTCCCTAGTCAGACTGCCAGACCAAACTTTTAAACGTCTTACACTTGCAGAGATTAAATGGGCAACCAACAACTTTGATGAGGAATTAGTCATAGGCCGTGGGGGATTTGGCAAGGTTTATAAATCTCTTAGCAAGTTTGGGTTTGTAAACGAAGTTGCAATCAAACGGTTGCATTCTACATCCAACCAAGGAGCAAATGAATTTGAGGCTGAAGTTAAGCTCCTTTTTAATTTGCGGCATGGTAATCTGGTGCCGCTAATTGGTTATTGTACTGAAGAAAACGAGATGGTCTTGGCTTATGAGTTTATGCCCAACGGGACCCTTGAAGATCATCTCCACCTAGGTGTTACAGAGTTATCTTGGCTGCAACGATTAAAGATATGTATAGGTGCTGCTCGTGGATTAGACTACCTTCACACAGGTACGTCAACTCAACATGGAGTGATACACCGAGATGTGAAGACCTCTAATATTTTGTTAGATTCAACCTTCGCAGCTAAAATATCTGACTTTGGATTGGCAAAAGTGGGTACAATAAATCAAACACGAACTCACGTGAGCACTTTAGTCAAAGGGACATTTGGATATATGGATCCAAGCTACTTCTATAGTGGAAAATTGACAAGAAAATCTGATGTGTACGCCTTTGGGGTTGTTCTCTTTGAGGTATTGTCTGGGAAGCAAGCGGTAGATCCTACACTTGATGAAGATCAATGGAGCTTAGCTGTTTGGGCTCAAGATCACGTTAAAGAGGGAAGACTCAATGAAATTGTGAACCCTAGACTGATGGGACAGATCTCAAAAAAAGGGTTGAGGGAATTCACAAACATAGCAGTGCACTGCTTACATAACCAACCAAAACAACGCCCTACAATGGCGGAGGTTGTGGTCAAGCTCGAGTCTATTCTATCACGAGAACGCGGAATTGCTGGTTCTGGTGTTGATGATGGTAGATTCATTAAAAAGGTAAGATATTTTTTCACAGGTAAAGCTGACTTGATTCTGGCTCATGCAGAGGAAAAGAAATCTAATTTGAAGCCAGCTCATGTAGAAAAAAGCAAAGTTAACTTGATGCCTGCCCGTGTAGAGGGGAGCAAATCTAAAATCAAGGATCCATATATTCAGAAATTAACAGATCGAAAAATAAGAACTCTCACAAATGCTGAATTCATAAGAGCAAAAACTGAATGGAATTACCACAATTTCTCCACTGAAACTTGTGTTAGTATGGCTATGTACGTCAGGGAGAGGGATTTTGCAACATCTAAGGTAACCTGAAATAGATACCTCTTTTCAATCTAAGAAACATATTTTTTGTTTTCGCCTTTTCAGATAGTGTTTACTGAATTTTGATGTGCAGCTGGATCTCAAACCAGAAGAAGTCAATCATCCCAACCTTGCTAAGCTCTTAGGATATTGGTTAGATGAGCAAGTATTGTCTTGTGTTTACGGGGAAATTCCTGACCCGAGTTTAGATAAGCTTCTTTATGGAGGTAATAAATTATAATTTCTCGCATTAAACCAAAATTTTTTATATGTTTAAACATATGTGACCCTGCACTTGAGTCAATCTGTCCTATTTTTGCACAAATCAGCTTTCGTTGAGTCTTTGAGGCATAGTGTATATGTTGTATATATGCAGATCCAGGTTCAAGTTCACTTTCTTGGGTTGCACGGTTAAAAATAGCACTAGGAGCAGCTCATGGTCTCTCTTTCTTGCATAAGAAGGGACATCCAGCGTATAGCCAATTTAAGACAACTTGTATATTGGTGGACAAGGTAACTAAGACTGCCTTTGACATGCTTGCATTTGCATTTTAACATGACATCAAATTCACATTCTTTTTATATATATACGTGCTAGGATTATAATGCTCGACTTTGGGATTTTGAGGTGGACAACTCATTCGTGGCTCTTGGTTCATACTCGTTCCAAATGGATGCATATTATGCCGCGCCTGAGTGGTTTCGTTACCAAGCAGATGTAAAATTCGACGGTAGTGAAATAGAAAATCATTGCAAAGATGGTATGTTCTGCTTTTGAACTGGATTTTTAGTTAGATTCTCAAAACTTATTATCAAAGGTTACTCATCCCCTTTACGCTTCCATGCTAAAAGGGTTGAACTAAGTGTGTACACATCAATGGCTGATTAATGATTGACCACTTTGGCAGGTTTTGGATTGAAGAGTGAGATCTATTCATTTGGAGTGATACTGCTCGAAATACTAACAGGAATGAAGGTGTTTGACTGGAACAGACCAGAAGTAAAGCGAAATTTGGTAAAATGGGCTACTCCATTGCTAGCAAACGAGGCAAATTTGAGAGTGATTCTGGACCCACAGCTTAAGGACAATAATGATCCGCCAAAGGGAGCATTCATGTTGGCTCAACTTATTTCTAACTGTCTACAACCAACACAAGATGAACGCCCATCAATGGAAAAAATCTTGCAGGTCTTGAACGAGTGTTATACAGAACAGTTTTGACTCCAGAAAGACATACAAAATAGATTATATTTTACTGAAGTATGTATTTGTTTGTAGCTGTTTTATATGACAAGTTTCTTATAAAACCCAATAATTTGACTCAGAAGTCAGACGTCACAAAAGACAACTATTAGAAAAACAATATATTTGACTCATAAAAGTGGACTTTTTTACATGGATTGATAGATTAGATGTGCAGTTTAGAATTCTATTAGAGCATATATGTATAGAGTTAAGAAGTTAGATAGATAGTTGGCTGGTAGTTAGTGTATGTTTGTAAGTTTTGTTATACAGTTAGGTTGCAATTTCTCTTTTCAATAGTTCAGTTGAGAGCATGTTTTTTTACTAATCTGTTACTGCAGTTAAATCAATTTCTTCAAAATGCTTGTGTTCAATGTTGAAAATCCAAAAATAGGGTAATGATTAATAAGATGAAAACCAAATTACTAACTTGTTTGGCTAGATTAAGGCAACTATCATCGATTTCATTAATCGATGACATAAATTTCCAATATCAAATTTGTGCTAAATATGGACATAGGCAGTGACGGACACATGATTTTTTCTCATGGGGTGCGGAAATTTTTAGGATCGGTTAGGTCGGTTCATATAATAAAAATTTTGGTCTGTTCAGGTCGATTTGGGTCCATTTTAGGATTTTTTTTTCTCATGGGAGACTAAATATTAATATTTTTTGGTCCAGTTCGGGTCGAGTTGAGTTGGGTCGGTTCATATAATAAAAACTATTAACCAACTTATTAAACTTAAAATACATAATAAAAATACTTTAATCGTTATTAGAAATCCATAATTAAAATTAAATAATACAACTAATGCTAACTTCATTAAAATATACACCAACGTAAATAAAAAAGCGTTTCCTTGTTTTAACATACTTTTTGTTTGATACCCTTCTCCAAAATTATTTTTACAAAGAGACGTCATTTACAATTTTAGATGATTAAGATATTTATCCTAAAAAATAACATAAATTTTATTAAATTGGTTTTATAAAATAGTAACTTCAAATTAGAATAAATAAATAAATGAATAAAGTTAGAGCAAATCAATTAAATAGTCTACAAAGTAAATCAAAATAAAATGAAAAAATAATGTAGTATTCATTGGGAAAAAGAAAAGAAAATTTGTAGAAGTGAACATCTTGTTAGTTCCATGGCATGCGCGATGTGTGGCGAACATGTTGAAACGTGTGAACATCTATTCATGTCGTGTCAATTTGCTCAAACCATATGGCAAATAATCGGGCAATGGTGCAAGTACACCTCGTTATTCACCTTTTGTTTCAGAGATGTCTTGGATTCTCATAAGTGGGCTCCGGGAGGTAGTCGGAAGAAAAAAGCGTTCCATGCTATAACTCTAATTACATTATGGTGCAGGTGGAAACATCGAAATGAGGTAGTCTTTGGCAAGAAGACGTTGTCTGCGTCTAATGTGATTGAAGAGATTAAGTCTAGGAGCTTTTTTTGGATTAGGAATCGGGCCAAGGGTAACACGATTACCTGGGAACTATGGCGAAAATTTGATGTGTTTTAGTCTGTTTTCTTTCTTTCTGTTTGTTTGGTGTATGGTAGCATGTTTTGCTAGCCTTGTACTGGTGCATGCTGTAGACTCTATGTTTGTATCTTTGGTGCTAGCCTCTTGCTAGATTAATAAAATCTTATGTTGGCCGTTCAAAAAAAAAAAAAAATTGTGGAAGTGATTAGGCAATAGGTTATGTATCTAGGTTGCTGGCTTGCAGCAAGTCAATCATTTCCAACTTCCAAGATAAAAATACATAACAAAAAAATGTGTTTTCTTTTTCAACCTTTCTTCTTCAATTTGCTCTTTGGTTGCAGAGCAACTATGGCTGGCCGGAATAATCTATTGCACTTCATCTTTTCTTCCTTTATCTTTAGTTCCATAACGTTTCATGGGGTGTGGTATCAAAATTTCTTGGGCGGCGCTGGAGATTAAATCATATATTTACTAAAGAAAAATAAAGATTCATCGGGTGCACCCACCCATCCACGCTAACAACTAGGTCCGCCTCTGGACATAGGGCTTCAAATTGTTAATATGGTAGAAGTTGTGATGGACGTTCTTGGCGAGGTGATGATCATTCAAATCACTAGTCGATGGTTCAATTGCCGGTTCAAAACACTTTTTTTTACATACAACAACGACCATGCCGATTAAATTCCGAAAATAGCCAAACATTCAGAGGGTCTGGAGAGGGTGGAATATAGGCAAACCTTACTTTCATCCTTTCAGATAGAGAGGTTATTCTAGAAGACTCCAAACAACATGGAAACAAACAAAACTAAATGAATAGACATCAAAAGCTACCAATAAGGAAAAAAAAAGGGCGATGAAAGAGTAAGATGGTAAAAACAATAATTGAACAAGTATAACATGATACATAAGTTATAGACATGCACAATCACAATCAGAATCACATCAGGGGCGGACCTAAGCCAGTCCAAGGTGGGCCGGCGCACCCCCGGGGAAAAAAAAGTTTAGTGCTAAGTTCCGTCAAAAATCCCGTCCGCACCCCTTGGAATTTTTCGTCCACACCCCATGGAATTTTTTGTCCACACCCCTTAGGAGTGTTATCAATTTATATTTTAAAAATATTTTTTAGCAAACTCTTATTTTATAAAAAAATACTACCTAAATTATATTACTTTTAATACCTAAATAACTAAACCCAAATACCCAATACATTTAACTAGCTCACTACTAAGTCTTAGCCTAATAAACAAACCCAACAAATCAACAATATTTCAAACTAAAATAAAATAAACAAGCCCAAAACCCTTACATATTCTATCATGCTCACTTTATCGTCCTTGCACGCCAGCGATCAGAACATCAACAACGACAACAATGAACAGTCAGCAGCCGCATACCACCATAATCAGCCACCATGCCACCGCCGATCAAACACGGGTAAATTTCTTTGTTATTTTTGATGATTTTTTGTTGATATTATCCACCTCCAGTAGCCTATTATAGCCACATACTAACCATAGTAGACATGTGCTTCGTTTTGTTTTCATTATGTTATGGTGGGTTATATTTTAACCTTTTTTTATAGCCGCATACCACAGTATGTTTGGCTTTTTTTAGTGAAGAACGTTTGGTTTTTTTTTTTTTTTTGGTGTATATGTTGTTTAGATGATTTTTAGGGTGATTTACATTATGATATTTAGGGCTTGAATAGTTGATACATTATGTAATATGTTATGGAGCCATGAACTTATAGATCATTTTGTTTGTGATAGCCGATAGGAACAATGAGCAGGGACGTTATGGCGCGATTTCTTAAGAGGAAAGTTGATACGTCTTCCGGATTCGTTGATGTGGATACTTGCGTAATCGGATTGGCGATGAGAATTTAAGTGAAGGTTGTATATGTTATATAGAGAAATAGTTGCTTAAGAAAGTAGGTTTAGATGATGTTATCGATAGATTTCAAAAAATGAAAACCCGTAGGACGACGTTTTAATTATGTTTGTAACAAGGTTTGACGTGTTTTTGATGATTATATAAATTTAGTTCTTTTGTTTTACATGACCTGACTCGACCCGAATCGACACGATACGAACCGATTTTTTATTTATATACCTTGGGGCCTAAAATTTTTAAAAATGTTCCGCACCTTATGAAAAAATTCTTGGATCCGCCACTGAATCACATGCAAAGTCCACCTAAAGTGTATGGACATCTAAGTCCCTCATTTAAAGCTAAGGCACATCTGTACCATCCCTTAAAAGTAATTAATCTTAAACGTATGCCTCCATGCTCTCATATCTTGGACCATGTTCTTAGAGGGGCGCACGTCTAGCTTGATACTCAAACCGAAGAATATGAACTAAAAAATTAAGACGATTATAAACTAAATTTTAGAGTTGATAGAGTTATAAAAGACAAAAATAATAAACGATAAAAGAATATATATTTTCAATATATAAAATTAAGAAAATATTTATATTATTAGAAGTAGAAATAATGGGTGGCCAATGGCTTATTATTGAAAGTCAATGATAGCAAGACATTCTGCACCTCCAGAAAAGAAATTAGGTGAAGACCAAAAAATCAACGCTTGCTAGCAGAGAAGACTTAAAGTTGAATAAAAACATCCGTTGGCCAGCAGATCTGAAGTATCATTACAGAGTAATCAAAGAGAATCTTGCAGATTCCAAGGCCCGTACGGATCGAAAAATGATGCTATCTGAACCTATCAAGGAGTCCATGCTGCCAGACCAAACATGTCAACGTCTTACACTTGCACAGGTTCAATTGGCAACCAACAACTTCGCTAAGGTATTAGTCATCGGCGGTGGGGGGTTCGGCAAGGTCTATAAATCTCTAAGCAACTTCGGGTCATCAATAAACGAAGTTGCTATTAAGCGGTTGAATTCTTCATCTAGCCAAGGAGCGAATGAATTTGAGGCCGAAGTTAAGATCCTTTCTAAACTGCGGCATGGTAATTTGGTTCCACAGATTGGTTATTTGTTGATACATATTTATGGACGCGACTCGACTCGTCTTGATTCAAGAGTATGGACGCGACTCGACGCGACTCAGCACGGCTTATCATGTAATGACTTTCCTCCGTCATGTTCAAGACCTCAAGCCGTACAAAGGAGACAGACAAGGACTGGGCTCAACATTACAGTCCTTGGGCTAATGAAAGATGACGAAACCAGGAATTGGGCCTCAACTGTTTGGGCCAAAGGCCACATCGGCGAATCAGCCCAGAAGTCGACGAAACAGATGTGTTTCGTCGACCATGATTCTGATTCGTCGCCTGTCTTCTGTTTCGTCATATGTGTATGTGTCTGTTAGTATAAATAGGTTTCATTTGTTCTGTTTCGGTAGAGAACACATAGAGAGAACACATAGAGAGAACATTTAGAGAGAACACAGAGAGAACACTCAGAGGAGACACAAGAACAGAGCACACACACACGAGAGAGAGAGTTTACAGAATACATTTGTAAACATTGTATTGTAACTGATCTTTTCATACGTATTAATACAGAGGTGTTAATCGTTGAGTCTTGCGTGTCGTGTATTTACGTGTTCGATCTCGGTTTGCTATTCCGGTTGGATTCCGCACAACCGGAGTGGTTCGTATACAAGGATTAGGCGACTAGATCCTCCCCTAGCCGGACCTACAAGTGGTATCAGAGCCTTGGCTCTTATCCTTGTTAAAACCGAGGAGTTCTTGCTGATTTTCGGATTTAGAGTTCATAATTTTCTGGAAAAATCTCTTAAAATCGGCTGTAATCTTGTTGTTTTGCATTATGTTTGCTTAAAAACCTTGTTAAAATAAAGTTCACATATTATTTGTTGGTTTTTATTAAACATTTTTTGCAAAATTCAGCTTTCGGAAATTTATCGGGTCACCGGAAAACTCATAGTTTACCGGAAAATTCATTGTGTTCTTGAACATCTTCAAAGTGTTCTTCACCAAGACCCACTTTTTGATCTTAAAATTTTTAAATTAAAAGGTGTTTGTTGAATTGGAAATTGAAATAGATTATTAAAATTGGACACCTTACCGGGTTAGTAATCTTACCATACCAGTTGTTTGAAAAAGAGTGTTGTGTCTGACAGATCTCACCCACCCAGCTACTTCTTCGACGAATCAAACTTCAGACGAAACAGGTCTCATTCGTCAAGCCCCTCCTCGACGAAACAGACCTTCTGTTTCGTCGATATTACTTGTTGTTGGGCCTCTGTTTCGTGGACTGTGTTGTGGGATTGGGCTAACAATTTGGGCTTGTTTCTTCGACACATTTAGCCCAATTGCTCAATATCAGTTTCGTCGAATACCTTTGTTTCGTCAAACCCAATACACATATCTGTTTCGCCACTCATAAAGAAACTGTGTTTCGTCATACATCTGTTTCGTGGGTCTGCATTTCGTCAAAACACTTATCAGCTTATAACAGAGGGTTTGCAAGTGTGTCTTAACAGTTTGTTTTGAGTGTGTTTCACAGGTACTTGTCATCCTAGGTCAAAAATGAATCCAAGGTGGAATACTCTGGTAAATACAGATATGTATTTTGGTACTCCGTCATCTTCCGCACCGGTATCTTCACAAGCTAACGCAATTTCTACCGGTCAATGGGCATTTGTATCAAATCAAGTTCCAAGTGTTCAAAGCATTCTTTTAAGCGAAAGCGAAACTGGAAGTTTGAATAGACCTCCAAAGTTGATGCATTTATATGAATATCCAGGATGGATTGATAGATTTCATACATACGTTCTTGGTCAGAATACAGAGTTGTGGTTGCGGTTCATCACAGAGTTTGATCAAACAATAGAAGTTGCTGCATCATCTGCCGCTACATTTGCAGATCTGACGGAAGATCAGAAGAAGGTCTATGACTTGGAAAAGAAAGCATATGCCATTCTTACTCAGGCGTTGAGTAAAGATATTTATCATCAGTTTGTTAGTCACAAGACGACAAAAAGGTTGTGGGATGCGTTGAAGATAAGGGGCGTGGGAAATGAAGCGACACGTCAATTAAGAAAAGAACTGCTGAAGAAAGAGTTTGATGGTTTTACTTGTATGGAAAATGAGTCGTTAGGTGATTTGACAAGTCGATTTAATCATTTGTTGACTGAATTGACAAATTTTGGGGTAGTTACAACTCCTGCAGAGATTGTGAAAAGGTTTGCAGATTCGTTGCCACCTCAATGGAACACCTTCTTGGAAATCATGAAGTACAATGGTACTTTAGCTACAACGAGCTTCAACGACTTTGTTCAAATCCTGGAAAACAAGAATCAGGAAGAAACTCTGAAGGCAAAAAGAATTCCTGTGCCTCAAAATCCTGAAATGTATTTTGGAACGTCTAGCAGTTCTACAAAACCGTCTTCACATGCTCCAATTCAAACAGCCTTTGTGACTAGCACAGACATGTATGGCAATACTATCCAAGTTCCGGTGCCTCCAAAGACAGACATGTATGGAAATCTACTGGAACCAGTTCCTCAACAGCAACAGCAAAGCCAACGACCTCTCAGACCAACTGATATGTTCGGAAATCCTCTACCAACAACAGACATGTATGGAAATCCGCTTGAACCAGTTCCTCAACAGCAAAGCCAACGACCTCTCAGACCAACTGATATGTTCGGAAACCCCTTACCTGTTCGAAATACCGAAGCAACTGACATGTTCGGAAATCCATTACCTGTTCGATCTACAGGACCAACAAGTGTGTCTAGCACTAGCTTGTATGGCATTCCTCCTCCAACAACAGACATATATGGAAATCCGCTTCAACCAGTTCTTCAACCAATGCCTCAACAGCAAACACAAAGGCCTCCTGTGACAACTGATCTACATGGCAATCCCATTCAAGTTCCTGTTAAGCCAGCTCAGCATGGGAACCAGAACCCTTTCAGAGATCAAGGAGACCAGCAGAATCAGAACAGGAACGATGAGCGTACGTTGATACCTGTCAACAACCAAAGCCAAACAGGACCATCAAATGCTAACCAGGCACTTGTGGTTCAAGTATATGAAAGTGGTGATTGGTCAATCAGGTTGAGTAGTGATGCTCCAGTTGGAACAGCTTGTTTTGCTGAAGTTGTCAAAGATGCCAGCAATGGTGAATCCTCGGGAAATAATGACAGTTCTGAACATGACAGTAGTTCAGATGAAGATGTTTCAACTTCAGTTGAGGATGATACTACTTCAAGTTCAAGCGAGGTTGGATCTGAATATGAATCATCAAGGGAGGTTGTTGATTCTGATGCAGGAAGGTCAACATCTGAGAGTGATCCGAGTCAGGTATGTGTCAATGAACCAACTGCTGTTATTTGTGATAATTGTGATAGATTGCATGTTAAATGTGCTAATTTAGAAGTAAACATGTCTGAGTTGCAAGGCAAACATGATGCTTTACAAGCTAGTTTGTTTGACTTGCAAAACAAACATGTTGATTTAGATGCTAAGTGGTGTGAATTGCAAAGCAAGCATGAGGCTTTGCAAGAGAAATATGATGTGACATTTATTCATAATCAGAAATTGACAGTTGATATCTCCAAGTGCACTGAAGCCAATATGTTTTATGAAAACCATGAAAAGGATTTTAAAAGGATGATTGAAACATTGAAGAAAGATAAAACAGAGTTAACTAAAATGGTTTCCAGAAAACAAACTGACATAAATTTGTATATCACTCGTCTTGAGGTAATGCAAAAAGAAATGGCTTGTGTTAAAACAGAAAGTGAGGCGATCCGACTCAAGTTAGACAGTTATCTGAGTTCTAGCTATGTGTTGGATCACATCATTGATGTGCAAAAAGAGAAAAAGGATGTCACCTGCATAGGTTATAAACAATGTCCACCACCTGTCAGACACAATTATGATGCCATGCCTGATGAGGAATATAGAACTCATTTTGAACCATCTGTTCCTCTAGATGTTAAAGAATTTGCAGCAGAATGTACAACAGGACTCGGATATAAGAAAGAAGCATCATCCGATTCAGATGTGTCAGCAGATACCTTTGTAACTGCTGAACCGAATCAGGATCCTCCAGTTGTGATTGAGGATACTGATTCTTCTGATGACGAATCCGATGATACTGATTCAGCAAAGTCTGATGCGGTGATCAAAGAAGAGGACATACCTCTTGAGAATCATATTCTCTGTGATCCTCCCGCTAAGACTGTTGCAACTGAGTCCTTGTCTGAGAAAGAGTCAGAGAGTGTGGATTTGCTGTACACTCTTGTTGGTGATGATAAAGTCTATTCAGACAAAGATTTTCCTATTAAAAATGTTAATCAATCTTTAATCAGTAAAGTCTTTGAAAATTCTACAAGTAAGTTTTTGGGAAAGACGGGACCACATGTTACAGTCACACAGTGTCCTCCTATCCCAAAGGCTGAAGTTAGAAAACAATTTGGCAATCAGAAATTACCAACTGTGAAAGCCCAGCAAAACCATACCAAAACCAAAGGTAAGACACCGACTCAGAGTCAAAGAAAGCCGAATCAGAAGAAGAAGAAGAATGTGAACTTTGTGGAATCGAAGGGAACGGACAAAATTGAAAAGTTTGCAAATCAATCTAACTTAGATTTTGTCCAAAAAGTAACAGTAATGAAAAGGAATGAACCGAATAGTTCAAAACCTAGTACCTCGAGATCACAAAGTTCATCATCATCGGCAAGACGATCACATGATACTTCGGGGTTTGTTGAACGAAGATCATGTTTTGAATGTGGCACAATTGGACATATCATTCGAAATTGTCCATATCTTCATAAGTTGAAAGCAAAAGTTGATGCCCCCCATGGTAACAATTACCATAAAAGATCTGTTTCACCTAGACAGGACCCTCGTCTTGTTAAACAACGGGAAATGAAACAGAAAAGGAAACAGAGAAAAGAAATTGAAAAGGTTTTAAAACCAGAGGTTATCCAAACACAGTCTGTTAAGTTAGAAGTTAAAAATGAAAAACAAACACAGATTTGGAAACCAAAACCAGTAACTGTTTCAGGGGGGGCTACATCAATTCCAAATCATCGGGAAATGGATGTTACAATCCTCGATGATGACGGACGACCCAAGTCTGTGAAGGCTTGGGTCCCACTCTCCAACTAATCTCTGAGTGAGTGTGTAGGATGTTCCAGGAGGAACTATTGATAGTCTTAGGATTGTTGATAGTGGAGCGTCCAGGCACAAGATCGGCGACACCAGACTCCGAAACATCATTATATCTAGGAGTTGTTGCCATTGATGGAGAGAAAAGAAAAGGGGAATGTAGACAAAAATGTCTGATGCAAGAATGATGATGAAAGAATTTGAAAAATTCGACCAGTTGAAATATGTGCCAAAATTTGGTTATTATGGTTTTTGATCGGGTCCTCAGGGAAGATTGAAATGAAAAGTATGCGCCTGCAGCACGTCTGATGTTCGCAATCGACAAAATGAACGTGCAGTGTACATTTCTCCACGGTGTGATTGAAGAAAATGTGTTTGGTGAACAAACTACACCGGGTGTGCGGATGCCTTGGCGTGGATTGAACAACCGCACACTACTTCTGAAAGAGAAAGACAAAGACCATCGCTGGTGCAATGTGGAAGACCAGCCGGACCCAAAGGTTTATGATCTTGTTGCTGTCAAGAGATTTCTCAGTAGCTTCAAAGAATCGACTTTGACATCCACACCGGGTGGATATCCAGTTTGGGAGAACACTCAAATTCCTTGCAATGCACGAAGCAGTTGCAGGATACGGTTTTAAATTTCTAATCTCTCCTATACTTGTCGATATTTAAGCTGCTTTATAATTTATTATCCTCTCATACAGCACTCTTTGACCAGACACGTTGATCTCGAATATCACCTCACACGTGATTGTTTCATTATGAAACTCATCAATGTTGTCATGGTCCACACCGATGACCAACGTGCCGACCTTTTTACCAAAGCATTTGACAAATCCAGATTTGACTATTTATTATTGGTAAACGGCATTAAGGTCAAGCAAGAGTAAACCAACATCGGAAAATCATTTTTGTAAATACCTTTGTGTTTTAAATTTATCTTAGTTTGTTGATTTTAGGGGGAGTAAATCCAAAATATTTGAAAATCCAAAAACATTGAAAAATTTCAAAAACACAAAAACAATAGAAAAGCAAAAATGAGTTTCCTGGCGAGCAAAAGAGAAAATGATAGTACATCAGTGGTCTTTCTAAACCTCTTTAAACCTTAAATGAAAAACGATAAGCAGCTCTATATAAGATGTATCGGTAGGCTCACAATCATTTTAAAGTGTGCAGGGTGATATAAACTTAAATCGACTGAAGACCAGGTGGGAACCATTCATTGGCATATGGTCTTAGTACCGAAATTTCGTTTGAGAGATTTCCGAGGTTCTGAGATATTCGGTCTTTATGCTGCTTATCATCTGGGTATCATGGTTGTATCTTTTTCCGAAAAATAACGGGGACACAAGTCTAGATCTTCCATGATACCATACATACGTGTACATACTGCATTCGACCTCAATAAGTGATCAACAATCACATGTCCCTCAAAATAAGTGATAAAATATCACATTTATCCGGGAGTCAAGTTCGTCTCTCTGCTGTACGAAAGTACTGACCTGTTCACGGACTTGCTCCTGTGCCCTCATGCATCGAAAATCAAGTTCCTCATCAATAAGTGATTCTATCACATAGGGCTTGTTTTCAATCAAAATAAGTGAGAATCTCACATCATATACGGTCAAACAGATGATAATCGGTATACTCACCGGTAAGATGAACCCTCGTGCATACCTTGATACGGGAATGTGTCGTGATGTGGATGAACACCGGTCGGTAAGTATAAATCATACCTTGACGTATCCCCTCGCCATGATTACATCTGATAAGTTGAGCTTATGTGGACAACAATACCGATAATTGTTATAGGATGCTTATCTTAATGTTAATTAACTGAACAACAAGAGCGTTTTGACATGACCGTACACTGATATGATTCTCTTACCCTCGAAACTCACAAAAAAAAAATGTGTCTGTAAATATTTATTTACTGCTTTAAATTTCTGCTATTTGTATATACTTATTTACTGCTTTCAGTCTTTAAATTTGAAATATTCAAAAATACCAAAAAGAGTTTAGGTGAGTTTTAATATAAACTTTATAAAATCCAAAAAGATTTTATTTCTATTTTATTTTCGATCGTACGATGTTGGAACTCGAGTCTTCGTTACCTGAAACCTGAACGAAAACCGAAAATGACTAAATCTTCATAAACGGTCGAAATTTGCAAAGTTTTGAAAGTTAAAATTGAAATTGATAAAATTCTTTAAACTTTCAAACTGTCGGACGGTGTTTGTTTAAACAATGGTCACATGTGTGTCGTTTGTTTATGTTTACTATATTCCAAGCAGTTGTTCTCATTACGCGTTTAGATTTCTTGCATGTGCAGATTCTAAAGGCAAGGAGAACATGGTCGATGACAAGCTTCGGAATGAAGACACGACGTGAAGGCACTCAAAAGACAAAGATGATGGAGTTGCCGCTGACCTTCAACACCACAAGGATCTCACTTCATAAAGATAAAGACTTTCACGAGCATAACTCAAGGGGGAGCTTATGTTAAGGGGGAGTTTGTCAACACACTTCTTACATGAAACAGGGAGTTTGTTGATACACTTTCTACTTTCAAGACGTGAAGACTTTGAAGATCATCCGACATAGAAGATATGAGAAGATAATCTCGCGAGTAGCGTCCAAGGGGGAGTTTGTTGATACATATTTATGGACGCGACTCGACTCGTCTTAATTCAAGAGTATGGACGCGACTCGACGCGACTCAGCACGGCTTATCATGTAATGACTTTCCTCCGTCATGTTCAAGACCTCAAGCCGTACAAAGGAGACAGACAAGGACTGGGCTCAACATTACAGTCCTTGGGCTAATGAAAGATGACGAAACCAGGAATTGGGCCTCAACTGTTTGGGCCAAAGGCCACATCGGCGAATCAGCCCAGAAGTCGACGAAACAGATGTGTTTCGTCGACCATGATTCTGATTCGTCGCCTGTCTTCTGTTTCGTCATATGTGTATGTGTCTGTTAGTATAAATAGGTTTCATTTGTTCTGTTTCGGTAGAGAACACATAGAGAGAACACATAGAGAGAACATTTAGAGAGAACACAGAGAGAACACTCAGAGGAGACACAAGAACAGAGCACACACACACGAGAGAGAGAGTTTACAGAATACATTTGTAAACATTGTATTGTAACTGATCTTTTCATACGTATTAATACAGAGGTGTTAATCGTTGAGTCTTGCGTGTCGTGTATTTACGTGTTCGATCTCGGTTTGCTATTCCGGTTGGATTCCGCACAACCGGAGTGGTTCGTATACAAGGATTAGGCGACTAGATCCTCCCCTAGCCGGACCTACATTATTGTAGTGAAGGAAAAGAGATGGTCTTAGCTTATGAGTTTATGCCCAACGGGACACTTGAAAAACATCTCAAGAGAGGTGATACAGAGTTATCGTGGTTACAACGACTAAAGATATGTATAGGCGCTGCTCGTGGATTAGACTACCTTCACACGGGTACGTCAACTCAACACGGAGTGATACACCGAGATGTGAAGACTTCCAATATTTTGTTGGATTCTAACTTTGATGCTAAAATTTGTGACTTTGGATTGGCGAAAGTGGGCGCAATAAATCAGACACAAACTCATGTGAGCACTTTAGTCAAAGGGACATTTGGATATATGGATCCATGCTACTTCTATAGCGGAAAATTGACAAGAAAATCTGACGTTTATGCCTTTGGGGTTGTCCTTTTTGAGGTGTTATCTGGGAAGCAAGCGGTAGATCCTACACTTGATGAAGATCAGTGGAGTTTGGCAGTTTGGGTTCAAGACCATTTCAAAGCAGGAAAACTCAATGATATTGTTAACCATAAACTGATTGGACAAGTCTCAAAAAGAGGCTTGAAGGAATTTGCAAGCATAGCAGTCCAATGCTTACATATTCAACCAAAACAACGCCCTACAATGGCGGAGGTTGTAGTCAAACTTGAGTCTATTCTGATAGAAGAAAGAGAAATCATTGATTCTGGTGTAGAAGATGATGGGAAATTCTTTGACAAGGTAAGATACTTTTTCACAGGCAAAGCTGACTTGATTCCGGCTCATGCAGATGGAATGCATATTCAAAAAACCAACAATCAAAGTTTAAGAGCTTTCACATATGCTGAACTGGTAAGAGCAACAAATAATTTCAATTATGAGGAGTTCTTCACATGTTCACATACACCCATTTACAAAGGTTGGGTCGATGAATTGACATATGCCCCGGCAGATGCTGGTGTTGGTTTGGCTATGTACGTTGTGACAAGGGATATTGGAACATCTAAGGTAACTTGAAGTAACTTGAAATACAGACCTTTTTTCAATCAAAGTACTGAATTATAATGAATGAATTTCGAAACAATTTTTTTAGCAAGCATATAAATCTACTGAATTTTGATTTGCAGCTGGATCTCACATCTGAAGAATTTAATCATCCCAACCTTGTCAAACTCTTAGGATATCACTTAGATGGGCATCAACTTGCTTGTGTTTATGAGCTAAATCCGAGCTTAGATAAATTTCTATTTGAAGGTAATAAAATCTTCTACTTGTAATTTCGTAGAATTCTAAGCATTGGAATATGTTGGGTGTCAAATCCAGCAAATAAAATAATAAAGAAAACTACTAGTATGAGTGGAAGTAGAGTTTGTGTCCTCAGGGATACAAATTAACTAAATTATACCAAAACGTTTAAAACACAAATACGGTTATTTAAAAGGGGGGGGGGGGGGGGGGGGGGAGGTTGATTTATCTTAAAATTAACGACAACGAAAATTGTATCAAAACGTCAATTAAAGTGGTTGTGAAATTCAAATGTTAAAAGCTAATTTCAACACCAGGGCAATTTCTTGATTCGGTTCGACTTACGATTATTAACGGGGTCACGGTGGAATGATCATTTTTAAATAATAGTTTGTATCAATACTAGATGTCACGCAGTTCGGACATCCACTCCATCTAATGTCTAACCAAGCGCAGTTCATCGGTTAGAGCCAACCCGCTACTCTAAACTCACGCCATTCAGATCTTAGTGCGCAGGTTGCGTGATAGAAGTATCGATTATATTCAAACACTCACGCCATTCGGAATGTTTAACTATATTATATGATTCTATAATAGTTTGGGTTCATAGACAAACTCAAAATGTTATTTTGTTCCTAGTATCAAAAATTAAAACTTTATCAGAGTTCTAAAAATCGATTGAACATTATTAGAAAAATTAATAAGTTGATAAGTTTACTAACAATCTAATATTTTCCGGATTGAATCCGTATAATAACAAGAATCACATAAACAAACATTAAATTATAGAATCTAACATAACCGTTTCACATAAGTTTATGAACCAAAACAAAGAAAATAAACCCTGATGTCGATACTATACATTTCTAGCCTTACATGGTGGCTAAAACAATTAAGTCTAACCAAAACATGGAATTTAACAACGTACTAAACCAAAATTAATTCCAAAATTCTTAATTGCTCCTCTCGATCTCGAATTATAGCCGTCAAAGATCCTCAACGGTCGTTAGTCGAAGTCCCTCCTTGTTCTTGATATTAATTGCCGTCCTTTACCAATTGGGTGATGGTCTATTGGCAAAGACAAAGCCTTTAAACACCTTGGAAGATGGAGGTCTTAGGTTCAAGTCGCATAGACGACATGGAATAAAAGAAATTTTCCGTTAAAAAAAATGCCGTCCTTTTCTTTCATTATGTTGCTCAATCTTCCTTTTTTTTTAATTCCTAGTCCATGAGTAAATGTGCAGCCCAATTATTTTCTTTTGATTGTTGGCAGCTCATACCTTTTAGCCCATCATAATGTTAGCCCACCATACTTGAAGCCCAAATACACAAAGATAAAATGAACCTGAAGACCCAAACGTATCATATCATTGTATACTCTTAAATCTCTAATTAATCATAGTGACAATTATGATTCGAGCACAATTAGAGTAACTTTTGACCATCGACCGATTTTGCTTTCTTTTCAATTTCTTCAATTTAACTCGCTTCCTCCATAATCAATCGATCTCTCCAATACTCGTTATCGGCACTTGCAATTACTCCACGCCTACAAAATCAACCAGAAACAAACCAAAGTAGATTCCATCCTAAAATATATGCTAAAATATGCCTAAAAATGCATCTAACACAATATCACATTTGGGATACATCTTGATAAACCTCACATTGAATTAAAACTTGTTAATTTGTTCCAACATATGTGATGCCACTTTCGAGTCCTTCTGTCGTAGTCCTAAACAATTTTAGTCTATATTTAAGTCGTTGAGGCATTAAGTATATGCTCTATATATGCAGAACCATGTACAACTTCACTTTCTTGGGCTGCAAGGCTGAAAATAGCAGTTGGAGCAGCTAATGGCCTTTCTTTCTTTCATAAGAAGGGACACCCCGCGTATAGCCAATTTAAGACCACTTGTATAACGGTGGATGCGGTAAATAAGACACTCTTTGACATGCTTGCATTTTGCTTTTGTAATATCAATTTTACATCCTTTTATATACCTCTTAGGACTATAATGCTCGACTTTGGGATTTTAATGTGGAAAACCTATTTTTGGATCTTGATTCATACTCGTTCGGAATGGATGCATATTATTCCGCACCTGAGTGGTTTCGTTACCAAGCAGACGTAATATTGGAGGGTATTAACATAGAACATCATGGCAAACAGGGTATGTTCTGCTTTGCTACAGGCTTTTTACTCATAATTTATGGTCATAGGTTACACAACTCCTTATGTCCAAGCCAGTGGCAAATCTAGGATTTTGTTCTAATGGGTTCCTTTTGGTAAATTATCGTTAATTCTCACTAATTTTTTCTAAATTCTATAAGGTTCTCACTAAGTTTTTTCCAAACGCACTGGGTTCCTGGGAACTCATAAATGTAGGCTGGATCCGCCCCTGGTCCAAGCTAATGGGGGAAGTAGTGTGTACGCGTCAATGGCTGACCAATCAATTGTCACTTTGGCAGGGTTTGGAGTGGAGTGTGAGATCTATTCTTTTGGAGTGGCACTGCTGGAAATCCTAACAGGAATGAAGGTGTTTGACGACCACAAGGAAAGCAAAATTTGGTAAAATGGGCTACTCCATTACTAGCACATGAGGCAAATTTGGGAATGATTATGGACTCACAGCTTCTGGATAGCTATAATGATCCTCCAAAGGGAGCATTCATGTTGGCTCAACTTATTACAAATTGTCTGCAACCAGTAAAAGATGAACGCCCATTTATGGGAAACATATTGCAAGTCTTGCGCTAGTGTTATCAAGAAACAATATGACTCCTAGAAGGCAAACAAAATAGATCATTTCATCAAGTGTGTATTTGCTTGTAACTTTTTTATAAGATAACTTTCTTGTGTATTGAAAAGTAAAACAAAGCTAATCTTGAAATTGCTTCTTGATTTTCATCACAGAGAAGACTATTAGACACAACAATGGAGGTTTATGTACTTTCTTGAAGTGTAATGAGTTCCAAGGCAATTTTCTACCTTAAAAATGATGGTTGAGACCTTGTTGAGCTTCTCCCACAGATACTTCGGGTGCATGTGATACTATTCTTTTTTTTTTTTTTTATGGGTATGCTTTTTCTCTGGTTACGGATACAGTTAGGTTTTCGGCTTTATTGGTATCGAAATTCATCCGCACATTGGAATAGAGTATTTTATTGGTATTGAAATTCGTTTCTGTAGTTTTTGATCCATGTAAAATACATAATACATATTTGTTGGGTATATCACCACCTTTTCTTTTTAATTTTTTTAAACTGATGCCAAAGGAGTTCCCACCGCATAGCGTGGGTTATCTTAATATGCTATATAAAAAACTCAACACATATTGATGGGCGTCTAGGCTATAATTAGCATCTCAAACTCGTTTCATCAAAAAGTGAAAACTCGTAGAAAACAACTTTACATATATTAGACCTTTTTATGTACTCCACGTTACTCAGCAACCCAACAATAACAAGCCCATCAATAGCCCAGCAACCTAAAATACAAATACTTTTTTAGTTAGAACACAATATGGTAGATAAAACCGAGTGGATGTATTCTAACAAATATTCATCTTCTCCAATACCTAAAACCAAGGTCGCTAGAATTCCGAAGCAAATTTCATTTTCATGTAAAAAAATGAGTAACCAAAGATGTACAATTTTATAAATTAGATGTACTAAAAATATGAAACATCTAAAAATAAAACAATTTTACACTTCGTGAATCATGTGATACTAACAAAGCATTAATATGAGATAACTCACAATCTTGTGTTAGGGTATACGCATGGAAGCAACATCCACAAACGATTAAACTGTAAAAAATAAACGAACATGAGAACACAAGGATTTACGTGGTTCGGTCGGCTGACCTACGTCCACGGGCTGCAACATGATATTTTCTTTATTGGGTGTAGCCTCACTCGTGACGAGGAATTACAAGTACAAAGACATATATTTATAATAGAGATTTAGATAGAATGAAAACAGTTCTTGAATAGAGACCATTTTGAATCGATGATTTCTCGTTCTTTTGATCGAGTTTCAAGGAGCAATCTGATACATCTTTAACCATTGACTTTTGTTTATGTCTAACAAGGGTTTGATGAAATGCACCAGTGGGGTCCTTGTTTATCCCCTTGTATCTTACAACCTTCTAAGTCAAAGCTGTCACTATGGTCGGAAATAGCTCTAGTAATACCGCCGGCAAACCTATCCGTTGCAAAGGTAAGTTTCTGAACCTCAAGTTAATTAATTCGGTTTAAAGTTTTTTTCGTCAAGACCGGAAAATAAACTGAACAGAATTCAGAAACTGAATTCATATTCATTTTGGTATTCAGTTTTCCATGGAATAAATAAACTGAATAAATTGTGTTTAATTTATTTATTTTTAATGTTTTATACTGGTGTTTGTTATTGGGTTGGGTTGGACTAGAGAAGAATAGGACAAAGTTGTAACGGCAAGTTAAATGAAAAAAACTAAAATAAGCACTATTTGATATTCAATTATGTTATAGATTTAAAAAGGATAGAAAAATTACATAAGAATAGCAGGTAAACGGGCAACAAGCTGCGTTGCAACCTTTTTGAATAACACTATTTGATATTCAGTTTATTTTGAAACCGAATAATGAACACTCGTAGTTGTTGGCAATGACAGCTGCGATTGTTCGGAAACCAGGGGAGCCGCTTGTGATTGAGGAAGTGATAGTTGCCCCGCCAAAACGTCGCGAAGTTCGAATTAAAATCATCTGGACTTCCCTTTGTCATAATGATCTTAGCTTTTGGAAATTGAAGGTAAATGGTCATAGAGTTTGAGCCAAATTTGAATTCAATCTAATGTTTAGTTGATGTTAATTAACTGATCTTTCTTTTTGTTCATGAAGGATCCTCTTGCTATTTACCTCAGAATACTTGGTCATGAAGCAGTGGGGTAAATATTATTTTATCATTGGATTAAGTATTCTGGCATTTTAACTTTGTTGAGTTCTGTTTGTGTATGTGTGCATGCCTAATTTTGATTTATTTTGGACATTATTTGATATGTTTCTTTGTAATTAGTCTTAACTGAACTCCCACCCATTTACCATATGAAAAAAAAAACATATTTTGCCGGTAAAATGGGTGCCACAAAAGAACCCCCCCCCCCCCCCCCTCGCAAAACATGGTGTGCCCTCCCTCTTCCCTTCTCACAAAATATGTTGGACCCTCCCTCACTAATAAAATATAATATCCCTCTCATACTGAGGGTACGTTATATAGGGGTGGGGTCGTGAATAGCCATCATACACTAAATATATCATGAAAATAATCATTGACACATTTTTTTAAATTTGTTAATTTGGCCGTTGCAAAATCTTTTATCAAGTGAAACCCACTCAATACGGGACACATGGAACTTTTTTGTGCAAAAATTAGTTACTTTTGCTCTGATTCGACTCACAAGCAATAACAAAATGATACGCATTATAATTGTTGCAAAAGTGGTTAACGTTTTTCCTTAAAATGGGTATTTTGATACATGTGGTGTGTTTTGACCGGATGAAATCATTTATAAAGGTCAGATTTATAATACTTTAAAAAAAATGATGGCTATTTGGGTAATATGTTTAGTTATTAAATGTCTATAGCGTGATTATCCATGTAACCATAAAAATAAAGTATTTTGTTATTTTGAACATTAAACTTTTTATTTGTTTTATAATTATTTAAAGTTATTATTTGCATCTCAATGGACCATTTTTAAGTTGCAGATCATATAAACCAGATTATAACCATTTCATTCTGCATTGATTTGGGATGTATTTTATCTCAAACGGGTCATAAAAAATTCGCTAAAAGGGTAATCTTTTGAAAGTCATTTGAAATCCACTTTTAATGCATGCAACCTCTTAAAATTTCTTGTTCAAATATTTTGATCATTTTTATACATTTTTCTTAATCTGGGCGGAAAATGTTATGGGTCAACTAAACCAAGACCCTTACTAAAAGTCTAAAATGACTCGATTCAACCCGAACTTGCTTTGACACATAGTTTGATGGCAACAGCTGGGTCACATGCTATACGACATTATGGACCAAGATGATCGACCGGGAAATCGTGCACAACTAAACTAATATTTATTTGAAAAGACCTTGATTCCTTTTTGTTGCTCCTTTTGTTCGACCTCGTTTTAACCTCGGCTCGTTTATTATTCAAATTAATTTCATGCATATGTAACTTTGCATAGTTATAATTATATACGATATTATATATTATCTTGGTTTAAAAATAGTTATAATTATACATGATATTATATATTATCTTGTTTAAAAAAACACTTATATATAATAGTGTTGTATGTAATTATATATTATATTATATAAAAGTTATTATAATTGTATTTTTTTGTCCTCAAATTCATCACTTAAATCAGCACAAGCAGGACTCATGCGCGTGTGCGCCAGCCCCCAGTCAGTCTATACGAGCACGCCACGTCACCCTCCAAGGTCTACCTGCCACTTGGTCCCTACAGCCCATGTGCTCCACCACGCGCACGCGGTCAAAAATACATAGGCGGCTCTCAAGCAGCTCGCGGCTCTCAAGTGCAAAGTGCGCCATTAAAGCGCCACATTGCGCCCATCGCCCACGCCACGCGTACATGTGCGAGTGCGGGTTAGGGTGCTCCGCACGCTTTGCGAGTACACTTAGTGTGCTTCCATGAAACAATAAGGATGGAGAGTTCCCACTTAAATACCCCTTTAAGTTTCATCTCTCATCCTATGTGGGACAAGGTGGCACTTTCCCAATTTTTCAGCATTCAATGTTTCAAACACCAAACTTTGAGAATCAATATCTCATTCATCTTAGCTCCGTTTTGGACGAGGTTTAGTTCGTTGCGAAGCCCTTCCAACATAGAACACAAACTCACAAATAAATATATAAAACCCGCTCATTTTCGTATATTTATTTTTAGTCCAAATTTAGGAAAAATCATTTTCCTATATTTGTGAAAAGTGCAATTTCCACAAATTTACAACAGTATGTTTATACTACGTACCACAATATTTAATATTATATTATACGACATAACTATATAATAAATGTGTTAGGACATAAATAGTGAATTTGATCTAGTATTAGGCATATCCACCAATAAATTTTCTAATAATATCACAGCTGGCTGAAATTTTCAAAATAAGTTAAATTTAGTTTTATCTCGTCACTACAGGTTTATTCATTTAGTTTTCGCCATTCTAGGTATTAAATACGTGCACGCTAGCTTGATTAGAGTTATTTTATACGAGTAATAAATACATTATCGGTGTTTGTCGGTCACCGGTAAACTCAATTCGATGTGATAAAAGCATGCAATCAAAATAGATATAGCACCTTTGAGAATTCTCTATGACAATCAAATCGGTATTAAGTAAATTTCTTTACAAGACATGAAATTAAATTAATGGTACAAACCCTAAAGTCCTAAACTCATATATTCTTTTATGACTTATTACTAATTATGGATTTAACAAAGTATCATGCATTGAGTTCTTTTTAAAGTACAACATTAAGCCCATAAAGTCATAAACAGGTGACTCATTAGTCTGTGGCATTTATGTAAAATTTGTTGTTTGCCTTTCCGGGATACATCTTAATTTTTTAACAAATTTTTACCCATAAATATCATCAAATTTTGTATTTGCAGGAAATTATACACATATCATTTTTATACAAATACGCATCATACCACTAGATCACCAAGGTGGTTTTTGTTTTTCTAAGAAAGATCTGCACGTACTCTTTTGTCTGCACCGCGCAGACCACGCGCAGACGTTTTCCGAAGCCGTTTCATAAAAAAAAAAAAATAATAATAATAAATAAAAACATATGCACGAGATCTTCTAAGGTCTGCACAGGGTAAAACACCACCGTCCACCACCCACCACCACCATCTACCACCACCGTCCACCACCATGTAGAGGGAAGCAAATCTGAAATCAGTTCTCAGTATTTTCAGAAAACTAACAATGTAAGTGTAAGAATTCTCGCATATGCTGAATTGGTAAGTGCACCAAATAATTGCAATGACGAGGAGTTCTCTACATATTCTCTTAAAACCATTTTCAAAGCTTGGGTCGATGAATTGACATATGCCCCACAAAACTTGGTGTTGGTTTGGCTATGTACGTCTGGAGGACGTATATTGGAACATCTATGGTAACTTGAAATGGACTCCTTTTCCCATTTAAGAAATGAAATTCGTAACAGTTTTTTTTGTTTTTGCCTTTTTAGTTAGTGCAGGCTTATGACTTTACTGAATATTTTATGTGAAGCTGGATCTCAAATTTGAAGAATTCAATCATCCCAACCTTGCCAAACTCTTAGGAATATTACTTGAATGGGCAAGAACGAAAACTTTCTTGTGTTTATGAGCTAAGTCGGAGATTAGATGAACTTCTTTATGGAGATAAGAAAATCTTCTAGTCGTAACTTTAAAGAGTTCTGTCCACTTTAATGTAACAATTTGGATTCATGTTGATGAACCCTGAAATCATAATCTCCTTCACATCCTAAAGTGCAAGGGTTAATTAGTATATAGTTAATAGTTAGAATTAGATTAGTGATAGAAGTATGGGGACTAAAGGTGACAAGTTGAAATTGTATAACCTACATGTTTGGAGCGACATCTCCTTGGGTCGCGACTATTCAGATTGGCGGCAACAGGCACAGAAGAAACACAGGGACGTGACTTTTCAAGGAGACACACCTCTTCATCTTCAATCACAACCACAAGATTCTAGGACGCAACCGTTCAACAAGGAACACGTCTATTGGATTCGCACCTCTTCGATTAGTATAAATAGGGTTAGGATTTCTATTGTAAAAACACTTGTACATATTCACGATTTGTATTCATTCAGAAATCAAGGTTAGTTTATGTTTATTCGTTCATTGTTATATTCATTCATCATCAACAAGATTCTGGGCAACGGTGGTATCAGAGCCTAGGGCTCAAATTCGTTTCGGGAAGACAATCATCAGGCGGGTGGTTGAATTCCCTAACAATTCTGATCACGCAGGAGGCGATTGGGTTGTTCTTGTTAAGTTTTAACACCAATCGTATCAAGCGGGTATGATTGTTGTTCGTTTGTTAATCGGTCATCAGGAGGGTGTTCGATTTTTTATCCGATTATCACTGAGGGTGTTTGGATTCTGAGGTTTTTTGTTAATTCAAATCATGGCAAGAGGCTACGTTTCGAGTTAAGAAGACGGAAGCAAATCTGAGAAATTTGTATTGATCCGGTTTGAAGAAGCAATCGCAAATCTGAGAAGTTTGGGTTGTTTGAAATTTGCAAAAGACACAAAATCTGAGAAGTTTTGTGATATCAAAGCATCAAGAGGGTGTTCGGTTGAGAAGTTTAGTCGCAAATCAAGCGGGTTTGGGGCTGATTTTTGGTTTGTGTTTACAGAGTCGCGAATCAAGCAGGAAGAAAAAAAAAACGCAGCCAAGAGGGTTGTTAAGAAAAGTCAAAAAACCGTGCGGAGAATCACGATAAGAGAAGTCGGTCGGTTCGCAAATTCCAGGTTCTACGTTCTATTTTTCTGGAATTTATATAAGGTTTAGAAATTGGTTTGATTCCACGTTAGAAAGTTAGTGTGAATTTTTGGAATCATAGACTTCGGTTTTAGGAGAAAACCAAAGTTTAGAAAGTGAAAATTGTTGGAAAAGAAATTATGGCGGATTCAGGAGGAGCCTCTCCGTCAAACGCGGTAGTGATTAAAGATGGTAGTTCGTTCTCCCAGTTTCAGTGTGCTATCTTAAAGTCTACAAGCTATATGGTATGGGCAATCCGTATAAAAACCATTTTGAGGGCAAACAGATTATGGGAAATGATAGAACCAAAAGAAAATACGCAAGCGGATGAAAAGAAGGATATGATGGCGACCGCTTATTTATATCAAGCACTACCGGAAGATATGATAATACAAGTTGCAAGTTGCAAGAGTGCAAAAGAAATTTGGGATGCATTAAATACTAGGCACGTCGGTGCAGATCGAGTGCAAAAGGCACGTCTTCAAACGCTCAAAACAGAGTTTGAGATGTTAAAAATGAAGGAGGAAGACACTATCGATTCGTTCACTGCAAGACTAAATAGTATTGTCACGAGGGCAAGTGATCTTGGATCAACTTTTAATCAACCAATTTTAGTACGGAAACTTCTGAGTTCTGTACCGAGAAGGTTCGTTCAAATTGTTGCAACCATTGAACAATTCGCTGATTTAGAAACAACGATGCTAGACGAGACAATTGGAAGATTGAAGGCCTATGAAGAAAGGACCGGTTTGGTGGATGAAAACCCGGAAAATAATCAAGAGAAACTTATGTATGCGTGACGCGACAAGAACTATGGCCGTGGAAGGCATTTTGGGAATAATGGACAAGGAAGGTTCAATTCATCGCAAGACAAGTGGAGAGATGGAAAGTTCAGACAAGAAGAAGATGATGAAGATTCATCACAGAATGCTTACAAGAATAGAAGCAACCAAAGGAAGTTTGGGAAGGATTTAAGCAAGATTAAATGCTATAATTGCCAGAAGTTTGGTCATTATGCCTCAGATTGTCTTGAGTCAAACCAAAGAGAAGCAGAATCAAATCTCGTGCAAGAAGACGAGGAACCAACTCTCCTAATGGCAATCAAAGAAGACTGCAATGATCTACTACAACAAGCTCGTGATAAAAATGGAGAAGCACATGATGGCAAGCAAGACATGGAGAAAGATCAAGGTGCAACTTAAGGATGTTCGAGATTAGGGGGTGAATGAAATCATAATCTCCTTCAGATCCTAAAGTGCAAGGGTTAATTAGTATATAGTTAATAGTTAGAATTAGATTAGTGATAGAAGTATGGGGACTAAAGGTGACAAGTTGAAAGTGTATAACCTACATGTTTGGAGCGACATCTCCTTGGGTCGCGACTATTCAGATTGGTGGCAACAGGCACAGAAGAAACACGGGGACGTGACTTTTCAAGGAGACACCCCTCTTCATCTTCAATTACAACCACAAGATTCTAGAGACGCAACCGTTCAACAAGGAACACGTCTATTGGATTCGCACCTCTTCGATTAGTATAAATAGGGTTAGGATTTCTATTGTAAAAACACTTGTACATATTCACTATTTGTATTCATTCAGAAATCAAGGTTAGTTTATGTTTATTCGTTCATCGTTATATTCATTCATCATCAACAAGATTCTGGGCAACAATGGTATCAAAGCCTAGGGCTCAAATTCGTTTCGGGAAGACAATCATCAGGCGTGTGGTTGAATTCCCTAACAATTCTGATCACGCAGGAGGCGTTGATTGAGTTGTTCTTGTTAAGTTTTAACACCATTCGCATCAAGCGGGTACGATTGTTGTTCGTTCATTAATCGGTCATCAGGAGGGTGTTCGATTTTTTATCCGAGTATTACTGAGGGTGTTTGGATTCTGAGTTTTTTAGTTAATTCAAATCACGGCAAGAGGCTACGATTCGAGTTAAGAAGACCGAAGCAAATCTGAGAAATTTGTATTCCGGTTTGAAGAAGCAATCGCAAATCTGAGAAGTTTGGGTTGTTTGAAATTTGAAAAAGACACAAAATCTGAAAAGTTTTATGATATCAAACCATCAAGAGGGTGTTCTGTTGAGAAGTTTAGTCGCAAATCAAGCGGGTTTGGGACTGATTTTTGGTTTGTGTTTAGAGTGTCGCGAATCAAGCAGGAAGATAAAAAACGCAGCCAAGAGGGTTGTTAAGAAAAGTCAAAAAACCGTGCGGAGAATCACGATAAGAGAAGTCGGTCGGTTCGCAAATTCCAGGTTCTACGTTCTATTTTTCTGGAATTTATATAAGGTTTAGAAATTGGTTTGATTCCACGTTAGAAAGTTAGTGTGAATTTTTGGAATCATAGACTTCGGTTTTAGGAGAAAACCAAAGTTTAGAAAGTGAAAATTGTTGGAAAAGAAATTATGGCGGATTCAGGAGGAGCCTCTCCGTCAAACGCGGTAGTGATTAAAGATGGTAGTTCGTTCTCCCAGTTTCAGTGTCCTATCTTAAAGTCAACAAACTATACGGTATGGGCAATCCGTATAAAAACCATTTTGAGGGCAAACGGATTATGGGAAATGATAGAACCAAAAGAAAATATGCGAGCGGATGAAAAGAATGATATGATGGCGACCGCTTATTTATATCAAGCACTACAGGAAGATATGATAATACAAGTTGCAAGTTACAAGAGTGCAAAAGAAATTTGGGATGCATTAAAGACTAGGCACGTCGGTGCAGATCGAGTGCAAAAGGCATGTCTTCAAACGCTCAAAACAGAGTTTGAGATGTTAAAAATGAAGGAGGAAGACACTATCGATTCGTTCACTGCAAGACTAAATAGTATTGTCACGAGGGCAAGTGGTCTTGGATCAACTTTTGATCAACTAACTTTAGTACGGAAACTTCTGAGTTCTGTACCGAGAAGGTTCGTTCAAATTTTTGCAACCATTGACACTACTAGAAAACTGACCAATTGCGACTACGTTTTCAGTCGCAAATCCGTCGCAAAACGCGTTTTGCGACCGGTTTAGGACCGGAAATGCGATCGAAATTGACCTCGTCGCTAACTGAATTTGCGATGGAATTTGCGACCGGTGCAAATTTGCGACCGCTATTTACAACCGGAATTGTTGTCGCAGCTGTTGCGACCGATTTGCAACTGCTAGTTTGCGACCGATTTGCAACTGTTTTTTGTGACCGTCTTGCGACAGCGCCTTTTGCAACCGTCTTGCGACTGGTTTTTTTGCAACCGTCTTGCGACTGGTTTTTTTGCATTAAAAAAATTAAAAATAAATCTCTGTTTTTTTTTTTTGTATTTTTAACCTGCTAATATTTTTCAAACTTAGCAATTTCAATTCATCTAAAATACCCACATTCGGATCAAACAAAACATCGAGTTAAAGTTACAAAATAAGTCAAATATCCTAATTATCCAAATATAATAGATCCGAAACATTTGAATAAAAATAACTAGAGCTAACTCAGTGGTAGGATGTTTCGAGAGACAAGTTGTAACAGTGATTCAAAGCTCGTCATCCTATCATGCATCGCCTCTTTTTCTTTCACTAAATCGTCAATGACCGCGTTCAATTTTTGTTTATCTTCCTTTTCCTTGGTCAACTCGTTAATAACTCCATTTAACCTTTGTTTATCTTCTTCCTTTTCTTTCACCAAATCTTCAATAACTCCATTCAGTTTTTGTATCTAAAAAAAATTAATAAACATGTACTTATATTCACACTTAAATATAAAAGCTCAAATATAATTTATTTAGACTCATAATTAACAATTATTCATTAGTTTAGTATATCATACATCCTCACATGATTATTAATATTAAAAACAAGATGGGTAACCAGTGGACTTTGATGGAATTAACTGTAGCCAATTCACTAGTTATTATTATAGTTTAATTTATATATTTCACACATGTTGCTCTTTAACAATTCTTAAATTATGTTGGGTAAGTCAAACATGGAAGGAAAATCAGTGAACATGGTGTAAATTTATTTTCGTTTTGCACTACTGTAGGCTGAAAGATATAGACCAAAGAAAAATCCATTGTGGCCCAACCAATTCTCGATTTAACTGGTCGATTCGGTCAAAGAATACTACACTTTACGACTCGTTATAACAATACCTATTATAACTAGATAAGATGCATTACGACCAGGTACCGAGCTCTCTCCACATAATAATGGCCTAAAGAAACTAATTGCATCTGCGTAAAACAAACCTTATTTATGATGACAATGCTAAGTGGTCAGCCACCAATTCAACCCTATAACGATTTATAATCCCAACCTAATGGATAACTATGGTTTTAAACATGGTAAAGAATAGAAAAAATATATACCTCTGAGTCTTGTGTTGTAGTATTGCTAGACGACATGGAAGGGGTACCCGTGATCAAGGCTAATGGGTCACTAACGTTGCTAAACCCGTATAATTTTCCTTTATTCAAGCCCCCACCGGCTCGTGTCCACAAGTCTTGGTCAAACTTTGGGTGTTCGCTTTCATCCGACCCGTACTTCTCCACAAGATATCCCTTGTATATTTTCTGATACACACAAACAAAACAATTTTTTGTAGTTTAACATTTAATAAATAAGTAGCAAAACTATACAATATTGGAAGTGATGAAACCTACCCAGGTCTCAAATGACCTTTCGTCAACCCAGTCACGATTTGGTTCTTCAATATCCTCTTCACCATTTAAGCCTTGATTTTGTTCTTGACCATTTTCTTCGGAATCCAAGCCCTCGACTACGTTACTGGTACACTCTTGAGCTTTGTCCAATGGCCTCCTACCTTTCTTGCAACGTGATTGCCTCCACATCTCAAAAAATTCAGGTTCACGCCCAAGTTTCTTAGCCTACAAAATTAGTATTTAGAAGTTAATTAAAAATGGTAATGATTAGGGTTTGGCTGTGTAGTCCACTTAGAAATGTGTTGATGTTAAGCATTTTGAATCTTCTATTGGAGCAAGTAAAAAAAAATTAAGTGGGCTGCCAACATGACATGTTTTATACTTTTAAACCAACCCGACCCGAAACCCATTTCAACCGCTTCTAGGATATAGACCCGAAACCAACATGATATGTACTAAAAGAGAACGATTAATATCTTTTACCGCTTCTAGCTTGGCAGTCACAAAGGTTTGTGATCCAAGAGTATGTTTGCCCCCTGTTGATTTATTTATGTTCTCTTTGTTTCTACGACGCTTCTCTTTCCATTCGGGTGTGTTCCATATCTCACACAGTTCTTTCCAGGGCTCTATTCTCATCCATGCTGGTTTAAAGTCATGAAGAACAGAAGTATCATCTCCAACTTGTAAACCCTTTTTTGTCGCCATTGCTATGGCACCATTACGAGCCCTCGATAACAAATCGGCGAACTTTCCAGTAATACACTTCTCCCAACAGCTATGAATTTTGGCATTCCATTTTTTTCCCTTTGAAAATAACACTATAAAAGATCACTTATTAATAAATGTATATAAAATTTATTAAGTTGTATATAATGTTAGACTAAGTACACACTTGGAATCGCTCAAACAATCGGTCTCTGTCCTCCTTAGGAACATCTCCCCATCCTTGCCATGGTCCAGACCACATAGACTTCAAGTTAGATAAAATAACATGGGTAGCCTTGACTTGTTTACTAAATCTACAAAATGGAAGAAATTAACAATAGTCACATTAAAAACATCTTTTTATCTACATAGAAAACAATATTAGCATCTTTTTATCTACACAGAAAAACAATATTAACATATATTTACTTACTGCCCATATTCAACAAAAATCCAATCGCGGTCCATTTGTTCAGGTACTTGAGGTTGGGAAGCAGATCCTCGCCTCACAGTAGCAACATGAACAACAGACTCATCATCGTCACTATTTTCACGATGAGATGCATCTAACGGTGATTGTCCAACGGTATCAGTACTGCCTCCACCACCACCATGACCACCACCACGACCCCTACCACCACCACAACCCCTACCACCTCCACTTCCAGCAGAACTACGTGCCATGAAATCTACAAGTAAAACAAAATCATCAGTATTTAGAAATACCACTACATAAAGAAAAGAGTTACGACTACTTTGATTTCTACTACAACTTATTAGCAACAAAAATAATTGTTTTTTGAACAGCCAACAAAAACTCCATATATTACCATGACTAACATGTTGTTAGTCCACCAAAATTACAACATAATCCACCAAACAGTAATGAAAAATAACAGTACAGAGGTAGAAAAAAAGAAATAACATACATCAGACTCATTACTACACACCCATTGCATTTAAATACGAATTCACACCATTGGCTCCATGTCAAATCCCTGCACCTTGCTCGATTTTTCAGCCACAGAAAAGTGTTCTTCAGTCTCATCCTCCTCTCTGCATATCGGACATCTCTTCGTTGGAACTATTATCCTCCTTCTATCCAAGGCCAGAGGAGTAGGAAGACGACCCAATACCATATGCCACACCATGAAAAAATTGTTACTCTAATTGTTCGTCTTCAAAATCTTCATCATAAAAATTAAGCATAATGTGAAAATCCCCATAATTTGAAGTTGTGGCTTCAAACTCAACTTCGGCATCATTGTCATCATCTATATCCTCCACTTCTTCTAACCTTCCATTTTCATGTACAAGGGAAATAGGGAGAAGATCCTCGGTTACCATGCATTCTAACCTTTCATTCTCTTGAAAGAAATGCTCCTCATCCGCACTATCATCATCATCATCATCATCCACTTCAGTAGCATCTTCAGCGAGTTCGTAAACTCCCCTTGGAGTCGTCTTTACAACAGCCAACCATTCTTTTAGAGACTTTGCTTTCGAAGGATATGATGTATAATACACTTGTTGCGCTTGTGATGCTAAAATATACGGGTCGTTAACGCATCCAATTTCCGTAGGTTTCACGTAAACCATACGAGTCTTGGGGTCCACCCTTACCCCTCTCACAGGATCAAACCAAGTACATTTGAACAAAACGACCACACAACGCCCTATGGTGATTCTAACTCTAAGATCTCATCTAATAATCCATAATAATCGCTTTCATGTTCATTATAGGAAGCCCCTTTGACACACACACCACTGTTTTGTGTAACCCGTCCATCATAAGCTGTTCGTATGTGAAACTTGAAACCATTGACAAAATAGCCCTTGTGTGACTTAACATAAGTGAGAGGCCCTTGGGCTAGGCCTCTAAGATGTTCCTTATTTTGACCATTCATAACCTACATTCATAAAAGTGTGTTTTTATGCTTATAATACTGCAATAATAAGATATAAAATGTGTGTTAGAATGCTTACATGCAATTGCAACCACTTAGCAAATTTATCCTCTTTCATTTTATCAAGTGTTGCTTCGTCATGGTTTGGGAATGAATCTCTCAACTCTTCCTCAAATAGCCAAACGGATTCATGAAGCTCTTGGCAGTTAAGTAATATATACGTATGAGCTATGTGCCTGTCTTTATCTTTAAGAACTATGTCCTTTCCACCTTTTTCATACAATCTTCGACATGGATGTTTGAATATACTTAACCGAGAATCAGTACTCGAAGAACATGCAATATTATGAGCAAAATTACGTGGTTCATGAAATGTCGACTCAAAATACATGGAGCAATAGTTAGCAAGTTCATCCACGGGATAAGACTGAACAATGGAACCTTCAACCCTTCCTTTGTTTCTAATCGTTCTTTTAAGTTGACCCAACTTCCTAAAAATTGAAGTGGAAAGTAGGTGTTTGTAATTATCTAACATTTAACATGTTTAAAGAATACTTTATTAAGTTAAAAACGGTTACCTCTCATATGGATACATCCACCTGAACTGCACTGGACCACCAAGAATTGCTTCATTGGTCAAATGAATGACAAGGTGCTCCATTGAGTCAAAGAACCCAGGCGGAAAGATTTTTTCTAACTTGCAAATTGTTACAACTATACTTTTCTGCAATTTTTGTAAATCTTCAATGTGTAGAACCCTTGAGCATATTACACGAAAGAATGTGCACAGCTCTATTATCGGTTCCCATATTTGCTTTGGTAGCATCCCTCGTAAAATGATAGGCAACAATCGCTGCATGAAGACGTGACAATCATGACTTTTAAAGCTGTAGAAGGTACCATCCTTAATGTTCACACATCCCCCTATATTTGAAGCATAGCCATCAGGAAACTTTACTTGTTTCAACCATTTACATACTTCATTTACCTCTTGTTTGGTTAAAGTGAACGCTGCTTTTGGTTTTAAAATTTTATTGTTGTTCCCACTTGAAATATGTAACAATGGTCGATTGCAAAACTTTTCCACATCCTTCCTTGCCTTGACATTATCTTTTGTTTTAGAAGTGTCCATGATTGTTTGAAATAGATTCTCAAAAACATTCTTTTCAATATGCATTACATCAAGGTTGTGTCGAATTAACAACATGGGCCAATACTCAAGCTCCCAAAAAATGCTTTTTTTAACCCAGTTATGAGTTTTACCAAATTCTGGATCTTTAGGCTTTTTCGGGTCATACGTTCCACCTTCATAGACCACTGGGATGTTCCATATTTGGTCTAGTATTTGCCAACCTGTTAACTCGGGTGGAGGTCCTAATGAAGAAGTTACTGATTTTCGAAATGCAGTCTTATCAATACGAAAAGGATGCGACGCGGGTAAAAATCTTCTATGACAGTCGAACCAACTTGATTTTCCTCCGGCATGTAATCGAAAAGCCTCTGTTTCTCCCATACAATATGGGCAAGCTAAACGGCCATGGGTGCTCCAGCCAGACAGCATTGCATATGCTGGGAAATCATTAACAGTCCACAAAAGGATAGCCCTCATAATAAAATTTTCTTTACGATGAGCATCATAAACTTGAATGCCTTCCTCATACAACTCTTTCAACTCATTTATCAACGGTCTTAGAAACACATCGATGTTTTGACCAGGACTCTTTCCTCCGGGAATAATCAAACATACTTTAACAAACGAGTCTTTCATACTCATCCATGGAGGTAAGTTATAGATTGTAAGAAAGATGGGCCATAGTGAGTAAGGAATTGAGTTCGAATTGTTTGGATTGAAGCCGTCGGTGCATAACCCAAGACGAACATTTCGAATCTCTTTTGCAAAGTCAGGATTCTCAGAGTCAAAATGCTTCCAAGCCAGGCCGTCACTTGGATGTGCCATGCTACCCTCCATTGTTTTGTGGTCATGGTGCCAAGTCATATATTTGGCCGTCTTTATAGACATATACAACATCTTCAGTCTAGGACCAATTGGCATGTACGCCATCACCAAATTAGGTACCTTACTTCGCTCACTCTTGTAACGAGATTCTTTACAATATTTACAATGTGTTAGAGTCTTGTCTTCCTTATAGAATAACATGCAATGATTTTTGCAAACATCTATTCTTTCATAAGGAAGGCTTAACTTTTCTAAACTTTTCTTTGTATCATAAAAACTTTTCGGGAGTTTATTCTCTTCAGGCATCATTGCATTAACCATGGAAATGTTATAGTTGTAGGCAGCAGTGGACACATTGAAAAGTGATTTCCATCTCAAAAAGTTTGTGGCAGCTTGTAACTTTGAACAACTAGTGGCCTTCTCCCCCTCCCACAAAGGTTCATCGGCAGCTTGTAACATATCATAGAATCTTTTTGCTTCCGGATTCGGTACATGTCCTTCCAAAATATTTGAAGTATAACCACGT
This sequence comes from Helianthus tuberosus, assembly GCA_030545235.1. Taxonomy (NCBI): domain Eukaryota; kingdom Viridiplantae; phylum Streptophyta; class Magnoliopsida; order Asterales; family Asteraceae; genus Helianthus; species Helianthus tuberosus. The sequence goes on from CM060413.1 coordinate 173,949,467, forward strand.
GAATACATGTTATCTAACACCATACGTCTATAGCCATCATCGTTATCATCAACTTCCATTCTAGTAGAAGACTCTCCTATCTCACGGATGGAATTTTCACCATGTTCATGCCTTGTTGTATAACGAAGCATGAAACCTTCCTTATACAAGTGTTTTTGAATGGTGGCTTTGTCTCTTAAACTTACATTTTGACACTTGTAACAAGGGCATTTTATTTCACGTATTGTCTCACCATGCATAGTCACCCTCGTATCAACAATTGCTTCATTAGAAAAAGCAAAGTCTAAAAACAAATCTACATTATCACAGTATTCGGAACTTAGAAATCCATCACTATCGGTCTTTTGATACATCCACCCTCTATCAATGTACCACGCCATCACTAATCAGGTAAAAACTATTCAGTAAACTATATCAATACATAAAATGAGGTAGTATTTACTAAAATATCATTCACTTAAAATATATCATTCAACATGCTTTGCTTACGTGGAGCTACTAAATCAAATTCAAAAATAAAACTATAATATCACTTTAAGGATATGACTAGATTAATATCAGTACTTAAAATGAGGTGCCATCACCACTTTTAGGATATGACTAGATTAATACCAGTACTTAAAAAAAGTATTCTATCGCAACAAATACATGTGAATTTGGTAGGAACATGTTATTATAATATTCTATCGCAACAAATACATGTGAATTTGGTAGGAACATGTTATTATAATAATCCTGTCGTTCAAAAAAAAAAAACTTAAATGAGGTAGTATTTACTAAAATATCATTCACTTAAAATATATCATTCAATATGCTTTGCTTACATGGAGCTACTAAATCAAATTCAAAAACAAAACTATAATATTATGAAAAATAATAATTACTAAATACTTTTCGCTTAAAATCTGCAGCAACCTACAATATTAAATGTCCACAAATGATAATAAAAAAACTAAAACAGAAGGTTAAAGGTTGTTGGGGGACATTACTAATTTCAACCAAGTTCAAAATCAAAAGCATGATTAACAATTTTTTCTTCATAAACTACCAAACCAATCAATATTTTCCTAGAATTAAACTAAAATTTGAGACATCACAACAACTTAGGAAATACTGAAGTAGCAGCGCTGTTTTATATACCTTATGAAAAATTGAAGTAAACAAGCTACAACTAGTGGGAATTCCAAAGAAACAAAGTAAATGAACAACGGTGTACCTAATTTTTGGCCAGAAGACAAACGATAGTCCAGGTTCGATGGTCTGAGAAGCACTGGTACAAGTCGAGACGGGAGCCGCTTGTACAAATGATAGGGTTCCAAATCGTGAAAATTATACTTTAGTAAATAATTGAAGCAAACAAGCAATAATTAGTAAGAAACTCAAGAAAAATGTCGTATACCTGAGATGGGAGTAAACCTGGCTTTGCAAAATGTGAAGTGTGTGAAGTCTTGAGATGGGAGCCTGTGGATAGCCCTAGTTTTGGGGGGGAAGAGTAATTGGGTTTGGGGGGGGGGGGGGGGGGGGACGTGGATAGCTTTGGGGGGAAAGAGTAATTGGGTTTGGGGGAAAAAGTAATTGGGTGAAAATATCAAGTGGGAACAATTTCCTATAATTAAATTCTATAAAATTAAATAAATCAATAATTTGATGTAAATGTGATGTGTGGTAAAATACACATATTTGTCTCGTGTAAAGTGTATAATTTTTGTATGAGTAAATTGCCATTTTAGTCCCTAAATTGCCATTCAAGTGGGAACCCGAACCGTACCGTATCGGTTCGAAACGGTTCGCGTCGAAACGCTACGGGTCGAAACGGTTCGGCTCGAAACGGTTCGGGTTCGAAACGGTACGGGTCGAAACGGTTCGTGTCGAAACGGTTCGGCTCGAAACGGTTCGCGTCGAAACGGTACGGGTCGAAACGGTTCGGCTCGAAACGGTACGGGACGAAACGCTTCGCATCGAAACGGTTCGGCTCGAAACGGTACGAGTCGAAACGGTTCGGGTCGAAACGGTTCGGGTCGAAACGGTTCGGCTCGAAACGGTTCGCGTCAAAACGGTTCGGTTCGATACGGTACGGGTCGAAACAGTACGGTTCGAAACTGTACGGGTCGAAACGGTACGGTTCGAAACGGTACGGGTCGAAACGCTTCGCGTCGAAACGGTTCGGCTCGAAACGGTTCGGGTTCGAAACGGTACGGGTCGAAACGGTTCGTGTCGAAACATTTAATGATTTTTGGATTTTTTAGAATTTTTTTTATTTTTAGATTTTTTTGAATTTTTTAGAATTTTTATGATTTTTTATGATTTTTTAGAATTTTTTTGAATTTTTTAGAATTTTTATGATTTTTTAGAATTTTTTTGATTTTTAGATTTTTTGAATTTTTTGGAATTTTTGGAATTTTTTTTTGATTTTTTTGATTTTTTGGAATTTTTTTGATTTTTTTGAATTGGATCAAAATGGCAACTGAAAATATTTTTTAAATTAATCCCCAAAATACCCCTGGTTACAGATGGGGTTTATGGATGGAGTTAGGCATTGTGATCAAAATGGCAACAAAATGTAAAAGTCAGGGACCCAGATGCACAAAAAAAACTATTTGGACTAAACTGGTATATTTGGACAAAACTCAGGGACTAAAATGGCAATTTACTCTTTTTGTATAGTTTTTATTTATTCTTTTTAGTTTTTGGTGTATATTATATTCTTTTGTGTTTTGCCAGGTCCTAGTGCAAATGGAGCAAAAACGAGTAATAAGGAAATAACCAGCCAGTTGGGCAGAGAGAGGCGCCAGTGGCCGAATTGAAATTACAGCTATTTTACGTGAATGGGTCGAGCCCCGCGAATCGACCTAGATAGTTCCTTTATCATTATAGAATTTAATCCTATGCCTTAATTTGTGTTTTGTTTGTTTTGTTTAATTTTTCTTTTATTTATTTTGTAATTTTAGGATATTTAGAAACCCCCCCCCCCCTCCCTCAAACGTAAAAAAAAACTTTTAATTAATGTCGTGTCAATTTAGTTCTAGACAAAGTAATTAACGTAATTAGAGAGTCTCGTGGGTTCGATACTCGGACTTACTTTAGCTATACTGCATTGACCGGTACACTTGCCGGTTGTGTGGTTTAGGTCTAAGATATTCCTTAGTATGTCTTAGTTGGTTACGATGGATTATAATATACCCTAAGGTATCATCAATGACCATAATGAATGTGCTTGACCATCATTAACCCTAGATTATCATTAATGACCATGCTTAACCATCATTAACCCTATTTGGCCATGAATGACACTAACTGACACCTTGCATTCCCGCATTACAGATAAAGCCTAACTAACCTAATTCACCATATCTAAGCCTAATAAACAAGTATCACAACTTGCCCTCAATGAACATCATTGGCCCTAGTTGAACCATCATTCACCGTCAAATACCCTAAATTAAGCATTACTACCCTAATTAACCATCAATAGATATAACCGACCAAAAAGTCTGGTCACCGACCCAAATTAAAAATTCAATGTTGACAATTGAGCGAAAGCGGCCATAATTGAACATATTTGGGTTAATATTAGGGTAGTATTTTGTTAGGAATACCATGTACAATTTTAATTGAAACGATTGAAACCGGGGAGCGAAATAACTAAAATTGAAAAAACAGGTTCCAGTGGTGGTCGTCAGAACCAGCACGGGCACGAAGGAGGTGCAGCAACTCGAGCGGTGGTCGGCGGGAGCCGATTAGGGCAGGTGGGCGACTTGCGCTGGTCGGGCCCCGGTGTCCGGTAGTGACAGTCTCTTTATTTCCATCTTTTTATTGACCGTCAGTAACCTTAAATAAACACATTTTTGTTAGGCATTTAAATGATCTTTTGTTTTTTTTTTTTCACATTTTTGCGTAAAAAAACCGAACAAAAAACTTGCAACCGAAAAAGTTGGTCGCAAATTTTGCGACTGATTTGTGATCGTATTATATATTTATTGTTATCTTTTGTTAGTATTTATATATTTTTGCAACCGAAAAGCCGGTCGTAAAATTTACGACCGATTTTGCAACCGAATTATATTTCTGACTTTTGATTTTTATTATTCATTTATTTTTTTGCGACCGAAAAAAAAACGGTTGCAAATTTTGCGACCGAATTTGCGACCGTGATTTGCACTTTAGTATTAAATAATAAAATTTGTGACCTATTTGCGACCGGAAAAAGGCGGTTGCAAAATTTGCAACCTTTTTGCAACCGAATCTTTGGTGGTCGCTAATTTTGAGACAAATTTTATTTCGGTCGCAATTTGGTCGCTAATTTTACGACCGTTCCTTGCCGGTCGCAAATTTTGGTTGCAACTGCCTAGTATTCTAGTAGTGTGAACAATTTGCTGATTTAGAAACAACGACGCTAGACGAGACAATTGGAAGATTGAAGGCCTATGAAAAAAGGACCGGTTTGGTGGATGAAAACCCGGTATATAATCAAGAGAAACTTATGTATGCGCGACGCGACAAGAACTATGGTCGTGGAAGGCATTTTGGGAACAATGGACAAGGAAGGTTCAATTCATCGCAAGACAAGTGGCGAGATGGAAAGTTCAGACACGAAGAAGATGATGAAGATTCATCACATAATGCTTACAAGAATAGAAGCAACCAAAGGAAGTTTGGGAAGGATTTAAGCAAGATTAAATGCTATAATTGCCAAAAGTTTGGTCATTATGCCTCAGATTATCCTGAGTCAAACCAAAGAGAAGCAGAATCAAATCTCGTGCAAGAAGAAGAGGAACCAACTCTCCTAATGGCAATCAAAGAAGACTGCAATGATCTACTACAACAAGCTCGTGATAAAAATGGAGAAGCACATGATGGCAAGCAAGACATGGAGAAAGATCAAGGTGCAACTTAAGGATGTTCGAGATTAGGGGGTGAATGAAATCATAATCTCCTTCACATCCTAAAGTGCAAGGGTTAATTAGTATATAGTTAATAGTTAGAATTAGATTAGTGATAGAAGTATGGGGACTAAAGGTGACAAGTTAAAAGTGTATAACCTACATGTTTGGAGCGAAATCTCCTTGGGTCGCGACTATTCAGATTGGCGGCAACAGGCCCAGAAGAAACACAGGGACGTGACTTTTCAAGGAGACACACCTATTCATCTTCAATCACAACCACAAGATTCTAGAGACGCAACCGTTCAACAAGGGACACGTCTATTGGATTCGCACCTTTTCGTTTAGTATAAATAGGGTTAGGATTTCTATTGTAAGAACACTTGTACATATTCACGATTTGTATTCATTCAGAAATCAAGGTTAGTTTATGTTTATTCGTTCATTGTTATATTCATTCATCATCAACAAGATTCTGGGCAACAAACCCTGCATTGAACGAAAACTTGGTAACACGTTCCAACAAACGTGATTCTATTTCTGAGTCATTCTGTTGCAGTCTAGCACAAATCGGGTAGCTTATAGTCGTTGAGGCATAAAGTATATGATCTATATATGCAGAGCCAGGTACAACTCAATTTTTCTTGGGTTGCACGAATGAAAATAGCATTAGGAATAGCTCAGGGCCTGTCTTTCTTCCATAAGAAGGGACATCCAGCGTATAAACACTTTGAGACCACTGACATAATGGTGGAAGCGGTAAATAAGACTGTCTTTGACATGCTGCATTTTGTATTTCAAAGTAACATCAACTATACATTCTGTTTATAAATACCTCTCCCAGGAATACAATGCTCGACTTCAGGATTGAAGGTGCACAACACCTTGTCTGATGTTCATTCAAACTTGTGTAGAAGTTCTTCACGTTATGCCGCACCTAGGGGTTCCATTACGAATTAGAAGTATTAGACAGTATGGACATAGGACATCACTTCCAATATCGTATGTTTTGCTTTGAAACTGGTTTTTTGATTATGTTCTCAAATTTATGATCATAGGTTACTCAACTCCTTATCAATTAATTCAATTGCACCCCCATATCATAGGTTACTCAACTCCTTATCAATATATGGGCCATATGCTAAAAGTGCATGGAAGTTGTGCACGCGTCGGTGGTTGACCCATGAATGGCCAATTTCGCAGGTTTTATGTTGAAGGGTGAGATATATTCTTTTGGAGTGGTACTGCTAGAAATCCTAACAGGAATGAAGGTGTTTGACCAGAACAGACCAAAAGGAAAAGAAAATTTGGTTGAATGGGCTACTCCATTACTAGCACATGAGGCAAATTTGGGAATGATTCTAGACCCACAGCTTCAGGAGAATAATCATCCTCCAAAGGGAGCATCCATGTTGGCTCAACTTGTTTCAAGCTGTCTGCAACAAGAACGAGCAAAAAATTATTAGAGTATAAACTTAATTATATTTGTGTTCTATATATTTTAGGATAATTAAACATATGTTTATAAGTATATATTCTAATAAGTGGATGGTTATGTTGGTTCTTAGAGACACCGTTTCAAATAAGCAGTTGTTCCCTCCAAATCCAACCACCATGTAACCGCCATGACTAATGTATATATAGATACATGCCGACAACGTTTGCCGGCACCAAGACATTTCTTATTCCTACTCGAATTGTCCATTTGTTATTACAAGTCTACACATACTTGTTTCTGTGAAACTCAAACTTGAATCCAAATACCCATGTTTGTTCCGCTGCAAATCAGAAAGATTCTCAACAAAATGGTATCAGAGCCACGGTTGAGCGTGATGATGATGTTCTCTATTTGTCTTCATCTGTGATGCCATGCAAGCACTGTTCTAATGAAAAGAAGGAGAGACAGAAGATGAATTCACTGCACTAAAGATGTTACTATTGTAATGAACCCAGTCATCAAATTGTTTCATGTAAGACGAAGGAGAATGACGAAGCGACTCTTAATTCGTCAAGCCATCAACACCGGCATACAACAACAAGAAACCGATGAAGATAATAGACTAGAATTCATAGTCACCGGAACGGAAGGAGGGTTGTGGTCGGAGATCTGGTATGTAAGCACAAATTTTAAACATCATTACGCATTAATTTAGATGTCTTTAAGAGAATTAAAAACATGTTCGGAGTTGAAACCAAAACCGGCGAAAATAATTTCTTTTTTATAAGAGGAATCGGGGTTGTAGATGTGATGTCAGGAAATGATAAATTTCGAATTCAGGGTGTGTTCTACACCCCTGAATTAGATCGAAATATTCTCAGTTTGGATCAATTAGTAATTCAAGGCTATGTGGTTAAAATCACCGGAGAAAAGTGTAGAATCTTTCCTACCTTTAGTGTTCCTGTTATAAACAAAAGGAATGAGATTTCCGGATTAACGAAGGAAGAAGAAATTGTTTTGAAAGAAAGGCAGTCTATAATCAACAGGGAATCGGATCATGATGTGTACAAAACAGATTATTTGAACAATTATTTCGAAAATCTGAATTTGTCTTCCGATGAACCCGATTGGAACATCATGATTCTCCAAGCAATGAAGTTTAAAGAATTTCAAGATTGTAAAGCACTACTTGAAATGTTAGAAGACATTGATTATGTTCGAAAGTACAAGTTCAATCTGGAAACAAAATTCGATGAAATGGTAGAGTGGTTTTTAACAGAGAAGTTGGAAATATCAACCAGGCCAATTCCGGCATACGCTTCCGACAATCGGAAAATTAATCGACTTGAATTATATTCAGTGGTGAAAAGAGAAGGAGGACACAGAAATGTCACAGAAAACAATTTATGGGCTGTGGTTGCAAAGGATATGGGGTTCGAGTATCATGATGGAGAGTTCATGAGACTAATGTATGCAATGTACCTTGACGTCCTAGTTTACTTCTACAAGTTTAAATCAACACAAACAAGAGTGTATGAGAAAGAGACGGTGAAGAATGTGGTGGATCTGAGACGAAGCCGGAGTCAAGATGGGGATAAACAAGGGACCGCTGCTGATCAAATGGAAAGGAACTCAAGAAGTGATAATGTTGCTGAACAAGATGGAGAGCATTATGCATTTTATGCAGGTAATGACTGGCATGGGCTGAAAAAGCTGCAAAAGAGGAGAAGATTCGACTTCAAGCAAGTGAAGAAGGCGGTGGACGATGCAAACCGAAGTGTTCTGATGCACTCTCGCAAATATAATCATGTTTAGGGGAGTGTATTAGAGTATAAACTTAATTATATTTGTGTACTGTATATTTTAGGATAATTAAACATATGTTTATAAGTATATATTCTAATAAGTGGATGGTTATGTTGGTTCTTAGAGACACCGTTTCAAATAAGCGGTTGTTCCCTCCAAATCCAACCACCATGTAACCGCCATGACTAATGTATATATAGATACATGCCGGCAACGTTTGCCGGCACCAAGACATTTCTTATTTCTATTCGAATCGTCCATTTGTTATTACAAGTCTGCACATACTTGTTTCTGTGAAACTCAAACATGAATCCAAATACCCATGTTTATTCCGCTGCAAATCAGAATGATTCTCAACACTAAACGCCCATCGATCGGCTCGGAATATTGTTGGTCTTGAGCGAATGTTATCAAGAAGCAATATTGACTCCTAAAGCAAACAAAATAGATAATTTGATTTACTCAAAAGGATGGTGTGAGAGCACCCATATATGCTCCTGGATGGGTTTATAAGACAAGGCAACCATCCTTTTGTTTCTCCCGACAGCTTTAATTCAATACGAGTGTTGCTTCATGTTTGATCGAGCTTGGAAGTATATTTCTTATAATGTTGCTTCATGATTTACAATCAACAGGCAGATCAGATGCAATATTTTTATGTTATTTCTTATAATGTTTAGCGAATTTTTTTGCATTTACATTCTATAACGTGAGAATGTTGGGATAAAGCTGGTTGAAACTTGCAATATTGATGTACAATTTTGTGGTTTGTGAAACAATTTGGTTTGCTTTGTGTTTGTGTATATATGTAATGAATTTGTATAATGAAAACCCAAAAAATAAAATAATATTTTCTATATTCTCCCAACAGCAATAAAACCACGGTATTCTAACAAGAATAATACATAAAACAAAACGGAAACAGTTTGATGAAAATCTAAATGTAGGGTTCTAGTCCAAGGTTGAAGACATGAACAAAATCTTGCATCTGAGTAGCCGTAAGGCAAACGCCTATCTCCAAATCTTGGTCGGATTCTTTGCCAGCATCAATTGATATAGATGCACCATAATCCAGCGAAATCCTCTCGAGTTTTTTTGGTTTTCCCCATCCAAAATCAATGTCGTAAAGTTTGAGCTTTGGTGTTCCCGCAATCGATATTATTGCTGTTGGTATCCCGTCAGACAACATCACTTCCAACGGTAGTTTATCCTTCACCATCCCATCTTTATCCGTTAACATTTTGTGTAGATTCTCCCCGATTAACTTAGCAGCCGTTATGAACCCTTCTTTATCTGTTAAAAGAGTTGTTTTTGCGATCACTACACACCCCCAAATACAGTTGCCAAAGTAGGCAGCTGGAATGGGTGGATCCATACGCGTCCTACAATCAAGGGGGATCGCAAATGCTTGGCGATCATTGTTGCGAGATTTTGCGAGACAACACCATGTATAAGCGCAAGCAACCGTAAAAGCTGAAACATATGGTAATGTTGGTAGTTTGTTCGTAACGAATTTCTTTAACTGGTTGATGAAGGTTCGGTTTAAGACAAACGTAGCTCGGACTTTATCAGTTGGACCCGAAAGTTTTGGAAGTTGGTAGTCTTCGTTAAAAGCTTCAAGCTTCGCGCGCTTTAGATATATTTCATCTAGCTCCGGGTATTTTACTAGTCTTTCATAAATTGGAAAAGTTCCATTAGCTAAAAATGATTCATCTGTCCCACATCGAGCAATCGATGTCCACGCCTTCAAGAAACTAAACTGAGTCGTAGCATCGACGAGGCAATGGTGAATACTCATTCCAATAGCAATACCACAATTGGGAAAAATCGTAACTTGAAGGGAGAAGACAGGGATCTTTACATAATTAGATATTTTAGAACAGTCTCCTAGTAAAGGTATAAGATGGTAAAACTTGTCACAATCTCGGGGATGGTATCCGGTGAGATCATGGAAATCAAGATTGCATTCTGCAAAAGTAACCTTGACAGAATCACCTTCGACATAACGAATTTCTGGTTTTCTAGTTCGATCAGGAAACACAATCAAATTACTTGCGTAAGGGAAAAAGTGTTGAAGGGTGATTGATAGGGAGTGTTTAAGATTGGGAACAAGAGTATCAGTGAATTGAATTGTACTAAGTGGCAGATCATAGAAGAAAAGAAAATGAATCGGAGGCCCGCGAAGGTAAAATATATCAAAGAAAGTGAGGGGTAACGAAGTGTCGCTTACCGTGGCCGGAGGTGGAGATACTAGGGGCTGGTCAAGAACAGTCAACACCGGAAGAGAAGCCATCTAATGCTGTTAACCAAGTTGAGTTGTAAGCAAGTTATCTATAAGGTATACTTATAGGAATAGAATATATATAATTCTCGATTTTAATTTCAGTTTTCTGGTCCCGACATGTTTTCTTTATTAGCCAGGGGTTGTTTTATATGTCTAGCTCATGGCTAGTCTTGTTATCTTCTTGTTTGTATGCAATATAATGTTAAAAATGTGCGTTTAAAAGAAATGTTAATTAATAATAATATGACAAGAACGATTAATTTCTTAACTGCCGGCCATATATAATAAAGATCCATCGTAATCAACGTCACAATTAATGTTATCATTTTCAGCTAATAATATTACTTTTTTAACAGAACTTTTTTAATTAACAGACTGCCTATAAGCGTTTTTGTGTTGTTCTTTCTTTATGATAACAGGTTAATCAACATCTGTATTGTGGGCATTGTGGCCAACTTGTGATCACCTTTGGCGCGCCAACACAACATACGAACTTAGAAGGGCCTTTAGCACGTTGGGGTGTGGGGCGAAGTAGGGCACCATTTTGTTTGTTTTTTTTTTTTTTCGAAAGGTGACTATTATTCATGACGCCCACCCCTAAGCAGGGGCGGCAAACAACAACAGCCAACTACATCACATTAAAATTACACCAATCATCCCAACTAATAGTTCTATGCAAAGATCTACTTTTAACCATAAATACCCAATAGACTTAATATTTTAAATGATCTTCCCCGCTTCGACCGGTATATTAGAAAACCTCCTCTCGTTCCTCGCCTTCCAGATGCACCGACACACCACCATATTAATCTCCTTAATCGCCTCCTTCTTCTACTTGCCTTCGCTAATATGCTCATCGAACTCGATCAAGTCTTTCACCGAATATGGGAAAATCAGACTCACTTTACACCACCTGCTTATATGATTCCAAACAATCGAAGCAACAAAACAACCACACAAAAGGTGGTCCGCGGATTCCTCCCGATCATGGCACATCATACACACTGTGTCACCATCAAAACAGTTCCTAGCTTGTAAAGCTAAAAGCGATGGAAAGCGATTTCTGACCGCCGGCCACATAAATATATTAATCTTTTTTGGAACCCACTTTGTCCACTTGAAAACATACCTGGAACTATGATCTTTGTTGCTCCAAATAAACTCCAAATAAACACATTCTGATTACCACCGCTCCAAACCCACTTGTGGCGCCCACTTTTTTTTAGACACCCTATCCAGCATTTCAATGAAAAAATTCCGTTGACTAATTTCTTCAGTCGTGCTTGGATTTCTCGCCCATCGCCATTGACCCATAAAACACTCGTCCATCGAATTGAAACGATCCTCCACCAAACATCTTTTTTTAATCTCTAGTCTGGATAAAAGGGGGAAACCATCTTTAAGAGGCTCAGCGCAAACCCAGGGATCGAGCCAAAACCGGATATTTGACTCGTCCCCGAAAACGCCTCTACACATGTGATTAAACCCAAGCCCCACAACTTTCACCTTGTCGATAACATTTACTAAAGACTTCCACACACCACTACTAGAATTGTTAACCGGAAGAGGACACCAACATCTTTTATGCTCATGGAGTGCTGAAATAACTAACCTCCACAAATTATCGGGTTCGGTTCGGTACCTCCACATCCATTTAGCGAGTAAAGCCGTGTTAGTATCTTTTAACTTGCACAACCAAAGGCCGCCCGCTTAAATAGAACCGCCACGTCTTCCCACGAAACCCAATGCATCTTCTTTATACCACCCGAGCCGCCCCATAAAAACCTACGAATAATACTTTCCAATCCGTCAACAACCTTGGATGGAACTTTGAAGATCGAAAAATAATACGTAGGAAGGCTTTCCATGATCGACTTAATAAGCGTCACCCGACCCCTGATAGAAAGGCACTCAGCCTTCAATCGGGATAATCTCGCTTCAAAAATCTCAAATAAAAAATTCCTGTTGGTCACTCTATTCATATTCGCACCGACGAAGATACCCAAATGTTTGAAGGCAACGTCCCAACTTTACATTTCACCCTTCCCGCCATACCCGACACCTCATTCGCTTCAACCCCAATCCCATGAAGATTTGACTTTTTGAAATTTATTTTTAATCCTGAACACAAATAGAAGCACCTCAACAATCTAGCAACATTTATCTCAGGCCACTCTCCAAGTAACACGCAATCATCAACGTATAACAGGTGCGAAATACAAGGCCCTTTGTTCGGCAAAGAAATGCCATTAATAGCTCCCACCCTACACGCTCTTTTCACCATCCCCGAAAATGTCTCCATGACAATAAGAAACAAGAAGGGTGAAATCGGATCCCCTTGACGCATACCTTTGAGGCAGGGTGATAGGAGCCGGATTCGAGATCGGCGAATCTCCAAAATAAGCAAAACAAAATAAACTTGAAAGTAATGAATTTAAGACAGTTTGAAAGTAATAAACTTCAATTTTCTTCTCTGCCATTTCAATTAACAAACAACCCTTAAATACTAAAACAAAGTGCATAGAAAGGAAACGTGCATGTGGAAACATGGGCCACTAACTATTAAATGCATGCATAACTAACAAATAACTAATCACACTAACTGGAAACATGGAAATATGAAATAAACGTGGGCAGAGGTTGCATGGAGACGTGGGTTAACCGGGTCACGGCGGAGAGTCCGTATCAATACCCGCCCCTTTAAAACGGGTCGTGTCCTCACGACCCACAGCGGTCCATGGCGGTTCTGTTGGCGGTTTAAACAACAAGAATTGGGGTGTTTTGCAACGGTGGCCCGGCTGAAATTTTTCGTCACAGTGGAAGCATATACCAGCGGCTTTCTTGGCTTGCATTTCTGCTTGAGTGAGGCGCTTCAACGGTTGGGATGGAGATATCGCCGATGGGAGCTGACTTGGACTCGGTTCCACAGTCGGAGAAAGGATCCCGGTATGAAGTTTGTCTTCAATTAAACGAGCTAATCCATATGTTTGATGCAATGTTTGAGGATGGTGGATAGCGAGTTCACTTTGAATGTCCGGTGTAAGTCCCGAGATGAAACAGTTTTTCAGTGTCTCCGGAGATAAACCGATAACCGTGTTGGTGAGTCGTTCAAACTCGGTTTGATACGCGGCCACAGTGGTTGTTTGCTGGAGTTTGAAGAGAGCCGCCTGATGATTTTCGTAGGAAGAAGGACCAAATCGGAGCTCCAAAGATCTTGAAAATTCCGGCCAAGTTCCGAGTAACCGGTTGTTGGAGAGATGCTTGTACCAACTAAGTGCATCACCTGTGAAGTAGAATACCGCTAAGTAAAGCCGTTGAGCGTCCGGAACGGAGTAGTAGGTAAAGTAGTTATTGGCTTGGAATAGCCAATCCAACGGGTTCGAACCATCAAACATGGGAAGGGTAATCTTCGGTGGTTTGGGGTTGTGGTTTGCAGGATGTGGTGGTGGTGGCGGTGGTGGTGGTGGCGGTGGTGGTGGCGGAGTGTTCGACCCGGAAGGGCCAGGTCTGTTCGGATCGGGGCGAAGAAGTGTAGCAATGAGGTTGTTTGTTTGCTCATACCGGGCCGCTAATTGCTTGATGATAATATCTAGATGAGCCTTGTGTTGTTCTTGACCAGAAACAATCTGGTTGGTGGTCGCAGTTGTGGAGGTAACCAACTTGTTGACCGATTCGGCAAGGGAAGCAATCAATTCATCGGTGGAAGAGGTATCAGTTGTGTTTTCACGGCGAGGCGGCATGATGGAAGGTGAGAACGAGGAATGAAAGCACCAAATGATAGGAGCCGGATTCGAGATCGGCGAATCTCCAAAATAAGCAAAACAAAATAAACTTGAAAGTAATGAATTTAAGACAGTTTGAAAGTAATAAACTTCAATTTTCTTCTCTGCCATTTCAATTAACAAACAACCCTTAAATACTAAAACAAAGTGCATAGAAAGGAAACGTGCATGTGGAAACATGGGCCACTAACTATTAAATGCATGCATAACTAACAAATAACTAATCACACTAACTGGAAACATGGAAATATGAAATAAACGTGGGCAGAGGTTGCATGGAGACGTGGGTTAACCGGGTCACGGCGGAGAGTCCGTATCACAGGGAAATTCACATGTAGACGATCCATTAACTAGCACCGACGACCTAGCCGATGCCAGAATACCATGTATCCATCTATACCACCGAACCGGAAACCCCATTTGACTCATAACCGACGATACAAAGTGCCAATTTACATTATCGTAAGCTTTAGTAAAATCGATCTTAGAAATAAACGCCTTCTTCTTTTTCTTTTTTTTGCCCACGACATCACCTCATTAAGCACCAGCGGACCATCCAAAATAAGTCGATCCTTGAGAAACGCCGTTTGGTTACTAGAAATTAAAGAATAAAGCACCTTTTTGAGCCTATCAAGCATAACAACTCCTGTTTTGTATCATGCCTCCATGCTAAACATTGGATATTTATTCCGGTCCTAAAAGTATAATGAAATATCATGTTTAATCTTTTTAAGAAAACTATTAACAAAACGAACCTTTTCCTTTATCCGCTATTGAAACAGACAATGATAAACTAAAGTTTATAGTTAGTAGTGCTAAGATAATCATCACTAGTGCTCTAGTGGTGGCCACGGGCATTTAAGTTTCACCTATGGTGAGCCCGGGTGAGTTTTCCCCTCCAGGTCTCAAGTTCGAGTCTAGGTGATAGGGGTTTCTCATTGAGTGGTTTAAATTGAGGATCTATTGTGCGAGGGGCTCTCTAGCGCGGACCCGATTAAGACAACGTATGCTAGATATTCCGACATTCGCGAATAATTCACACCTTCCAAAAAATAAAAGTAGTGCTAAGATAATAAACGATAAAAGAATATCAGATATAATATATAAAACTAAGAAAATTAATATATATTAAACTAAAAGTAATAACATTTTGGGTGGCTTCCATCTAGCCCACCAGAAAAGAAATAAGGAGAAGACCAAAAAATCAACGCTTGCCAACTATAGCAATGAAGACTTGAAGTTGAACAAATACATTGGTTGGCTAGCAATTCTAAAGTACCATTAATTCATTACTCACTGAACAAATACAGATCGAGGAACTATGTTACCTGCACCTATCAAGCATAACAACTCCTGTTTTGTACTGCCAGACCAAGCATGTCAACGTCTTACACTTGCACAGATTAAACTGGCGACAAAAAACTTTGACGAGGCATTAGTCATCGGCCGTGGGGGATTTGGCAAGGTTTATATATCTCTGGAAGTTCGATTCAGTAAACAATATTGCAATTAAGTGGTTGGATTCTACATCCAACCAAGGAGCGACTGAAGTTGAGGCCGAAGTTAAGCTCCTTTCTAAACTGCGGCATGGTAATCTGGTGCCGCTGGTTGGTTATTGCAACGAAGGAAACCACTACTAGAAATTTGGCATTTTCTAACATGCTTTTCCGTTACAATTGCGTAGCAAATTCAGGTTTGCTACGCATTTGCAACAAAACCTTGATGTTGGAAAAAGCCCCGTTGAAAACTATCTGCTACGCATTTACTACGCAATCTTTAACGCATTTATGACAAATATATGGTGTCGGAAATTTGTGACGAATTTTCAACGCAATTTCAGTTTAGAGCTTTAAAGTTTTGCAACGCACTTGTGACGCATTTTTTTTTCTGTCAAAAATGCGTTGCAAATATGTCCGAAGTTGTAACGCATTTTTTTGCGTTGAAAATTTTCGTATCAAATTGACATTTTTCTAGTAGTGAACGAGATGGTCTTAGCTTATGAGTTTATGTCCGATGGGACCCTTGAAGATCATCTCCATAAAGGTGATACAGAGTTATCTTGGTTACAACGGCTAACAATATGTATAGGCATTGCTCGTGGATTAGACTACTTACACACGGGTACGTCAACTCAACATGGGGTGATACACCGAGATGTGAAGACCTCCAATATTTTGTTGGATTCTGACTTTGCTACAAAAGTTTCTGATTTTGGATTGGCAAAAGTAGGCCCAATAAATCAGACACGAACCCATGTGAGCACTTTAGCAAAAGGGACATTTGGATATATGGATCCATGCTACGTCTCTAGCGGAAAATTGACAAGAAAATCTGATGTTTACACCTTTGGGGTTGTCCTTTGTGAGCTATTATCTGGGAAGCAAGCGGTAGATCCATCACTTGATGACGATGAATGGAGTTTAGCAAATTGGGCTAAACACCACTACAAAGAGGGAAAACTCAATGAAATTATTGAACATAGACTGATTGGACAAATATCAAAAAAATGCTTGAAGGAATTTGCATGCATAGCAGCCCATTGCTTACATGATCAACCAAAACAACGCCCTACAATGGCGGAGGTTGTGGTCAAGCTGGAGTCTACAATGTCACGAGAAAGAGAAAGAGTTCGTTCTGGTGTTGATGATGGAAGATTCATTAACAAGGTAAGATATATTTTCACAGGCAAAGCTGACTTGATGCAGACTCGTGCAAAGGGAAGCAAATCTGAGATCAGGGCTCGGTATACTCAGAAATCAACGGATCGAGTAATTAGAACTTTCTTGGGTCGTTAAGGCATAAAGTATATGCTCTAAATATGCAGAGCCAGGTACAGCTTCACTCTCTTGGGTTGCACGGCTGAAAATAGCAGTAGGAGCAGCTCAGGGCCTTTCTTTCTTGCATAAGAAGGGGCATCCAGCGTATAGCCAATTTAAGACCGCTTGTATAATGGTAGACGAGGTAAATAAGACTGTCGTTAAAATGCTTAAATTTATTTCAGCGTAACATCAATTTTACATTCTTTATATACATATACCTTCCAGGATAACAATGCTCGACTATGGGATTTTGAGGTGGACAACTCATTTGTGGCTCTTGGTTCATACGCGTTCCAAATGGATGCACCTTATGCCGCGCCTGAGTGGTTTCGTTACCAAGCAGATGTGAAATTTGAGGGTACTATCATAGCACATCAATGCGAAGACGGTATTTTCTACTTTGAACCTGGTCATTTAGTTACAATCTCAAAACTAATGATCATAGGTTACTCAATTCCTTATCGATCAATTCACTTGTTTCCTCATTGCTAAAAGGTACTAAGCTAGTTGTGCACCCAACAATGGCTAACCAATGAATGACCACTTTGGCAGGTTTTGGAGTGAAGAGTGAGATCTATTCTTTTGGAGTGGTATTGCTTGAAATACTAACAGGAATGAAGGTGTATGATTGTGACAGACCAGTAGGAAAGCAAAATTTGGTAAAATGGGCTACTCCATTGCTAGCACATGAGGTAAATTTGGAAATGATTCTGGACCCGCAGCTTCAGGATAATAATCATCCTCCAAAGGGAGCATTCATGTTGGCTGAACTTGTTTCAAAATGTCTACAACCAACACAAGATGAACGCCCACCAATGAAAAATATTTTGCAGGTTTTGAACGAGTGTTATATAGAACAGTTTGACTCCTAAAAGACAAACAAAATAGATATTTATTTATGTATTTGGTTGTAACTTTTTTATATGATAACTTTCTTATATAAAACCAATCATTTTGACTTACAACAGTCAAGTATGAAAAAAAAAACAATGTTGTATGTTTTACCGATAATGTTCAGAGGTGATTGCACCTCAACCGTATTTACCATTCTCAATGATTCCATGGGAATGTTAAACATGCTCTTCCAAGCTAGATGATTCAGAAAACAGTAAACCTTTTCAGGGACGGTTATTTCATGAGTAAAATTTCAATCAGTTGAAAAAATTTCTAATCTAACAGGTGAAGCGTTTACTTGGTCATGTTGATCAATGGGTGAATATGATTTTTGAATCCGACTTTGAGAAGAGATGCCTAAATTGGGAGAGAAGTGAGATTAAGATATTTACAAAAGTTTAACACTTGTGTATTTTGTCAATATACATATCCCAACAAGTATGCCAATGACTCATTACAAAAGTTGAATGTAAGAACAATAAGTAATAAAATTTGGGAAGGAAAGAAACACAGTGCCATAAGTTGTTCATCATTGACCATGCCTCTATGTCCTTTCATCGTCTTTATTTATAAACTTTGACGTATCCACCTCTACGATCCAATCTTGAATCTCATTCACCTCTGTGCTCAGTTGTGGTATATTGAACCTTGAAATCTTCATGTTTCAAGAGATGGAGAGACTTTTGTAGATTCAATAATTTGAAAATATATAGCCTGGATAATCAAAGACTATAATTACATGAATTAAAAACGAGTAACGAGTATGGAAATTTGTTCTAAAATCGTGTGTACAAGAAATAACCAAAGACATGTGTTGATACATATTTTGTGGACGCGACTTGGTTCGGTTCAACTCGATTCGGTTCGACCCGGTTAGCTTCGGCTCAAGCCCGACGTCATGACATTCCTCCGTCATGCGTCCCAGAGTTCTACTCGCGAAGCACGAAGCGCCGCAAGCCGGTTCCCGCTGCCACATCATCATGACATCATCATGATGATGTCACTACTTTGACTTAGCTTGGCAAATATAGCATGTTGAATTCTGGACGTGCATGTACATGTATCCATGGGCCAATCAGAATGCTTGGGCCTTTGTCACATGGGCCGTCCCCTAGCCAATCGCACAAGGGAGGCCCCAGCCCAATCGCACAACAAATATAAATACCGAAATCTTAGTGATTTCGGTAGAGAGGAGCGGACAAGATAGACAAGGCAGATAGAACAATCGCACAAGAGGGAACCGAGAGATTTGTTTGAGAGTTTGCAAATATTGTTTTGTAAACATTGATTTGTAATCGTTTTCAAGTATTAATACATTGGTGTTAATCGTTGAGTCTCGGTGCCCGTTTTCGTGTTCTTGTCCATCTCTCGATCTCGGTTTGCATCTCCGGTTGGATTCCGCACAACCGGGTGTGTTCGACAACAAGGATTAGGCGACTAGATCCTCCCCTAGCCGGACCTACAAGTGGTATCAGAGCCTTGGCTCTTCTCCTTGTTAAAACCGAGTTGTTTTCGGGTTGTTTTTCAGGTTTTTAAAGTTCATATTTTTCTGAAAAATCAGTTCAAAAACCTCGAAAATTCTGATATTTTGCTGAAAGTTGTTATAAAAACCTGTTTATTCTTCATTTTCACATGTTAAACATTGGTTTTTAGTGAAGTTTCGGCCAAATTCGTGTTCGGAAAGTTGTCGGTTTACCGGAAAATTCAAATTTTATGGGTTTGTTCTTGATATCTTCATCAAAACTTCAAAGTGTTCTTGGTATTTTTTACTTTTTAATCTTTGAAATCTGGATATTAAAGTTGTTGGTGTTTTGAATTTGTTAAAGGTTTATAATAGTACAAAAGAACATCATCATTGTTTGATAACTTGAAAATTGGATTTTCAATAGTGGGTGAGCCGAAAGTGGTTCTGATTTGTGTCAGTGGACAGAAAGTCAATCTCATTGAGTCGCACAAGATTGATTACTTTCACAACATTTGTTTCAGTCGTACAAGTATTTGGATCGCACAAGAGAGTGGATCTCACAAGTTATCAGTCACACAACACTGATCTGGGCTTCTGTTTCTTCAGTGGGCCTGGGCTGTTTCATTAACTGGGAGCCCAAAAGAAGGTCAAGGTTATTCAATCAGTTATTGATCACAGTCGCACAAGAAAGTCTAATCGTACAACATTTACATCGCACAAGATTTGTTAGACTCACATCAGTTAACTCAGTCGCACAAGAATTTATTGTTTGGGCCTGGGCTGTTTTCATTAACTGTGAGCCCAAAAGAAAATCCAGTCGCACAAGATTTTTAATCACACAAGTTAGCTGGGATCGTACAAAGTTAATTCAGTCGCACATGAGATAGTTAATCGCACAAGAAGCTTGACTACTTACACTAGAATTGGGCTTCTATTTGGGCCTTCCGAAATCAACTTCTGGGCCGAAGTTCTGGGCCGAAATCAGTCACTTCTTGTTTCATCTTTAGCCGAAAACACTTCAATCAGTTCTGGCCGAAATCCAACACCTTTGCTGAAATCACACTTGGCCGAAATCACCCATCTTCCTTATTATTGGACTTTAGAAATCATTAAAAAAAAAAAAAAAAAAAAAAAAAAAAAACCATTGGGCTGATTTTCATAAGTGTTTTTATAAAGTGTTTTATTAAGTTGTGGGCACTTACAAAGTGGACATAATTCTGTGTGATCAGGTTATCAACTTCTATACACCAATCATGAGTTGCACAAGTCCGTGGGATTGGAGTATGGACCCACAACCAGGTCAAGATCAAACTTCCGCAGCCGCGTGGGCAAGAAATATGTTTCCTCAACCATCCATAAGCGCAAGTCAATGGGCTTTGTTGTCGAATCAAAATCAAAACATACAGAATCTTTTGGTAGCGAGAGGAGAAGGATATGCAGCTACTAGAAAGACACGCCAGGATCTGTTGAAGAAGAAATTCGAATCATTTCATTTCTTAGAGAATGAAACCCTAAATGATATAACTACTCGTTATTATCATTTGATGTGTGAAATGTGTTATTTTGGTGTTCTTACATCTCAACAGGAAATTGTAGCACGGTTTGCTGATGCTCTACCTCCAAAGTGGAGCCCATTCATTGAGCTTTTAAAGCATACGGGCGTTCTAGATGCTGTCAATGTTAATATCTATGAATTCATTCAGAAGTTGGAGCACAAGAACGAAGAGGAAATTCGAAAAGCTAAAAGGATTGCACCTACTCAAAACACAGAAATGTATTTGCCGGGTTTTGGTCCTTCAGCTAGTTCTAGTTCTGTTCAGCAACCGAAGCTTCAAACGGCGTTTGTATCCAATACAAGCTCTTCTCCGTTTCCACAGGTCAATCAAGCCCAACCACAGTGGGATCAAAGTGCTTATCTTTCACAATCCATACCTCCACCTCAAGTTACCACTACTCAACCACAGTTCGATCAAAGCGGCTATCTTTCACAATCAATACCCACACCACAAGCCCAAGTTTCCACAACACAACCTCAATTTGATCCAAGTGTCGATTGTGGTCCGGCCATACAGTTGGGAAACGGTGATCAAACAAGAACTGCATTTTACGCTGAAATTATCAAGAATGTCAATGATGGTGAATCTTCGGGAAATGATGACAGTTCAGGATATAGTGGCAGTTCGGATGAAGAATCGAATTTGAATGAAAGAACTGATTCTGAAGCTGATAATTTGTCGGATGATGCCAAGGAGACAAAAAGTCAAAAATCTGACTTGATCAAGAAAGCTGATGTTACATCAGAAGAAATGGAGAAGATTCTCACTGAAGATGGATCTTTTTCTTATCAAACTGCCTTCATGGCTAATGTCACAGCTCCTACAAGTCAGGTAAAATCTGAAACTCCTAGCATATGTAGTGATTGTGCTGATATGAAACTTAAATGTGCCGATTTGAAACGTGAATCGGAAACGGTTCATAGTCACAATCAAAGTTTGGTTATTGAATTGTCTAAGTGCAAAGAGGCAAACATGGCGTTAACTCGAAACGAAAAGGATTTTAAATCTGTAATTGAAACCCTAAAGAAAAGTGTTTCCGAATTGAACAAAGTTGTTTATCATAAACAAGTTAGTATTAACGATTACATTAACATTGTCGAGGAAACCAAAAAGGAGTTAGCCATTGCCAAATGCGAGCATGATGCTATCAAGCAAAAGTTGGAGAGTTATTCTAACTCCCGATTTGTGCTCGATCACATCATAGACGTTCAAAAACTGAAAGGAAACGTGAAAGGCGTAGGGTATAAGTCGTGTCCGCCTCCTTTGAGACACAACTATACCAAAATGCCCGATGAAGAGGATATGCCTCGGTATGAACCCAGTGTGCCTCTTGATTATGAGGAAGTTACTACTGGCCTAGGGTTCAAACCGGACAATTCATCGGAGGGCTCATCTGATAACAAAGAAAAGTCATCATGTGCTTCAAATAAAAGTCCTCCAACCATTGAGGACTATGATTCTTCAGATGATGAATCAGATGTAAGTGACCAGGATGAATCACTTGATGAGACGAAAGGAGTAGAAATTCCAATTGAGAATCATATTCTGTGTGATCCTCCTACTCCTATCGCGCAACCAGTTGCCAAACAAGTGATAGATCCTGTCAAGAATGTCAAGGATGACAAAGAATGTGTGTCTGCTATTAAGAGCAATAACTTGTTGTATACTTTAGTTGGTGATAGTAAAATTTATTCAGACAAAGATTTTCCAATCAAAAACGTCAATCAATCTTTGATTGACAAAGTGTTTGAAGATACTACAAACAAGTTTTTGGGAAAGACAATTCCAGGAGTCATTGTAACTCAATGTGACACAATTCCAAAAGCTGAAATCAGAAAACAATTTGGAAAACAGAAATCACCGACAAAGCAACAACCAATTGCTTTTAAGGGTAAACAACAACAACGAGCTCCAAAGCCAAAGGCTAAGGTTGAATCAAAAGAAGCTCGTTACAAGAAGAAAGCAAAAGACGTTAAGTTTGTGGCCTCCAAAGGTACTGATAAAGTGGAGACTTTTGAAAATAAATCAAATACCGATTTTGTACAAAAAGTCAACATTTTGAAACGTAACAGTGATAACAATTACACCCAACACACAAACGGGTGTGAAGCTAGTACCTCTGGGTCTGCAACTTCTACGTCAGGTCGTCGATCAAATTCTCCTAAGTTTGTTGAAAGGAGAACTTGTTTCAAATGTGGGAAGTTTGGGCACATCATTAAAGACTGCACAAACTCGCCCAAACCAAATTTTGTTGAAAGAACCCCCTCTGAACAAGGTCACTCACAACGTCGTCCTGTTTCTCCAAAACATGATAAACGCACTATTAAAGAACAAGAAACAAAACAACGACGTAAAAATATAAAGGTGATCGAAAAGGCTTTAAAACCGAAAACTGTTAAAAGGAAACCTAGTTTGTCACAACCATTAAAACCAGAAATTGTACATAATACACAATCTGGTCAAGGGAAACAAGCTTGGAGACCTAAAACGGATAAAGTTTCAGGGGGAGAATCATCAGTTTTAGATCATCGAGAAGTTGAGATAACTTACGTCGATGAACATGGGCGACCTAAGTCTGTAAAGGCTTGGGTCCCCCTCTCCATCTAATCTTTGAGTGAGTGTGCAGGATGTTCCAGGAGGAACTATCGATAGTCATAGGATTGTTGATAGTGGAGTGTCCATGCACAAGATCGGCGACAAAGAAGTTGTTGCCTGTGATGGAGAGAAGAAAAAGAATAGAAGACAGAATTGTCTGTCGAAAGAGATTAAAAGCTTCGACAAAATGAAAATCATTTCAAAGTTTGATTGTTCAAGGCTTTAATCGGGTCCCCAGGATAGATTCAATCAAAATGTACGCACCTGCAGCACGTTTGAAGTTCAAAATCAACAAGATGAACGTGCGGTGTACATTTCTTCGCGGTGTGATTGAAGAAAATGTGTTTGTTGAACAAACCAACCGGGTGTGCGGATGCCTTGGCATGGATTGAACAACCGCACACTACTTCTGAAAGAGAAAGACAAAAACCTTCGCTGGTGCAACGTGGAAGACCAGCCGGACCCAAAGGTTTCTGATCTTGTTGCTGTGAAGAGATTTCTCAGTAGCTACAACATCGACTTTGAAATCCACACCGGGTGGATATCCAGTTTGGGAGAACGCTCAGATTCCTGGCAATGCACGAGGCAGTTGCAGGATACGGTTTTAAATTTCTAATCTCTCCTATACTTGTCGATATTTAAGCTGCTTTATGAATTGTTATCCTCTTGTAGCACTCTTTGGCCAGACAATGTTGTCATGGTCCGCACCGCTTACCGACATGCCAACTGATTTTTCCAAAATTCGTTAAATCATTTCTGATTCAAAATTAATTTTGGTAAATGGCATTGAGGTAAAACATGAGTTTAACCGACATCGGGAAATCGTTTTTGTAAATATCTTTGTGTCTTTTAAATTTTATCTTAGTTTGTTGATTTTAGGGGGAGTAAATCCAAATTTGAAAAATTCAAAAACATTGAAAAATTTCAAAAGCACAAAAACAATAGAAAAACAAAAATGAGTTTCCTGGCGAGCAAAAGAGAAAATGATAGTACATCAGTGGTCTGTCTAAACCTCTTTAAACCTTAAATGAAAAATGATAAGCAGCTCTATATAAGATGTATCGGTAGGCTCACAATCATTTTAAAGTGTGCAGGGTGATATAAACTTAATCCGACTGAAGACCAGGTGGGAACCATTCATTGGCATATGGTCTTGGTACCGAAATTTCGTTTGATAGATTGCCGAGGTTCTGAGATATTCGGTCTTTATGCTGCTTATCATCTGGGTATCATGGTTGTATCTCAAACCGTAAAAATAACGGAGACGAAGTCTAGATCTTCCATGATACCATACATACGTGTACATACTGCATACGACCTCAATAAGTGATCAACAATCACATGTCCCACAAAATAAGTGATAAAATATCACATTTATCCGGGAGTCAAGTTCGTCTCTCTGCTGTACGAAAGTACTGACCTGTTCACGGACTTGCTCTTGTGCCCTCATGCATCTGAAAATCAAGTTCCTCATCAATAAGTGATTCTATCACATAGGGCTTGTTTTCAATCAAAATAAGTGAGTTTCTCACATCATATACGGTCAAACAGATGATGATCGGTATACTCACCGGTAAGATGAATCCTCGTGCATACCTTGATACGGGAATGTGTCGTGATGTGGATGAACACCGGTCGGTAAGTATAAATCATACATTAACGTATCCCCTCGCCATGATTACATATGATAAGTTGAGCTTAAGTGGACAACAATACCGATAATTGTTATAGGATGCTTATCTAAATGTTAACTAAATGAACAAAAAGAGCGTTTTGGCGTGACCGTACACTGATATGATTCTCTTACCCTCGAAACTCGAAAAAAAAAATGTCTGTAAATATTTGTTTACTGCTTTCGTTTCTGCATCTTTGTATATATTTATTTATTGCTTTCCGTCTTTACTTTTGAAAAATGAAAATTTCCAAAAAGATTTTAGGTGTGTTTTAATATAAACTTTATAAAAGCCAAAAAGATTTTGCTTCTAGTTTATTTTTGATTGACTGATGTTGGAACTCGAGTCTATCCTACCCAAAATCCTGATCGTAAGCCGGAAAACAATTGCATCTTCATAAACAGTCGAAGTTAACAAGTTTTGAAAGTTAAGAACTAATATTGAACAAATTTGTTTAAACTTTCAAACTGTTGTCGGTCGGTAGTTGATTGAGATTTGATCTCATATGTGTCATTTGTTTAAATGTTAACTATATTCCAAGCAGTTGTTCTCATTATGCGTTTAGCTTTCTTGCATGTGCAGATGCTAAAGGCGAGGAGAACATGTTCGATGACAAGCTTTGGAATGAAGACACGAAGTGGAGGCACTCAAAGTATAAAATGATCGAGTTGCCGCTGACCCTTCATCAACACCACAAGGATCTGAAGAATTGAGAAGTCAAAAGATTCACGAGCATAACTCATTGGAGAGGTCAATCTAAGGGGGAGTTTATTGACACACTACCTAAATGAAAAGGGGAGTTTGTTGATACACTTTCTACTTACGACGCATGAAGACCTTGAAGATCCTCCGACATGGAAGACATGGAAGTTGAACATCACGAGTAGCGTCCAAGGGGGAGTTTGTTGATACATATTTTGTGGACGCGACTTGGTTCGGTTCAACTCGATTCGGTTCGACCCGGTTAGCTTCGGCTCAAGCCCGACGTCATGACATTCCTCCGTCATGCGTCCCAGAGTTCTACTCGCGAAGCACGAAGCGCCGCAAGCCGGTTCCCGCTGCCACATCATCATGACATCATCATGATGATGTCACTACTTTGACTTAGCTTGGCAAATATAGCATGTTGAATTCTGGACGTGCATGTACATGTATCCATGGGCCAATCAGAATGCTTGGGCCTTTGTCACATGGGCCGTCCCCTAGCCAATCGCACAAGGGAGGCCCCAGCCCAATCGCACAACAAATATAAATACCGAAATCTTAGTGATTTCGGTAGAGAGGAGCGGACAAGATAGACAAGGCAGATAGAACAATCGCACAAGAGGGAACCGAGAGATTTGTTTGAGAGTTTGCAAATATTGTTTTGTAAACATTGATTTGTAATCGTTTTCAAGTATTAATACATTGGTGTTAATCGTTGAGTCTCGGTGCCCGTTTTCGTGTTCTTGTCCATCTCTCGATCTCGGTTTGCATCTCCGGTTGGATTCCGCACAACCGGGTGTGTTCGACAACAAGGATTAGGCGACTAGATCCTCCCCTAGCCGGACCTACAACATGTCACAAAGTTTTGTTGAAACAACACAACTCTTCATGAAAAAATAGGTCAGTTGGTGACAAAAACCATTAGCTGTTATTCAATTACATAAGCCGGAAAAAACTTTAGTGGTAACTAAACTCAGTGACGGATCAAGGAATTTTCGTCAGTGGCGGCCAATACGGTGAAGGTCAAAATGGGTAGAGTAAAATCTTTTAACAACTTTCTATATCTCTTACTCCATACAAGGATTTTTCGTCAGTGGCCCCCTGTCACATCACCCCCATATATTTTCCCACACACCGCTGGATTTGATCAAAATATGCTTGTTGACCGGTGTGTAAAAATTAGGAATTCCTCTTCCACTTCTCCAGTCAAATAACGAGCGTTAAAGGTAGCATTTGGGGGGCCCACATGAATGATATCCAATCAGATTTCATTTATTAAGTAAAATTTATTTTTTCTTTTATATTTTATATAGTTAAAGGGGACTTTAAATTTCACAGTGTCAATGTTAAAAGGGGGCCTCATTGTTACTCTAAAATCTATGTGGCGTGTTAAAGCCCCTAGGGACTTGATACCACACCATGCAGTCTAAGCAATCGTCCGAACAAAGAATTCAAAGTCCCCCCGCTTCAAGTGTATTTGTTCACCTTGATATCCAAAACAACTTTTTCTATGTAGAAATTAAGCCATACGTAACACTTTTAGATTTTACCTTATTGTCACTCTATGTATGGCGCAAGAAGAAGAAATGAGCATAAATGTGTCTAAAACATTTTTGGATGTAGAAATATTTTTTTTAAACCATTGAAATTTGTCAATGAATTTTTGGATGTAAGTAGAAATTGTAATGTTGTGTTTCATATCATAAAAAAATATATTTTTAAATTACATATAACGTATTTCTTAATCCTCTTTTTAAATATTTTTTTTTCTAAATATCAAATAGAATTTGGTTTCTTTTTAAACCTACTGTTCTATTAAGCTTAATAGTGTCTGGTTCATTTGTCGAATCAGGTAATATAAAGAGTAATAGTACTTGGTACCGTCTTGCAAATCGTGTTATATCAGTTAAGGGACGGGTGGCGGATCTAGAAAAAAATGTTAAGGGGCAACGTTTCAAAAATTTCTTTTCTATAGGGGCAGTGAAATAGAAAAAACGCAAATTTTTCCAAAATTTACACTACCGCTGGAGCGTCAAGGGGTAGCAGAGGCTACCCCTTGTTATATGGTATGTCCGCGGTTGTGCAATGTGGTTATATTACCTTGCTGATCAGACTCTCAAAATCATAGGATAATTTTTTTATATTATAATATCTATTTTAGCCATTATTATATATTGTAATTGTTCCTAATCATATAGGAAATGGCCATACATATAAGTTTTATTTTTTTTTAACATAAGTTTAGTATGTCCATTCTGCAGGTAAAAGCAGTTCTATAGGAATCTCTTCGATGTCCTTACGACCCTCCTTCTTCGCAACATCACCACCCACAAAAGGTTTTGCGACAATGTCTTCTTGCATCATTTGTCCACCACGACGTTTCAAACCTTCACCACGACGACCACGAACATGCATACCTATCACAAAAAGAATAGCTTTAGATATAAAGTTTGATAACATATATCGTATACTAGTAGCCATAATATATTCATTTATATTTTTTTGTTAATTGTATTAATTTATGGTGTTTAAAGTATCATTGATTTAGTGTATATGAGATGTCCAATCAAAGTGATAATAAGATGACTTTTGACCAACAAAAATAAGTTTATCGAACACATGTAAATGTTACACCAAAAATAGAGAAACTGTGAAGAGTAAAGTTTCCATGAGTACAAGTTAAAATTTTGGAAATATTCACGAACCTTTATACTCTTAGTTTGTTATTTTGAGAAATTATCTAAATCCACACACTTTTTAATAGAAATTTTTTATTTACCAGAAAAGAGAATACGTTTTATTAACTTTCAAAAACACTCTCAGGACTGCCAGCAGCTAGAAAAGAGAATACTTTTGGAAATATTTCAAAATGTGAAATTTTCCATTTGAAGATGAAAATATTTTACAAACTTATAAGTATAAAGTAAAAAAAAAAAAAAAAAACTTATTATTTTTACATGTTCACATAAACCATGAAAACAAAAAATTTAGTTATTACTTACAAACTTATATGTATAAAAAAAACTTATTTATTTATGTCATCCCTAAAACGCGTATTTGCATTTAACGCATACGTCAAAAAAGTAGATATGTAACGTATGTAATACGACATGAATAATTTATTTCGAAATACATAATAAATCAATTATGATGTACACAATTTATTAATCATGTGAAATCCATAAGAGAGAAATCAGGGAAAAAATATGTTTTATAAAACTCACATAGTTTGTCTTAGTTTTTATGTCTTATTTTTATCTTACATGCATTATAGTTGTGAAAAAAAAAAAGTTGTGATGCATAACACAGTTTGTATTTGTTTAACAATACAACCGTACACTGCTACTAGCATAAAAGTAAACACAAAAAATGTGAGATAATATTTATTTCTTTCATTTTAGAAAGAAGTCTTTCAAATTCAAAATAACACATTTATTAGCAGTATTACTTCTAAATTCGTTTTAATGATTTATATTTTTTTATAGATTTTATGGGTTTTATTAAGAATAAAGAGTAGATTATTGTCAACTAGATTTATTATAACTGTAGGTCCCTCGGAGGTTGAGGTTTAACCTATTCCTTGTTATATCTAACACACTAGCGAGTGCGGAATCCAAGCTAGCATGCAAACCGTGATGAACAAGCAAGAACAAGCACAAACACAAGACTCACAATATTCACCGATTAACACCACATGTATTAAACGTGTGAAAGGTTCCGGTTACAAGCTCAATGTTTACAAATCTATTCTGCAAACTCTCAAAGTGTGTGTGTGTTCTCCTGTCTCTCTCTGGTGTCCTCTCTGAAGTGCTCTCTATCGGAAATGAACACAACACATGGGTATATATACCCGAACACAGCTGGTCTAGTCGAAGGATCAGGCAGACTGGTCGAACGATCATCTGTCGACCAGAAACAGCTCGAAGGATCCATATGTACCACAAAAGATGGGATCTTTCGTGGTCCATCTATCGAAAGTTATCTATCGAGCTCATCATCGAAGGATATAAGTAATCCTTCGATGGCTCATCCTTCGACTCAACCATATTACAACCAAAATTCAAACTGTTTGGCCAAGTCAAACCGGAGGATGGTTGACTTGGTCAAACTTACAGGACTACGAAGACATCGTTTTACATCGTGACCGAATACAGACAAAGTACAGACACAAGTGCACCAACAAACTCCCCCTTGGCTGTAGCTTTGTCTGGCTGAAGCTTTGTCTCGATCTTTATAACTCGATTTTTGTGTCTTCAACTTTGACGTCCTTTCAATTCTTCAATGTCGGAGGATCTTTAAAGTCTTCACGTCTTGAAAGCAGAAAGTGTACCAACAAACTCCCCGTTTGATGTAGAAAGTGTGTTGACAAACTCCCCCTTAACATAAGCTCCCCCTTGAGTTATGCTCGTGAAAAACTTGTTCTTTATGAAGTGAGATCCTTGTGGTATTGATGATGGTCAGCGGCAACTCGATCATCTTCATCACTTGAGCGCCTTCACGTCGTGTCTTTATTCCGAGGCTTTGTCATCGACCATGTTCTCCTTGCCTTTAGAATCTGCACATGCAAGAAATCTAAACGCGTAATGAGAACAACTGCTTGGAATATAATAAGCAAACGACACACATGTGACCATTGTTCAATCAAACACCGTCCGACAGTTTGAAAGTTTAATAAATTTATCAATTTCAATTTTAACTTTCAAAACTTGCAAATTTCGACCGTTTATGAAGATTTAGTCGTTTCGGTTTTCGTTCAGGTTTCAGGTAACGAAGACTCGAGCTCCAACATCGTACGATCGAAAATAAAATAGAAATTAAAATCTTTTTGGCTTTTATAAAGTTTATATTAAAACACGCCTAAAATCTTTTTGGTATTTTTGAATATTTCAAATGTAAAGACTGAA
This sequence comes from Helianthus tuberosus, assembly GCA_030545235.1. NCBI lineage: Eukaryota > Viridiplantae > Streptophyta > Magnoliopsida > Asterales > Asteraceae > Helianthus > Helianthus tuberosus. The sequence goes on from CM060413.1 coordinate 173,980,268, forward strand.
AGCAGTAAATAAATATATACAGACATTCTTTTTGCGAGTTTCGAGGGTAAGAGAATCATATCAGTGTACGGTCATGCCAAAACGCTCTTGTTGTTCTTTTAGTTAACATTAAGATAAGCATCCTATAACAATTATCGGTATTGTTGTCCACATAAACTCAACTTATCATTTGTAATCATGGCGAGGGGATACGTTAAGGTATGATTTATACTTACCGACCGGTGTTCATCCACATCACGACACATTCCCGTATCAAGGTATGCACGAGGGTTCATCTTACCGGTGAGTATACCGATTATCATCTGTTTGACCGTATATGATGTGAGATTCTCACTTATTTTGATTTGAAAACAAGCCCTATGTGATATAATCACTTATTGATGAGGAACTTGATTTTCGATGCATGAGGGCACAGGAGCAAGTCCGTGAACAGGTCAGTACTTTCGTACAGCAGAGAGACGAACTTGACTCCCGGATAAAATTTGTGATATATTATCACTTATTTTGTTTGGACATGTGATTGTTGATCACTTATTGAGGTCGAATGCAATATGTACACGTATGTATAGTATCATGGAAGATCTAGACTTGCGTCCCCGTTATTTTTCGGTAAAAGATACAACCATGATACCCAGATGATAAGCAGCATAAAGACCGAATATCTCAGAACCTCGGCAATCTCTCAAACGAAATTTCGGTACTAAGACCATATGCCAATGAATGGTTCCCACCCAGTCTTCAGTCGATTTAAGTTTATATCACCCTGCACACTTTAAAATGATTGTGAGCCTACCGATACATCTTATATAGAGCTGCTTATCGTTTTTCATTTAAGGTTTAAAGAGGTTTGGACAGACCACTGATGTACTATCATTTTCTCTTTTTGCTCGCCAGGAAACTCATTTTTGTTTTTCTATTGTTTTTGTGTTTTTGAAATTTTTCAATGTTTTTGGATTTTCAAATTTTGGATTTACTCCCCCTAAAATCAACAAACTAAGATAAATTTAAAACACAAAGGTATTTACAAAAATGATTTTCCGATGTTGGTTTTAACTCATGTTTTACCTCAGTGCCCTTTACCAAAATTAAGTTAATCAGAAATGATTTATCGAATTTTGGAGAAAATGAGTTGGCACGTCGGTAATCGGTGTGGACCATGACAACATTAACGAGTTTCATATTGAAACAATCACGTGTGAGGTGATATTCGAGATCAACGTGTCTGGTCAAGGAGTGCTGTATGAGATGATAATAATTCATAAAGCAGCTAAAATATCGACAAGTATAGGAGAGATTAGAAATTTAAAACCGTATCCTGCAACTGCTTCGTGCATTGCCAGGAACCTGAGCGCTCTCCCAAACTGGATATCCACCCGGTGTGGATTTCAAAGTCGATTTTGTAGCTACTGAGAAATCTCTTCACAGCAACAAGATCATAGACCTCTGGGTCCGGCTAGTTTTCCAAATTGCACCAGCGGAGGTCTTTGTCTTTCTCTTTCAGAAGTAGTGTGCGGTTGTTCAATCCACGCCAAGGCATCCGCACACCCGGTTGGTTTGATCAACAAACACATTTTCTTCAATCACACCATAGAGAAAAGTACCCTACACGTTCATCTTGTTGATTTTGAACATCAGACGTGCTGCAGGTGCGTACAATTCATTGAATCTATCTTGTTGACCCGATCAAAAACCATAATAACCAAATTTTGGCACATTTTTCAGTTGGTCGAATTTTCAACTTCATTCAACAACATTCTTTTATCAGACATTTTTGTCTTCTTTTCTCCTCTCTTTTCTCATTTCTCTCCATCAAAGGCAACAACTCCTAGATATAATGATGTTTCGGAGTGTGGTGTCGCCGATCTTGTGCATGGACGCTCCACTATCAACAATCCTAAGACTATCAATAGTTCCTCCTGGAACATCCTGCACACTCATTCAGAGATTAGTTGGAGAGGGGGACCCAAGCCTTCACAGACTTGGGTCGTCCGTCATCATCGAGGATTGTGACATCCATTTCCCGATGATTCGGAATTGATGTAGCTCCCCCTGAAACAATTTCCAATTTTGGTTTCCAAATCTGTTTTTGTTTTTCATTTTTAACATTTGATTTAACAGACTGCGTTTGGACAACCTCCGGTTTTAAAACCTTTTCAACATTTTTCCGTTGCTTCTTTCTCTGTTTCACTTCTTGTTGTTTAACAAGACGAGGGTCTTGTTTTGGTGAAACAAATCTTTTATGGTAATTGTTACCATGGGGGGCATCAAATTTTGCTTTCAATTTATGAAGATACGGACAGTTTCGAATTATGTGTCCAATTGTACCACATTCAAAACATGATCTTCGTTCAACAAACACCGAAGTATCATGTGATCGTCTTGCCGATGATGAACTTTGTGATCCTGAGGTACTAGGTTTTGAACTGTTTGGTTCATTCCTTTTCATCACTGTTACTTTCTGGACAAAATCTAAGTTAGATTGATTTGCAAACTTTTCAATTTTGTCCGTTCCCTTCGATTTCACAAAGTTCACATTCTTCTTCTTCTTCTGATTCGGCTTCTTTTGATTTTGAGTCGGTGCTTTACCTTTGGATTTGGTATGATTTTGCTGTTTTTCCACTGTTGGTAATTTCTTGTTCCCAAATTGTTTTCTAACTTCAGCCTTTGGGATAGGAGGACACTGTGTGACTGTAACATGTGGTCCTGTCTTTCCCAAAAACTTACTTGTTGAATTTTCAAAGACTTTACTGATTAAAGATTGATTAACATTCTTAATCGGAAAATCTTTGTCTGAGTAAATTTTATCATCACCAACAAGAGTGTACAGCAAATCCACACTCTCCGACTCTTTTGCAGATGTGGACTCGGTCGGAACAGTCTTAGCAGGTTTTGCGGGAGGATCACATAGAATATGATTCTCAAGAGGTATGTCCTCTTCTTTGATTACCGCATCAGACTTTTCCGAATCAGTATCATCAGATTCATCATCAGAAGAATCAGTATCCTCAATCACAACTGGAGGATTCTGATTCGGTTCAGCAGAAGACACACATGTATCTGCTGACACATCCGAATCTGACGATACTTCCTTCTTGTATCCGAGTCCTGTTGCACATTCTGCTGCAAATTCCTTAACATCTAGAGGAACAGATGGCTCAAAGTGAGTTCTATATTCCTCATCAGGCATGGCATCATAATTGTTTCTCACGGGTGGTGGACATTTCTTATATCCAATGCATGTGACATCCCGTTTCTCTTTCTGAACATCAATGATGTGATCCAACACATAGCTAGAGCTTAAATAGCTGTCTAACTTGAGTCGGATCGCCTCACTTTCAGTTTTGACACAAGCCATTTCTTTTTGCATTATCTCAAGCCTACTGATGTAAAGGTTTATTTCCGTTTGTTTTCTTGAAACCATTTTTGTCAGTTCAGTTTTATCTTTCTTTAATTTTTCAATCATCGATTTAAACTCTTTTTCATGGTTTTCATAAAACATGTTGGCTTCAGTGCACTTTGAAAGATCAACAGTTAATTTCTGATTATGAATGAATGTCACATCATATTTCTCTTGCAAAGCCTCGTGTTTGCCTTGCAATTCACACCACTTATCATTCAATGAAACATGTTTGTCTTGCAAGTCAAACAAACTAGCTTGTAAAGCATCATGTTTGCCTTGCAACTCAGACATGTTTGCCTCTAAATCAGCACATTTAACACTCAATCTATCACAATTATCACAAATAACAGCAGTGGGTTCATCGACACATACCTGACTGGAATCACTCTCAGATGTTGACCTTTCTGCATCAGAATCAACAACCTCCCTTGATGATTCATATTCAGATCCAACCTCGCTTGAACTTGAAGTAGTATCATCCTCAACTGAAATTGAAACATCTTCATCTGAACTACTGTCATGTTCAGAACTGTCATTATTTCCCGAGGATTCACCATTGCTGGCATCTTTGACCACTTCAGCAAAACAAGCTGTTCCAACTGGAGCATCACTACTCAACCTGATTGACCAATCACCACCTTCGCGCTCATTGTTCCTGTTCTGATTCTGCTGGTCTCCTTGATCTCTGAAAGGGTTCTGGTTCCCATGCTGAGCTGGCTTAACAGGAACTTGAATGGAATTGCCATGTAGATCAGTTGTCACAGGAGGCCTTTGTGTTTGCTGTTGAGGCATTGGTTCAAGCGGATTTCCATACATGTCTGTTTTTGGAAGGACTGGAACTTGAACAGTATTGCCATACATGTCAGTGGTAGACACAAACGCTGTTTGAATTGGAGCTGTATTTATCGGTCTATTCCATCTTGGATTCATTTTTTTTTTTTTGATCAAGAATAATAAAAACCTGAAAAACACACCTCAAACAAACAGTTAAACACCTTCTTCAAACCTTCTGTTTAAAATTACAAGTGTCTCGACGAAACACAGTCCCACGAAACAGACTTTGGCTTTGTTGACGAAACTGAAATTGTTTTGAAACTTTTACGAAACAGATTTTATAAAAATGGGCTTGGCGAAACGGTTTTTATTTTTTATTTTTTTTATTAATTTTTTTAAGTTATGTGATGATCGACGAAATGGGCCCAAAAATTATTTAAAGGCCCAAAGGGGTTGACGAAACACGTTGATGTTTGTTGTGTGACGAAACAGAAATCCAATAATCCTTTGGGCTTCCACTTCAACGAAACAACCCAGGCCCAATGACGAAACAGAAGCCCAAAACTGAAGCCCAGCTACTTGTGCGAGCCCACAACTCTTGTGCGATCCCCACTGTTCTTATGCGACCAATCTGAAGCCCAAAATAATTTTCCACTTTTTATTTCAACCCCACTATCTTATGGAGGCCCAGTTCTTGTGAACAAGTAACCATGGTGAGTCCAACAGAAAGGAAACCTAGCTTTGTTTCTTCAGCTTTTTCGATACACACTCAGCCGACAACAACTTTCATGTCTGACTTTTCTCTTTCTGCGATGAACAAAGCTGATCCTTCGACACACAACCAAGGTGATCTTTCGAAATTAATGAGCCTTCGAAACCAGGTATCTTTCAAAACCAGGTATCTATCGATCCAGATATCTTTCGAAGACTGGAATCTTTCGATGTTGTTGATCGTGGAAGATTAGGATCTTTCGAAATTGTTGATGTTTATCCTTCGAAGTTGTTGATGTTGATCCTTCGAAGCACAACAAATCTGATCCTTCGAGGAAATTGAGATGACCCTTCGAAGTCAGCTGATCTTTCAAAGGATTTGAAGTGGGACTCAAACAAAACTTGTGTGATTGGGTATGTTGACTTGTTAACCTCCTGACACAAATCAGAAACTTTTTGCTTTTGTCAATCCACTTTCGGTTCACTCTTTTCAATATTACCAACCAAATGATGTCTTGTACTATATTATATTTTATAATCAAAACACAATTTTCAAAATACCAACAACTTACACAAACACTTGACAAGATTAAAAAGGTGAAAACTTGAAGAACAACTTGAATATTTGTTGAAGATATGAAGACACAGCCCAGAAAATTTAAATTTTCCGGTAAACTAAAGAGTTTTCCGGTGAACCGACAAATTTCCGAAACGCGGTTTTGCTCAAAACTTCACTAAAAACCAACTTTTAACATGTGAAATGAAAAATAACAAGGTTTTTATGTGAACTTCCAGCATAAAATGCAGATTTTCGAAGCTAAAAACAGAAATTTCCAGAAAATACAAGCTTCTAAAACCCGAAAAACAACCCGAAAACAACTCGGTTTTAACAAGGAGAAGAGCCAAGGCTCTTATACCACTTGTAGGTCCCTCGGAGGTTGAGGTTTAACCTATTCCTTGTTATATCTAACACACTAGCGAGTGCGGAATCCAAGCTAGCATGCAAACCGTGATGAACAAGCAAGAACAAGCACAAACACAAGACTCACAATATTCACCGATTAACACCACATGTATTAAACGTGTGAAAGGTTCCGGTTACAAGCTCAATGTTTACAAATCTATTCTGCAAACTCTCAAAGTGTGTGTGTGTTCTCCTGTCTCTCTCTGGTGTCCTCTCTGAAGTGCTCTCTGTCGGAAATGAACACAACACATGGGTATATATACCCGAACACAGCTGGTCTAGTCGAAGGATCAGGCAGACTAGTCGAACGATCATCTGTCGACCAGAAACAGCTCGAAGGATCCATATGTACCACGAAAGATGGGATCTTTCGTGGTCCATCTATCGAAAGTTATCTATCGAGCTCATCATCGAAGGATATAAGTAATCCTTCGATGGCTCATCCTTCGACTCAACCATATTACAACCAAAATTCAAACTGTTTGGCCAAGTCAAACCGGAGGATGGTTGACTTGGTCAAACTTACAGGACTACGAAGACATCGTTTTACATCGTGACCGAATACAGACAAAGTACAGACACAAGTGCACCAACAATAACAATTATTGTTGTTCACACCATCACCTTTTCTACCACGGATCCTCTTCGGATACACCGGTAAGAACACGCCGGTTCCACTGCTTGCCTCCTCCGGCAGACATGATGGTCCGATCTTCGGAATGTTCACAAAACCACCATGATCAATTGTCATCTAAAACAAATGAAAGAGAAATGATTGTATTTTTTATAAAATAAAAAAATTAAAAAAAAAACTAAATTTAGTACAGAAATTAATAAAGACACCTGAAAGTTAATCGGATCCAAAGCGTCAAACAGTTGTAGCGGACGAGCCATGGTGTAGTCTACAGTATTACGAAAAGCTAATCCACAACATCCATCTCCAATTCCGCCGTGAAAACGGTAGTAGGCCCTCACACTACCGCGCCTCCATGTTCCAACGCGCTGGTTGATCAAAAAATAATTAATGATCAACCCATGCACAATTTTCTAAAAGAAACGAATAAATTAATTAAAGAATAATAATAAAAAATTATACCAGATTGGTGGTGGGTGGTAGTGCCGCAAAACTGGCAAAACTAGCAAAATTGTTGCCAGACTGGTAACGATGGTGGGGGAGGTATCCTCCACCATCGTTAACAGCGAAAAGGTTTGGGTAGTAAAAGAAGCTGTTGAAAGCAAAAGGCATGCTAGGTACAACATTTCGGTCAGACCAGTGACCGAGCCATGGTAGTTGGTGGTAGCGGCGGCCAGAGAAGTAATCAGACATTTTCAGGGTAATTGTGATGTTGAAAGCACGAGGAGTTCATTTTATAGGGAGGGAGCAAAGAGAAGTGTGTGATCAAGGGGATTATAGTGGGATGATGGAAGTCACGTGACTGATTACTCACATGCCACGTAGGATATTGTTGACTTGTTGGACCATCTCACTTGTTTCCCCATTATGACAACTCAGCTTAATGAAAAAGGAAGGTGACATGAGTTTGACTATCTTTAATTTTTAATATCACTAGTAGATTTTCTGCCCGCGCATTGAGGCGGGTACCCAATGACTGTAAAACGCTTGTCAGGCAAGCATATACCAAATATCAAAACATAAATAAAAATGACGTGGTAAGGATAGTCACTTTGTCCTGAAATAAGCGATTTTAAATAACCTAATATATAATAATATGACCCACACGTCCTACACGTTGGAAATTCGGTTGTTTTCAGTTCAGTTATTACGGGGCTAACACGTTAAAATATGGATGAGCTCGGTACCGGTAACGGCACCGAAAGTACCGATCCGGAAATTCTCGAAATTAGGTACCGGCACCGAAAATACTCGGTACAATACGGTATGGTATTTGAAGGTAAAAATCAATAAATACATGTATGGTGCTAGACCGGTGTCGAACCGAAAGTAACGATTATGAAAATTCCAAAAGGTGTGTACCAAATTGGTACCGAAAATGATTTGGTATAGTAAATTTGGTACCGATACGATACCGGTTTGATTACAGGATTTGATACGATTTGCTTATCAATAATCTAAATATCCAAAGTAATTTTACATGCTACAATTCATTCATTACAGAAAAAGACAAAAAAGAAAGCAAAATAAGTTGTTGTGTATATAAAACCTCATTCAAACGAAATACATTTTACTTACTGTGTGTATGAAAAGTAATCTAAACGGTGCAATTATTTGCATTGCTACGTTGCTACAGAATTTGATGAGCTCGGTACCAAGCGGTACCGAAAATACCGTTACCGAAATCCCCAAAAGTGGGTACAGGTACGGAATATGCCGGTTACGGTACGATTCGGTACCGTTCAGTACTGGTACGACACCGGTATTTGAGGGTAAAACCCGATGCCGAACGGTACCAAAAATACACCCGGTTTGGTAAATTTGATACCGGTACCGGTACCCGTACCCAATACCATTTACTTATCACTTAAGATGTTACTATTCATTCATAGGTAATTTTAATATATAGGTAATATGTCTCAAAAAGAAATAAAAAATGCTTAATGATTTAATAAAACTAAGAAATAATTGAAAATCTTATTTAAGAAAGTAACCACCACTGGGTTGGCGGACTAGTGTCAAGTGTCACGAGAGGAAAAAATTCGCAGTTAAAATTCGCAGTTAAAAAAATTAAGTGTCACGAGAGGAAAAAATTCGCGAGTGTCACGAGAGGAAAAAATTCGCAGTTAAAAAAATTAAGAAACTAACCAAAAGTTTAATTAGAAAACCATATTCTAAAGGGTAAATGTGTTATTTAATACTAATAATATCTGTTAAAAATAAATAAAGATATAAATTTTTTTTGAATGACAAATTTGGATCACTGACGGACCACTAGAGTATCATGGTGTCACAATCGGAACAACCTGATCATATCCATCTCTACTAGACATAATGCCAATACACCTATTCAGAAGAAAACCCAATAAATATGGGGAAAAAAAAACCCTTTGTGGGAATCGAACCCATGACCTCTTCAACCCAAAGCCTTACCCCACTCATATAAATATATAATAAGTTTCATACGAACATATTTATTGGTGTCTGGATATGTGAAATTTGTGAAATATATTTTTCTTATATGTTGTGTCTATACTAGTAATATTGCCCGCGCGCGTTGCGGCGCGGGTACATTGCACATTTCGAATATCGTAAACATCGAATGAATTAGATCAAATGTTATGTGTTGCGTGAACGACACAAAAACGTGTGTTTCGACGTATCCGATTAAACTTAATGTAACTCACATAAGCATTGCGATTGGATAAAAATGTAAAGTCAAGTAAAATAAATCGAATGTATACCGTACAATTATAACGTATTATAGGTGACTCGACTCATACATAGAAAACATAGCGGGTATAGAGGAAAAACATATACGTGTAACAAAAAGATATTAATTAGAGCTTTTAAAAAAGGAAAAAACCACAATTAAATTTCACTCGATTAAGAACAAAATTTACGAAGCAATTAACAATCATAAAATAAGTATAAAAACATATTATATTTTACGTGACTTGTTTTCCAAAAAATTTACGCCGAAATGTAGAATAACTCGAATTTAGACCGACAGGAACGTAAAAATACGCACGTAAAATGATTTTTTTAACGGAAAGGTATTATATTTAACCCCACTCGATTTTTATTAAAAATGTTTACGTCGAAACGTAGAAAACTCAAATTTATACCAAGATGTACGTTAAAATAGTTTTTTACCGTAAAGGAACGATACGTAATATAGTTTAAAGAAAGTAGTTTAACATAAAAATTTATAATGAAATTCAAAAAGAAAAAAAAAATATTTGCAAACAACATGGATCGAACATAGATCCTTCCAACACTCAACCAAAGCAAACAACCAACTATTATAAATGTAAACTATATTACTTAGTGGTGGGCGGTGGAAAAAAAAAATTATTTGCAAACAACATGGATCGAACATAGGTCATTCCAACACTCAACCAAAGCACACAACCAACTATTATAGGAATACATTTGAGTGTGTAACAGAAATGTAAATTATATAACTTAGTAGTGGTCGGTGGCTTCTATTTTAAGATTGTACAAGGCAAGCAGGACCACTAACTACAGATAAAACATGAAAAATCCTGTGTTAAAATGCACCACAAAGAAGTACTCATCAACTCCTACAGTACAGCATGTTTCTCCAAATCTGATAATGTTGACACTAAGGTGCTGTTTGTTTTTTCTGCGGGAAAAGGTCTGCAGTCTGCGGACCACATCTGCAGGCATCTGCAGGAGAAGAGGTGGACCAAATGTCTGCAGTCTGCAAGGAGAAGAGGGTTTGTTTTTTTTATACAAAAGATCTTCAACACACACAGACACACACTTTACACACACAACTTGTCTGATCTCTCTCTCCCTCCCTCTACCACCACAACCACCGTCCACCTCCACCACCATAACCAACCACCACCACTTCAGCCACCACCACTTCAGCCACCACCCAACCGAAACCCTAATTTCACCACAACCAAGCACCACCACTTCAGCCACCACCCAACCGAAACCCTAATTTCGATTTGGGGGTTTCTGAAGAGAGAGAGAGAGATCGAGGGAGGAGAGAGATCCAGAGAGAGAGAGATCCAGAGAGAGAGCGTACGAGGATGATGATGACCGATGATGATGATAACAGATGATGACGGCGGTGGTTGTGGTTATGATTTCAGAGGTGGAGGTAGGATTAGGGTTGGGTGCGGCTGAGATTGGAGATCGAGCAGGAGGGGGTGCGGCTGAGGTGTATGTCGACGAGGAGGAGGAGGAGGAGCCGGTGGGGGAGGTGGTGGCGCCGGAGGTGAAGGTGGTGGGGGAGGTGGTGGAGCCAGAGGTGAAGGTGGTGGGGGAGGAGGTTCAGGTGTGGCTGGTAGGAGATGTGTTTTGAGAAGGAGATACCTCTTGAGAAGAGGTTTGAAGACCTCAGGCCAAGTCTGCTGGACGCAGAGGTGGGGAAGAGGTTTGAAGACCTAACCTCTTCTAAAAAACAAACAAGCTGCAGACCCTTATGTCTGCGCGTGGTCTGCGCGGCGCAGACATAAGAGGTTCTGAAGTACTTCTAGCAAAAAACAAACACCACCTAAATGACTTGAAAACCTTAATCGTAATCATAAGCAGTCATCATGTTTTTGTTATCTATGCTCCTCTAACTCAAAAATTCCCTAATAAACCAAACCATTGAACCCATAGAAAACCACATTATACCAAGAAACAAAAACCAGAAGTTACAATTCCCTATTTGTGTGAAAAGATCCAATCTTTTCCTTCTCCAAAAACCAAAACTAATTCTGCAAAAAGATAAAAATCTTTTTTTTTTCTCCAAAGTCACCAAAACAATGCATATTCAAATAATGAATTTCATGCATAAACTTTCATCCAGTTTGCAATAAACAAAAAACTTCAATTCTAAAAACACCATAACCACCTTAAGCAGAGGAATATAAATTTCACCCAACGTATTATTCGGCGTAATTAACGCAGTCTCAAGCTCTTCAACCGAAAACTCAGCTTTAATATTCAACAAAGGCGTAAATACCTGCACCACAAAACACCACATTATCATTTTAACAACAAACACATTTCCAAAAAATAACATTTTTCAACTTAAACCTCAAACACTCACATTCAAAAAGTTCAAAATAGAAGCCAACTCCCACATAGACCTAATATTCCACCGTGGCAACTGCGAGGGTTCCGGTTCACCAACCAACGATGTCACAACGCCGCTGTACGGGTTCGGCGGAGACGGCGGCGGCTCCTCCTCTTCCTCCTCCACTTCCCGGCGAGCCCTCCGCCGTGGCTTGTTCCTCCGTACAACCGCCACCGCCGCTTCCGCTACCGCAGCTTCGTAGATTCGAGTGGCGGATCGTGCAGTACACGCTCGTGACGGCCGTTCTCTCCTCGCCACCACGTTGCCGCCGTTCGCGTTGTTGTTGTCTCCGGCGAGTTGGATCGGATTATTATCGTGTTCGTCGGACATGATTGGGGGATCTTGAAGTAGGTAGGTTGAAGAGTGTTGTTATGTACATATTACCGATCAATTGTTTGTTTCTGATGCTGATTTGTGATGTGATTTTGAGTGTGGGAACATTAGGGTTTTGAAAATGGGGAAATTGATTGAAATTAGTTGAAATTGAGGTGATTTTGGGTGTCGAATTTGTGTTTAAGAGAGAGAAAGTGACGAGATTGAAGTGAATCGCAGTGAGAAATTGGGGGAATTTGTTTGAAATTCGAGGGTTTGATGAAGATTAGGGCAAAAGAGTGAGTACGGGGAACAAATTGAACAGAGAAACGACGACGTTGTAATGAGTTGAGGCTTGTTTACTTCGGAATTATAGGACAAAATGGTAATTTTGAGTGCTTTGTCGGTGGCCGTAGCCACCGACTTTGTACTTTAAGACTATAGGTAAATGTGATATGTCTATGTGAAGTGATCGCCTAATATGTTTGATTTATATTTCATGTAATGGGCTAATGGGTCTGAAACGGTTTATGTGGTCCAGTTAACCTATTTAAACACTAGAAATTCTAAATTAGAACTATTTTTGGTACACAACAAATTTACCCATGTCAATATTGTGGAGTAGGATCAAATACAAACCACATTTCGCATACAAACTGTAAGAAATATTTAAAAAGTGTCACGTGGCATCTAACCAATTATAGAGAAATGATAAAATAATATCCTAAATAATCTATACTATATAATAAAAGAAACCTGATTTTGGACACGTGTCATTCATTGAAGATGTCTACAATTGTAATTTCCTACCTTTTCATACTTAATATTATTATTTACCAAATAAGAAACCTGATTTTGGACACGTGTCATTCATTGAAGATGTCTACAATTGTAATTTCCTACCTTTTCATACTTAATATTATTATTTACCAAATTGACACTTTTTTATTTAGTTTACCCTTATCTCTTATTTTATGAAAAACAAATATCGATTATTCTATCTCTTATTTTCATATTGCATTTTTTTTAAATTTAGTTTGTACTTGTCTTTTCCGTTCAAATAGGACAGAAGTAAAATTAGTGGGGTTCACATTTGTAATTAGTTATTTTTTTACACTATCAATAATAATCTATTTTAGATATCGTTTATATGACATGTCTAAAAAGTCAGAAGACGTTTATGACTTTATATATTCATCGAAAACCATTTCTTTACTCCAATTTGAATTCGAAATAAGGTTGCATACCCATGGTGTCTCAAGAACCAAGGTGATTATCCAAAAGTAAAAATAAACAATCATATTGATGGACACAGATTCAAATATTTGTATGATTACTTATATGATTTCTCTATTTTTGTTACACATAAATACATAATATTTTGAAATAGGATTAATTACATCAAATATAATTTAATAAAAGAAACCAAGTTTTGCGGGCATCCTCAAATTTATACTTATCTTATATTAACTAGATAAATAAATAATAAATTAATATTAAATCTTATCATACTTTAATAAAATATTATCCTCACATCTAAATTGTTAATTTAATATGTTTTTAAACAAATACCTATCTTTCCTACTTATATTTATATTAAATATAAATAATAAATTAATATTAAATGTTATCTTAATTTATTAAAAATATAAATTTTTAGTTATTTGATATACAAAATTATATTTATTCAACAAGTCTAAAATGCGGGGTTTTGGAAAATATAACTTTTTTTATTTTTTACTATACAAAGTTACATTTATATAACTCGTGTAATACACGAAGTTTTTAAAGATATAACTTTTTATCATTTGCTATGTAAAATTAGAGGTTTTTAAGGAAATAATGTTTTTATTATTTGGTAGATTTTTCGACCCAACTATACACGGGTTTTTTAAAGATATGATGTTTTTAGTATTTAATATACAAAATTACATTTATTTAATATGTGTAATACACATGATTTTTAAAGATATAACTCTTTTTTATATCTATTCAACACGTGTAAGATACGGGGTTTTTAAGGATGTAATTTTTTTATTATTTGGTAGATTTATTCAACCCGATTATACACGGCTTTTTTTAAGATACGACGTTTTTATTTAGTATACAAATTTATATTTATTTAATCTGTGTAATACACATGGTTTTAAAAGATATAACTTTTTTATTATTTGATATATAAAATTACATTTATTTAACCTGTACAATATACGGGGTCCATAAAAATATAACTTTTTATTATTTAATATATAAAAATACATTTATTCAACCCGTGTAATACACGGGGTTCTAACCTAGTATCAATTATATTGAATTCCCTATAAATATGCTAACAAGCAATTAATTTTTTATTTGGATCTTCCTTTTGTTTTCAATGTGCTGATTAAGAAAAGTGTTGATATGATTCAAATATGTGCTAAAATCAATTATCTTGATTAATTTTCATGTGCTAATATAATTCAAAAGTGCAACTTTTATGTATGTATTGTTTTGGTATGTGCTAATTTAACTTTTTTAAGTGCTAGGATCTGTTCTTACGGTTTGTAGGATAAATATGGTTTGTACCGGAACCAACCACTAAATAGTGTAACTCTACAATAAACAAATTTTAGTTTGTAGATTGATCAAATAAAAATGTGTGTTTCCTTCTAGGATATTAGATACGATTTCACACAAACAGATATCTGTGTGTTTAGATTTTTTATCTTACTTTTTATGTTTTAATTCATTTTATATGCATTGCATCGTATGTTTGTATTGAGTACCACAATATATGATATTATATTATACGGCATAACTTTATAATAAATGTGTTAGGACAAAAATAGCGAATTTGATCTAGTATTAGGCGTATTCACTAATAAATTTTCTTATAACATCATAGGGTTGTAAACGAGCTGAGTTGAGCCGAGCTTGACCCGTCTCGAGCTCGGCTCCAACTCAATTCAAGCTGGCTCGGCTCGAGCTCGAATTTCACATCGAGCTGAGATTTGAGGCTCGAGCTCGACTCGATTAAAATTCGAGCTAACTCGGCTCGGCTCGATCTAGCTCGAACTAACAAAGAACCGCAAAATTTACTACTTAAAAAGCCCTAAAAATAAATCTTTTCATAGACTAAGGGCCATAATTACAATTATGTTTGACCAAATGGCTAAATATACAAGTATAAATAGTTAACTCACTTTGTACATTTTATTTACCTTCTTTTATAGGGGAGATGCTCCCTTAGTTTTTGTCTTATGAGCGATGTGAGACAAGAAAAATGAAAGATGTAAACCTTATCGAGCTGGCTCACGAGCTCGCGAACCGAGCCAAGCCAAACTCTAGCTCCACTCGTTTACAAACCGAGTCGAGCCGAGCTGGCTCGTTTACAACCGAGCCAATTTCGATCCGAGCTCGTTTCGAACTTTTTTCGAGCGAGCTGCGAGCCACGAGTTTTTTGAACACCCCTATAACATCACAGCTGGCTAAAATTTTCAAAATAAGTTAAATTTAGTTTTATCTCGTCACTACAGTTTTATTCATTTAATTTTCACCATTCTAGGTATTAAATACGTGTACGTCAGCTTGATCGGAGTTATTTTATATGAGTAATAAATACATTATCGGTGTTTGTCGGTCACCGGTAAACTCAATTCGATGTGATAAAAGCATGCAATCAAAATAGATATAGCACCTTTGAGAATTCTCTATGACAATCAAATCGGTATTAAGTAAATTTCTTTACAAGACTTGATATTAAATTAAATTAATAGTACAAACCCTAAAGTCCTAAACTCGTATATTCTTTTATAACTGATGACTGATTATCGATCTAACAAAGAATGCATTGAGTTGTTTTTAATGTACAACATTAAGCCCATAAAGTCATAAGCAGGTGGCCCATTAGTTTGTGGCATTTATCTAAAATTTGTCGTTTGCCTTTCCGATATACATCTTAATTTTTTATGAAAACAAATTTTTAGACATAATATCATCGAATTTTGTATTTGCAGGAAATTATACACATACCGTTTTTAGTGAGATACCCACCATATCATTAGACCACTAAGCCACCATATCTCCTTGTTAACACCCCTTAATCCCTTATTAATAAATATTTCTCTTTTTTTCAAGAAAAAACTAAAACTTTTATTTCTTTATTTCTACAAGATAAAGAGTCAAATGCTTGGTTAATCTTTGTGCTTTGCAAGTTGGTCCCCATCGTTTAGTAAATTACACAATTGATCTTGTAAACTTATTATTTACGTGCTCCTTGTGGTATCACTTTGTAACTACGGTGGTCCTTACCAGCTAACGTCATTCAACTTTCCAGTTATTGTGTAAAATGACCAAACTACACACAGCATTTAAAAATACAAACTAAATAATTGAGTTAAATAAAAATTAATTTAACGGCGTAGCTAATAAGGACCATTGTGGTTAACAAAGCATACTCCAAGAAACACGTAAGAAATAATTTTACAAGCATGTGTAATTACTAAATGATGGGACCAATGGTACAAGATTTGCAAAGCACATGAACCAACCAAGCATTTTACTCTCTCTCTCTCTCTCTCTCTCTCTCTTTATATACATACATATATATACATATACATATATATATATATATATATAGGTACGCAATCAGGAGAAAACGCCCTAAAGTGTGAGAACGATGAGAACGGATACTGGTCCAACACGTGGCATGCGATATAGTGAAGGGCGGAGGGGCTTTTTTGTCCTTTTATATTCTTTTTTTTAATTCGTCTCATAACACCGCTTCATTTTTTTGGCGTTTAGTTAAATTCAACAAATACATAGCGTTTTATTGTTTTTTTAGATCACATGAACAGTAAATATTTTGCCGTTTAGTAAAATCATTTAGTTATTATAATTTCTTTTCCTCTATGGCGTTTCCCAAATTCATTAGGCGTTTTTGTTGATTTCAACAGTTTGTATATGTATCAAGGTAAATTTCTTAGCGTTAATGGCGTTTTTAAATTCATTTGTAATTTAAAAGAGTATAGCTAAGATGAAATCAAACAAAAAACTAATAGTCTTCTGTGGATGGTATTACATCAGAGATGTAACCATCACTTTGTTCATCACTCTCATCAGACTCATCATCATCATCTTGTTCATTGGCGTATAACGTCATAATCTCGTCTTTTCTTTGTTGCATCCTATACTTGAATGTATTCACAACACTGGATCTAGGATCGTTTGTAGGTGCTAAATCACAGAGTTGTTCAATAAGATGCATTCTATATGTGTTCAGCACTTTGTCCATTGTCAATGAATAATCCTCCCCGTGTTGAAAACTCACCCTCACTGTTCTTGATTGTTCATCCAGAATCCAACTGGTAACTTTTGTTAGATCAGAATCGTCAACATCGTCATCATCTTCTGGGAATTTTCTCTCCGCTACTGGGTGTATTTACTGTTTTGTTCAGCTTTATCAGTTTAGGGTGATAAACGTCCCATTTTTCAAGTTTGGCATTTTTAATGGCGTTTTGTAGACCAAGATGACAAAATACACTAATAGAGAAAATATTAAACAGGGAAAATATTTTTTATTATTTTTTGGCATTTTTTGTATGCAATGACTTTTTGTAGTATTTTTTGGTGTTTTAAACTAAGGGAGAAACATAGCATTTTATTATCTTAAAAAAAGATAACACAGAAGAAAACAAAAAAAATTAAAACTCCTCATTAGAAGGTACTTTATCTGAGTAGTATCCATCACTTCCTTCGTCTTCTTCTTTGGAATCTTCTTCTAGTCTATCATCTAATTCATCACTTTCACTTTCTTGGCTTCTTGTTGTTGAAGATTCTGAAGCCTCCATTTGAACATGTCATGCATCAACGCCATTTTTGAGTCCATGTTTGTGTTCAAACACGTGGCGTTGTGCAACTCTTCCATGAACCCAACCCCCTGCTTTGTCATAATGTCTTCAAGCAGGTAGTTTTCCTGCTCTCTGTTGTCACATATAACGGTCACCATGTCTGTTTCTTCATCAAAACACCATGATGTTATGACTGGGTCCATTTCTCCATCTGCTTTGCTTGGTCCAAATTTCCTTGTTAATTTTCTCATAAGCTTATGTGTTTCATAACATTCGTTATTCAGGGTGATGCCAAGCGATAGGATACCCCTCTGTACCTCTTCTTCCATCTTCAAAATTGCTTTGATTGTCCTAACATACACCCTCCTTCTGTTGTCAAAACGTATGACGAATCTTCAGATTCCCAGAGTGTATCTCCACGAAACGATGGTTGCCATTTTTGACGTTTTGGTTAAACTTGGCGTTTTTGGTAAAAGATGTTTTTTAGAATGATGGATTGAAGCGATTATGGAAGCGATGTTTAACGTCGTTTATATAATGATGTTTTTGGCGCGTAATTTAGGAGGGAATTTCTTTCTAATAAATGTTGATAATTGAATTTCAGTTACTGTGTTGTTTCATCTTCCTGTAATCTCCAACGCGTTTTATCACTCATTTTGGCGTTTTCTATTAGTGGCATTTTATTTGTTTTGAATGGCGTGTTATCATTTTTATAGCGTTTTGAATTTGAGAGGTAAAAGACCCTTTTACCCTTAATGAAGCGCGTCCACTTAATAGAATTGGTGTTATTTACGGAAACGCCACTACGCCAATCTAGTTCATAGATTGTTTTGATCGGACGATCCGTAACCGTTCTCACTGTTCTCACACTTTTCATCGTTTTCTCTAAATCCTGACCCTATATATATATATATGTGTGTGTGTGTGTGTGTGTGTGTGAAGGATAAAACCAAATCCCACTTAAGTTGAGAAAACTCAAAACCTTTGTAAAAACCCTATGTAATAATTTTATTTTTTCTAAAAAAATAGGAAATGTAACATACATATATTTGAACATTTTTATAAAAGAAAAACAGAAAAGCTCCGAGTAGTTTATTTTTTAAAAAATGTTAATAATTTCATGTTACATAATATATATGTCCAAAAAATGTAACATATAAATTTTGAACATTTAAAAAAAAAAACAAGTAGGCAGTTTTTACATTTTTTTTAATAAAAATGTTCAAGTACACTTATGTTACATTCCTTTTTTTTAGAAAAAAAAATAAAAATGTTACATAGGGTTTTCTTGAGTTTTCTCAACTTAAACTTAAGTGGGTTTTCATTTTATCTTTCACCTATCTATATATATATATATAGAATTGCGTAAAATAAGAACCACCTCGAGTTGTAAGAACCGTGAGAACTTTTTGATCCGGGGCGAGGTGGACCAAATTTTTTTTTTCACAAACGTAGATACGTGTATTATAAACACATTTGTAAAAAAAAATTCAAAAAAAAATGTCGTGTGTGTAGTTTTGAGCACCACAAGTTTGTGTATACGGGTACCGTAAATTTTCCGGTTAGATTTACGGTACCCGTAAACACAAACTTGTGGTGCTCAAAATTACACACACGACATTTTTTTTTTGAATTTTTTTTTTACAAATATGTTTATAATACACGCAACTACGTTTATGAAAAAAAAATTTGGTCCACCTCACCCCGTACGGTGTAGTTCTCACGGTTCTTACAACTCGAGGTGGTTCTCCTATATATATATATATATATATAGGGAGCCGCTAGAATGAGAACCACCACGAGTTATGAGAACCGCGAGAACCAAGTGCCACGGAGGGGCGTTGACCATGATTTTTTTTTACAACTAGATCCGTATATTTTAACAACATTCGTAAAAAAAAAATTTCAAACGGCGCGCCCGAGGGGGTAGTTTTTTACACCCAAAGTTTGTAAAAAAAAAAGAAAAAACAAAAAAATAATAAAAACACCAAACTTTGGGTGTAAAAAACTACCCCCTCGGGCGCGCCGTTTGAAAATTTTTTTTTACGAATGCTGTTAAAATATACGGATCTAGTTGTAAAAAAAAAATCGTGGTCAACGCCCCTCCGTGGCACTTGGTTCTCGCGGTTCTCATAACTCGTGGTGGTTCTCATTCTAGCGGTACCCTATATATATATATATATATATATATATATATATATATATATATATATATATATATATATATACAGAGAGAGAGAGAGAGAGAGTGAGGTTCCTACGGAAAGTGTGTTTTTCCTAGAAAGTCTAGGAAGCGATCTGGGCCATCCAATGAGTGTGTTTAATGGTTGAGATCATCTTGGTGGCATTTTGGTAATATGTGTTTCTTAAAAATAGGATTATTTAATTAATCAGGGGTAGATATGTCATTTAGCTTGTTTTAAATATGGAAATAATTGTCATTCCATAACCATCCCACATTTCTTGCGATTTTCTCTCTCTCTCTCTCTCTCTCTCTCTCTCTCTCTCGCTTTCTCTCTCTGTCTCTCTCTTCCTTCTATCCTTCATGAAGAAACACATCAAGAAAACACATCGTATTAATCTGCTTGCTGTTAAAACACAGCGTCAAGAAATCCTCCAGCATTACCAGCATGGATGGTAAAACATATCGTATGAATCTGCGTGCTGTTAAAACACAATTGTATGAATCTGAATGCTAAAACACAACTCTATGAATCTGCTTGCTGTTAAAACACAACTGTATGAATCTGTTTGCTGTTAAAACACAATTGTATGAATCTGCTTGCTGTTAAAACACAACTGTATGAATCTACTTGCTGTTAAAACACAACTGTATGAATCTGAATGCTAAAACACAGCGTATGAATCTGCTTGCTGTTAAAACACAACTGTATGAATCTGAATGCTAAAACACAACTGTATGAATCTGCTTGCTGTTAAAACACAACTGTATGAATCTGAATAATAAAACACAGCTGTATGAATCTGCTTGCTATTAAAACACATCACCAAGAACAAAACTGTTAAAACACAGTACCAAGAACATGCTGATAGATTCCAGATGCCATGATTTTTCTCTCCGTATAAAAATATGATCTGGGATGAATCTTGTGAGCAAGAAAACGAAGGAATGATTAATATTAAGTGAGATCAGAAATCAAAAACAAAAAATTCCGAAATTTATGGAGCAAATCGGTTTCATTATGGATAGTTAGTTATTGAAGATAATTTCCTAAAATAAAAATAGAATGTGAAAGTACATAATTGTCCTTCTAGTTAAAATCTTTCAATGCCACGTGTCGCATTCTGATTGCTTCCTAGACTTTCTAGGAAAAATCCACTTTCTACCCAACTCCTCCTCTATATATATAATCAGCCTATCAAACATTTGATCTTATAATTTCACTATTTAGATAAAATGTTTCACATACTTGTTGAGCACCAGGTACTCTATGCCTATCAGTTCGTTGGTATACCCTTAGTATTGGTATTGGGTATACCCGTTTATGTCTTATGTGGTTAAAATACTTGTTTGGGTGCACATATCAACATAAACTAACACTAAACTCGGCTCAAATACTGACTTGAAGTATAACATATTCAGCTACACTTTTAATAATTCTATAACTTCAAAAAAAATCAAGTATATACAAAAATTCTTCATAATATTTCTTATATTTCTAAATGTAATATAATATACTAATACATTCTAGTAAACGGGGTCAGACTAACATATATATTGGTGTCTAGAAATGTGAAATTTGTGAAATATATTTTTCTTGTATGTTGTGTCTATATGTGATATGTCTGAGTGAAGTGATCGCCTAATATTTTTTATTTATATTTCATTTAATTTACATGGGCTAATGGGTCTGAAACGGTTTATGTGGCCCCGTTAACTTATTTAAAAACTAGAAATTCTAAATTATAACTATTTTTGATACACAACAAATTTACCCATATCAATAGTATAACGATACAATAAACAAATTTTAGTTTGTAAATTGATCAAATAAAAATGTGTGATTCCTTATAGGATATTAGATACGATTTCACACAAACAGATATGTGTGTGTTTAGATATGTTATCTTACTTTTTTATGTTTTAATACATTTTATATGCATTGCATTGTATATTTGTACTACGTACCACAATATATAATATTATATTATACGGCATAACTATATAATAAATGTGTAACGACAAAAATAGCGAATTTGATCTAGTATTAGGCATATTCACCAATAAATTTTCTTATAACATCACAGCTGGCTGAAATTTTCAAAATAAGTTAAATTTAGTTTTATCTCGTCACTACGGTTTTATTCATTTGGTTTTTCGCCATTCTAGGCATTAAATACGTGTACGTCAGCTTGATCGGAGTTATTTTATACGAGTAATAAATACATTATAGGTGTTTGTCGGTCACCGGTAAACTCAATTCGATGTGATAAAAGCATGCAATCAAAATAGATATAGCACCTTTGAGAATTCTCTATGACAATAAAATCGGTATTAAGTAAATTTCTTTACAAGACATGATATTAAATTAATGGTACAAACCCTAAAGTCCTAAACTCATATATTCTTTTATGACTGATTACTGATTATCGATTTAACAAAGTATCATGCATGCATTGAGTTGTTTTTAATGTACAACATTAAGCCCATAAAGTCATAAACAGGTGGCCCATTAGCCTGTGGCATTTATCTAAAATTTGTTGTTTACCTTTCCGGGTTACATCTTAATTTTTTTAACAACAAATTTTTACCCATAAATATCATCGAATTTTGTATTTGCAGGAAATTATACACATATCATATTTATAGAGATACGTATCATACCACTAGATCACTAAGATAGTGTTTGTTTTTCTAAAAAAATATGCACATACTCTTCTGTCTGCGCCACGCAGACATTTTCCGAAGATGTTTCATTAAAAAAACATATGCGCGAGCTCTTCTTGGTGCAGACTTAGGTCAACCACTTTTAAGATCTTCTAAGGTCTGCACATGGTTAAACACCACCACCGTCCACCACCGTCCACCACCCACCACCGTCGATCACCACCGCCACCACCGTCGATCACCACCGTCCACCGCCACCACCATCCACCACCACCGCCACCACCGTCCACCACCACCGTCCATCACCACCACCCACCGTCCACGTCCACCACCCACCACCACCACCACCACCACCACTACCACTACCATCACCCACCGTCACCCTCCGTACACCGCCACCAGTTTATTTTAAAAGTCTACATATATTAAAAACAAACATTCACAATAAAAGTTAACGGTAATTTCGTTGAAGTCACTACACACTCGTGAAATAATGGTTTAATTAAAGCTCTATTGCCTATGTAATAATGACATGACATTACGTTATTCACTTTTTAATGAAACCATCATTTAGTCTAAGAGCATTCACAATGAAGACCTTAAAAATATGTGAGTGAGCTTAGTTATATTATAAGAAGTGATTGTAAGTGTTTTTGAGTGGAAGAAATAGAAAATATATGATGTTAGTGTTCATCTGTAAATATACGCGGGGAAAAATATGAAGAGAGAAAACCTTATAAATTTTTTAATATTTTTAGAAACGGTTGTGAGTGGATGAGAAAGAAAACGTAATGATAAAGGTATAACAAATATTATTTAATTGAAAAGGATAGAGAAAAAGTAGTTATTTTTAGTGTAAATATATGGATACGGATAAATAATTCATTGTGAATGCTATAAGTGTTTATTAAATGAAACCAGCACACCCTTTTTTGAACGACGAATTTCTTTTAACCTTGTTGTTTATAAGATTTGAATACGGGGTCTCTCCCTTCCAAATCCAGGTGTGCTTTGCCTTTACCGGTAGACAAACCAACACACACTAAGTACAAGTATTTATTACTCAGGTAGACAAAACTAGCGGGTTCTGTTGACCGATTAACCTTTTTCAAAAACTTAGAAATTCTAAAATAAAATTTGGTACGCAACAAATTTACCCATATCAATAATTTATAATTTATAATGATACAATAAATGAACTTTGGTTTGTCAATTGCTCAAACAAAAATGGCATGATTACTTACTAGGAAATTAGATATGATCAGGAGAATTCCAATGAATTATCCTAAATAGTCTAATAGATAATGTTCAATAGATGTTGGACTTAGATTAAAGACTAGAGGAATTCTAGGACTAATAGGCAATTATGGATTCTAGATCTAATTTAGGAATATTAGTTTCATTAGTTTTTTTTTTTTTTTTTTTTGAAAGGAGAACTTCATTAAACACACGGCAACCCGAAGACCGGGCCCCAAAACAAGCTACATAATTACAAATTTACACCAATTTTTCCAAGATAATTCTCTATCTCTCGTCCTACTCCTGAACCACAAAAAGCCGGTGGACCTTATCTCGCTAAACACCACATCCGGATTAGGGGACTTACCCGAAAAAATGAGCTCGTTCCTAGCCTTCCACACTTGCCAGCACACCAAGATTAACAGCCCCTGATACACCAACTTCTTCTTCCCAGTAAACCCGCTGAAGTTGTGGGCTTCCACTATATCCCTGACCGAAAAGGCCATAAGAGGCGGGGAACCACACCATCTACTCAGCTTTGACCAGAGCCTCAATATGAAGCTACAGCCGGTGAACAGATGGTCCGCCGTTTCGGTAGACGACACGCATAACGGACAGCAAGAATCTGGAATAGGGACGTTCCTATTGCTGAGGCCAACGCGGGTAGGAAGTCTGTCTAATTCGGCCCTCCAAGCGAACAAATTACATTTTAATGGAAGCCATCTACACCACTCCCAAACAAATCTCGAACTGAAATCATTACGACTATCAAACAACCTCTTTACCGATCCAACACTAAAGCTGCCATCGATATCACCCAACCAAACCCACCTATCCTTTTTATCCGACAAGGAGACATCCCGAAGCCGCCCACACAAACTAGCCCATTCAGCCATCTCCACGTTACTGTCCGGATTGTTCCTCCACTTCCAACACGCCGCGGGATTAGTCACCGGCCTAACAATCCGATCCGAAACCTTGCAATTTTTCTCCAGCTCCAACCGAAAAAGGTTTGGGTAACAAAGTTTTAACGGCTCCTTACGGAGCCACGGATCAAGCCAGAACTTGATCTCCGTGCCTTCACCTACTTCCCCTTTCATAAGCTCCCTCGTACTATCCGCCTCAGTGATTGGATCAGCCGCCATCTTGACTATACTGGCCCAAACGCCTCCCAAAACTTTACGACATGGAAGGAAGTCCCAAGATCTCTTATTACCATGCAACGAAGAAACAACTTTAACCCAGAGACTACCCTTTTCCATTTTAAACCTCCAGACCCATTTAAGGAGCAACGCATTGTTTATCGGGCTTAACTTTCTCAGACCCAACCCACCCATATCCACCGGGGATGCCACCCTGTCCCAGGCAACCCAGTGCATTTTATTCCGGCTATCACTGCCACCCCATAAAAACTTGCGAATGATAGACTCCAATTTATTCAAAACACCCACCGGAGACTTATAAAGTGCAAAATAGTAGCTCGGGAGACTCTCAAGAACGGCCTTGATTAGCGTAACTCTTCCTCCTAAAGATAATACCGAGGCCTTCCAAAGAGATAATCTCGATTCGAACACTTCAAATACCGGCCTCCAGCTAGCAATTTTATTCATATTTACTCCAACCGAGATGCCAAGGTATTTAAACGGGAGCCGATCAACTTTACATCCAATGCCTTCCGCCACGAAACCCACCTCAGGATCCGCCACCCCTAAGCCCACAAGAGAAGATTTTTCAAAGCTAATTTTTAACCCCGAGCAAACATGAAAGCACCTCAAAATCCTCACTACATTAGCCACATTCTCCTTATCCCACTCACCAATGACGATCGCATCATCGGCGTAAAAAAGATGAGAGACCAATGGACCGTTATTGGGGAGCCGAATTCCAGCGAAAGAACCAATGCTTGTTGCCTTAACAAAGCAGCAAGAAAGAATTTCCATGACAATAAGAAATAGAAACGGGGAAAGCGGATCCCCCTGACTCATTCCTTTCTGGCATGGGAAGTCGAACGTAGGAGCTCCATTGACTAGAACCGCCGCCCGAGCCGAGGAAAGAATCCCAAATACCCAGTTACACCACAAGGGAGGGAACCCCATTTGTTGCATCGCCATCATGACGAACCCCCAGTTAACACAATCGTAGGCTTTCTCGAAATCCAACTTTAAAATAAAGGCTTTTTTCTTACTCTTTTTAATCCAATTAGAGACCTCATTCAAAATTAACGGGCCGTCTAGAATAAATTTACCTTTCAAAAAAGCGGATTGAGAATCAGAAATTACCGAGCCCAGAACCCTTTTTAACCTGTTCGCTAACACTTTAGATAACACCTTGTTTATGGCACCCACCAAACTGATCGGTCTATACTCGTTCAGACTAATAGGGTCTTTATTCTTCGAGATCAAAGCAATAAACGATGAGGCGCATCCCCTGCTAACCGAGCCACTGCTGTAAAACTGGTCCAGAACCTGAAAAAAATCATTTTCAAAGAGCTCCCAAAAATGTTTGATGAATCTGAGGTTAAACCCATCCGGCCCGGGAGCTCGATCGTCTCCGCATTTAGACATCGCAAGTTTTAACTCAACCACAGAAAAAGGTTTTATGAGATCAGCCGCATCTTCCGCACTTAAAGTCTTAATATTATCACATAGGATCTTTGGCCGGCAAGGAGAGACTTCCTTAAATCTATCTCTGAAAAAATTAAAAACTTGCTTTTTGATGAGGGAAGGTTTCGAACACCAAGAGCCATTCAAATGCAACCCGTGAATCATATTAGATGCCTTCCTACAATTAATAATAGAGTGGAAGAACTTCGAATTTTCGTCCCCGTCTTTTGCCCATCTCACGCGAGATTTTTGCCTAAGGTCTTTCGATTTGTTCTCCTCAAGCTCTCTGATCAGCCTTTTATTTTCTGTCAGGACCCATTCCTCGTCCTCCTCGAGATCTCTCTCTTCCATAATAGATTCTAATTCCTCCAGCTCCGATCTTGCTGTGGCTTCTTCTTTCCTTTCTCTTTTTATCATCTCATCTCGCCAGGCTTTAATACGGCTCCTTATGAATTCAAATTTCTTAAGAAGCTTTAAATCGGCCGGCCCATCCCCCACAAAAGACAACGCTGCTGCCTTGACCGTTTCTTCATACCCTGGCCTGCCCAACCAAGAGTTAAACACTCTAAAAGGTTTGGGACCGAAATTAGACTCCTTAGTAACCAGAACCAACGGACAGTGGTCAGAAAGACGATGAGGAAGGGCCCTTAAACAGGCCTCCGGCCATTGGCCGAAAAAACCCGAGCAAACTAGAAACCTGTCGATCTTGCTCAACTTCCTACCGTTCTCGGCCCATCTGGTGAACTTTTTGTCCTTCATATTATATTCCATAAGCCCCGAGTCAAAAATAAAGGTATTGAAATTAGACGCACATAAAGGTTTGAACATCGAGTTCAACCTCTCTTCCGGAGTCCTGACGGCGTTAAAATCCCCAAGCAAAACCCAGAGACCAGACTGACCATTCATCTCCTGGAATAACCGATCCCACAACATCTTCTTTTCCGGAATATCCTGAGGAGCATAAACATTCCTGTCCTTAACCGAATCATCGCGAACAAACAAAGACGGATCCCAAAGACAGATCAAGCCACCAGACTGACCCGACGAACCAACCCAATCAAAATCGAAACCTTTGCCTCCCCATAAACCGTGCAGAATAGCAGCGTCCACCGAGGAAAGCTTAGATTCTTGAAGAGCCATAAAAGAAACCCCAAATTTAACTTTTATACCTTTAACCCATCTGGCCTTTTCATCCCCCCCCCCCCCCCCCCCAAGACCTCTTAAATTTAAGGAAAGATAATTCATTGTTTAACCACATTAATACCGTTTCCCAAGATTGAGTTCTTCACTAATTCTTCACAGTTATGAACTTCCATTCCCAGCTGAGCTCCCAGACTAACCGTCGCGGCTACCTCCATCTCTAAGGACGGAACGAAAAGTTTTTCAGCCACCTCGGCACTAGGCCGCATCTCCTCGGCAGAGTCAGAATCCTGAGTCTCGTTCTCAGAGCGAGCCAAGAAATTTAGGTCGAACAAACCTCTATCTTCCTGGTTATTAACCTCATTAAAAATATCCTCTCCCCTTGGAATATTCTGGCTGCCTGGATCAGCCTGATTCTCAACCACATTAAGGCCCAAAAACTTATTAAGAGAAAACGGATCATCATCAACCGGTTGGGCCTTGGACCTTTTGGTGGGCCTAGGAGGACCACTGGAGCCCGAATTAAACACACAACCATTCCCACTTTTAGGAGCATGGGACCCCCTACCTTTAAACCTGCGACGTTTGGAATTTCTCCCAGAAGTAAAAAAGAAGGAACCTTTTCCAACAACGTTGGAACCCGTATCACCTTCTGACAAAGGCGGCTGAACCTCGGGAACAACACCAGAAGGATTACCACCTACACTCTTGTCGGACAACGAACCGTCCAACTCCTCACCTTCTGCCTCCCCCTCCCCTGGACAAGACTTTTCACCTACTCCGACCCCAGCTACCGGAGAACTTGCCATCGGAGACGAATGAAACTGATCAGAGGACGAAAACGATGAAGAAGCTGACCTTCTCAAGCAATCCGGAATCCAATGATCCTGCTCCTCCTCAACCCAAACCCTATACCTCTTTTCTTTCCATCTCAGGTTCACACAATCATATATCCGTTTAACCTCACCGGACAACACCCCAACCCTAGTCACAGAAAGGTCTTGATCATCCTCGACTGAAACCGGCACATGCAACACCTTTCCGAACTGCTCTCCAATGCTCCTCAGAACCCCTTGCTCCGATAGATGAAGAGGAACCCCACTGAGTTTCAACCAAGCCAATCTTTCGAGAGACAAAGACTGACCTTCCCACATGGCCAGTTTGGAGAACCAGGGACCCCAGACCTGAGAGGCCTCCAGGAATCCCTTCGCTGCGACCTCGTCGACAAAAGAGACCAAGATCGACAAGCCTCCCAAATATTGAATCTTCTCAAACTTTGTCTTAGCTATCCCTAAGAGCCTGTCAAAATCCACCAACGTCTCTAAATCCACCGTCCTCCCCACCACCGCTTTGCCGAACAGTTCAGAGAAAGCCACCGTGCGGTCAGGAACCACCAACTCCTTCTCCGGATAACCACTAGCTTCCTGCCGACTATCAGCCACCTTAGCCTTTCCCAGAACTCCGTTGTATGTTCTTTCATCCTTGAAAGCAAAAAGCTTACTCCTATCAAAACCTGGAACCTCCACGTTAGGACCAGCCGCCTCCTTTGTCTTTGAACCAGCACCACCAGAGAAACCAGAGTTTTCAGCCGCAAATCTAGCTATGTTAATCTTCAACTTGAAATTACCTATCTTTAGGCCCTTAAGGTCCGCAACGAGCTTGTCTCTGTCGGGCACATTTCTGAAACTAGCAAAACCAAATCTATTGCCGTCTTTATCCCTCTTCTTCGCCACATACGTGTCGGCAATCTCCCCGAACTTCTTCAAAAAGTACGACAACTCCCAAGGTGTACAACCATCGGGAAGGTTGGAGAGAAAAAATTTCGTAATGTTACCTGGATTCATGGCTCCCATCTGCTCCCTAACGATCCGTCTCCTGCTCCTTTCGATCGTAAAACTCACCCTGAATCAACCAGCCTAGCACCCGCTAACGAAGCTCGTTACGGACAGAAACCACCGGTCTCCGTCCGATCACCGGACGTTATACAGGATAGGGGGCCGACTCAAGGGATTAGAACGTTCCTTTGCCTTGGGCAGTCGATTGGTTTTTGGACATGATTCATGGTAGAGATAGGTGTGGGAAAAAGGGTGACATAGGAGGTGATTGGAAGAGTATTTTATTATTTATCTTTTGTTATTTAGGAATATTAGTTAAGGGGATGGATCATAACTAGTTTAAATGAGAAAATCAAAAAACTAACTGAAAAAACCTAAAAAACATACCAATTTTTTTTTTTTTTTTTTTTATAAAAAATCGCAGGTTTTTATGCATGGAAAAAAAATTATTTTTTTTGTTGTATTGCACATGTACACTATTACGGATATAGTGCACATGTGTAGTACACATATAATGCACATATAATGCACATGTGCAGTACAACAAAAAAAAATTGAAATTTTTTTATATATAAAAACTAGCGATTTTTTTATAAAAAGTTGTAAAAAAAATTTGTATGTTTTTTAGGTTTTTTTAGTTAGTTTTCTAGTTTTCTCATTTATATGTAGTTTTCTCATGATCTTCTCCCTATTAGTTAAAGGGTTATTATTTATTTAAAATAAATAATTTATAGTTAATAGTTATATGATGCGAATTTTGAGAAAATAAGATACCACATAGTTAATTATGAATCAATAAATTTGTTGAATGAAAATATAAGTGATTGCTGAATTATTTATAAAAAATTTCTATGTATTATTATTTATTATTTAAATAAATTAATAAATAATTATTTGTTTAGACCAAATATCAAAATAATTATGTAAATTACTAATTAATTACTTTAGGGTTTTAAGAAAAATATTTTATCTAAAATTAAGTAGATCAAACATGTTTAATAAGTAAAGGTTAAGTTTTATAAATTTATCTAATTAAATAAGTTTGGTAAATAAATGTTATAACTTATAAAAGTAATTAATTAATATATTTTTATAAATTCGATTTATATTTTCTGTTTTAATTTTATAATTAAAAACAGGTTTTAAGTTTATAAAACTTTTTAAAGATTTAATAAAATAAGTTTGGTAAAATAATTGATAAAACTTATAAAAATTAATTAATTATATATTATATAGACAGTGTAAAAGGTAACTGCTGTGAGATAAAATCATGGCCGTCCAAATTATTCAACACTAAATCTCATCCGTATTGTGACACCCCAGGAAAACCATGCAACTTAACTAGCTTCCTCAGTGAGTACGTACCAAATTTCGGGACGAAATTTCTTTCAACTTGGGGATAATGTGACAACTCGTATCTCAAACCTCTCTTTATACTGTGATGTAACCAGTGAGAACGTTATGTGATTATATGAATTTGGTTGAGTTATTGAATGTTATGTTATGTGTTTAGTGTATTGAATTATATGTATATTAATGAACCGATCGCACAACACAACCCGATCGCACAAGCCCATTCGGGCTACACTCTTTGTATCCGAAACCAATTGGCAGCCCATGATGGGTTCGGCCCACTCCTTTGTGTCGCATAACCTCATGAGGAGGGGGGTATACTCCTCATTGTTTGCTAAACACTTTACACACACAAACCCTATTCTCTCTTTCTCTCTTCTTGAAGCCGACGGCAACACATCCTCTCTCAATCGAAGATCTTATTGATCGGATCATCCTCATTATACTTTCTTAACCGGTTAGTGTAATACTTTTGATTGCATGATTGAATGATATTCGGCTTATGTTTTACATGATGATTTAGAGATGGTATGCGTTTGATTGTAATGAAAATTGATGAAGTATAATGTTCATGAAATCGGTTCATATGTGTAGCATGTTTTGAATTATGTAGAGTTGATAATTAGGTGTTAATGATCTAGAACCGATTGAATGATATTCGGCTGAGATGTATTCATATTCGAATGATTGTTTGATGGATTAATTATGTTAGTATGCATGCTAGAGATCGAAATCATGAATTATGTTATTATGCCTAGGTGTTAGGGTTGTTGCTTGTGTTTTGTTCATGCTTAAACGGATTAGGGTTCATATGAATCAATTGATAAAACATTTGTTTGATCGATTATGGTTGGTTTTGGAAACTGTTAGCATTGATTGATTGAATAAGAAATTTGGAAACCATTTGAATGATTGTAACTATTGCATGAATTAAGGGAATTAGTTAACCAGTCGCACAAGCCCTCTCGGTCGCACAAGATCAGGTCACACAAGACCTGATCTGATCGCACAAGAGCAAACCGCACAAGCTAGGTACAACCATCTATGCTCAGGGTACTGTTTAGATATGCATGATCGCACAAGACCTTGTGGATCGCACAAGGTTGTGCCGATCGCACAAGGCTTGGGCCATACACAAACATTTGGACGGTTGGGCCTTAAAGCCCAATATCCACTCGCACAACCCAACTGGATCGCACAAGTCGTCCGGATCCCACAAGGTCACTGTTTGTCATTAAATGGGCCGAGTATGCTGTTGGGCTTCTTAATGTTGGGTCGGGTATCTTTGGGCTTCATTGGGTGAATCGCACAAGATTGGATATGTTATGTACTTGACTGTTAATGTGTTGCCATGATCAATACGTGTTCGAAACCTGTTAGCTTACATGTAAACTTATGTGCACTACTTGAACCTAGACCTGAGTTGT
This sequence comes from Helianthus tuberosus, assembly GCA_030545235.1. Lineage (NCBI taxonomy): Eukaryota > Viridiplantae > Streptophyta > Magnoliopsida > Asterales > Asteraceae > Helianthus > Helianthus tuberosus. The sequence continues at coordinate 174,012,441 of CM060413.1, forward strand.
ATGGTAACCATGTTAGGACGTGGTTGACCCCTAGCAGCTCGATTTGACCTTTCGTTTATCTGCCGAGCTAACCTAAGGTGAGTTCACACTTTCTACAAAGCATGGGATTCCCAGGGGTTGGGAATGGGTTAAGGAATATGGATTCCTCGTCCTTTCTTGGGTAGGACAGTACGGGTTAAGGAATATAATTCCTCGCCCTCTTGGACAGTTTAAATTTCACTAGACCAAAACTCTATCACGAAGTCCCTCCTTTTTATATCGACTTAATCGCCGGGCCAATGGCGAGCGGGTCATTAGTTAGATAGCGCTATTTAGGTCTGACAAGCCTCACACCGTGCCGCAGAGGACGGGCGTGAACTAATGGATCTGGGCACGTCAATGATGATAGACATTGACGCTAAGGGCACATAAACATGACTAAAGTCAGTGGTCGATATGGTAACGAGTCTAGTAGTATAAACATGGGGTAGCCCCCACGGCCATAGAGCCAGATAATAATAACATGGGGTAGCCCCCACGGCTGGATTGCCAGAGTAAACGGGATTAAACAAAACACGTTTTTAACTATGGGGTAACCCCCACGGCCAGGATGCCAGTTAAAGGAAACTATGTTTTTGGAACAACTTAAACAAACACCCAACTGTGAACTCGCTCAACTTTGTTGTTGACTCGTTACTACATGCTTTGCAGGTCACTAGGTTTAGCAGGAGCTTGCATGGGGAAGAGTCGTTGTGGAGCATGGACATTGAGTGTTCATGATGAACTTAAACATTATTAACTTATGGTTTTAAGACTTTATGCTTCCGCTTGCAACTTAAACTATGTTTTGATTTGGACACCAATTATATTGTGTTGGGTTTTTATGTTTACTTACATGCTTGTTCAATATGATTGGTGGCTTGATCCTGGTCAGTCACGCCTCCAAGCGGTGATACTCCGCATGTGGATTTTGGGGGGTGTGACACGTATAAACTCTTAAAATAACTGTAAAAGTTTCAGTATTTCTCCGTCTTTCTCTCCCCCTTTTCTCCACATTGCGGTGGTTAACTGATCATGATCACGTTCTCCGTCTTTCTCTCCCCCTTTTCTCCACATTGCTACTGCAACTGCGTACTACCTGCTTTATATTCCACCAAAGTTTCAGTATTTCTACTCTACCGAAAGGCAGTATAATCACCCAAAAGAGAACGACAAAAGTGTGTAGCAGCGACTATCTAAACCCTACATCGATAATACCTGCACTATCGTGCTTAACTTTGTCAAACGAGGTATGATTAACATTGTATCCCAGTTTTTATATCGTGGATATGGTGCTTAGAATCTTCTAATTCGATTTTCATGTCCGATTGTAGCCATAAAGTTTGAAAAACTTCTTAGTTGGCACACATATGAGTTTCGCACTAAGGATCCGGGTTCATGGTAAGACCAGTTAGGTCTTATAGGTGAGTGAATGAATCGGAGATGGATCTTCATTTATGTACAATTAGTTATCGATCTTTGAAAGTTGAAACATTCATCTTTGTAATTATTCTTTATATACTCTTCACCTCCTAAATCATTCCTTTAATTATGAAACCGGAGAATCATCTATTTGATTTACACCCAATTTAAAAAAAAAATAGGGTTCGTTTTTGTTTGGACAATGATCACTATTGCTCCTCCATCTCAACTTCATGCTAATTTATCTATAGTTTTTTTTTTACCTTTTAAGTTAGTTATTGATCGATTTGTAAGGTTTTTTTATTTGTATATGGTAGTATTGAGTGACTTACAAGCAGGGAAGTCATCTGGTGAAATCGAGGGCATGGATGTGCTTCTTTTAGTTTCTTATAGCTGGTAAATGTTTTGTTTCAATATATAAAGCTCAAATGCGAGGTTTTTTGCGAGAGGTTAGCGCATTTTATAAGTGTTCGTAGTGTACATGTGTGTTACTCCTTCTATTTACAATTGTATTAACATATGCATCTAATTAATTTTGGAACTGTGGATCTGATAATTAATGTTGCTTTATGCAGACTCAAATTGCTATATCATAAGAGAAGCAACATTTTCTGATATCCATACTTTGAGGTTATGTTTTCATATTATATCTCAATACATGTTAAGCATGTTGTCCTGGCTTCAATGGCTCTTAAAGTCACAGGTGGGATTTTATTTGTATTTTGCAGTACCACTAGTGCCTATTTGTTGGTAACATGTTTCTCCATTTTAAACCCTTTAATCCTTTATACATTTTTATTTAGGTATTTAATGTTTATTAATTCAAATATATAGCACTGAAATTTGATCAGATCTTTATCTTCATCTGCAGATGTATTACCTGTTGTTGAGGTATAAGATTTTGCTAATCATAAATGGTGTGTGCATACATGCATGTTCCAATGTGACCTTTTACAAAAGAAAACTTGATAATTGTTGTTTTGAGCATAATATTTGCAGGTATACTTTGAGAATATGAGATGCTTTCGGGTTGAATTTGATGAATTCTTCTAGAAAGGGAGCATTACTGAAATTCGTTTAGGTGTGCGTGGAGAATCGCATTACCCACCCTACCTTGCAAAACATGTTTTGGAACTGGTCTCGGTGAATTTTTTCCATTTGTATTTATGCAAAATAATTTTTGGTCTCGATTTGGAATATGGATGTTTGTTGGTTATCTATGTTTTTATGTTTATCTTTTCATTTGTATTTAAGCAAAATAGTTTTTTTTTTGCCAATATAATTTGTTGTAGTGCTAACATTGTGACATTAGTGTAACCTGTCCACAGGACGGGTAAAGTACTATTGAAAATGATTTCTATAGATTTGAAATGTATTTTCTGTTTTATTATTAAAAAACAAATTATAAGTTTATAAGATCTATTATTTGTAAATTTCAAAATAACAAGTTTTAAAACTTATAAATTTATCTAACTAAATTTATAAAATCAGATTTTGTTTTTCTGCTTTATTTTTTTATAAATTAAACAATTTATTTTTTATAATTAGTTTAAAAAACATAACTTAATAACATGTTTAAAAATTAAATACAAAAAAGGGGGGTTGCACGGCTCGAAGCCCCCCCCCCACCCCCCACCCCCCACCCAAGCGATTCAACACACAATGACAAACATCACAACCATCTGGGCCACCAGTCTTCCCGGTTCTCCGGTGGTTTCAATTTTTTTATATTTGGTTCGAATTGTGTCAGGTTAAATATTAAGATAAACAATAAAAAGGTGGGTGGCATGGACTCGAACCCGCAGTCCATGCCGGGTAAACAACACAATAGCCAACATCACGACCCCATGGGCTACCAGAGCCCATGTGGGGTTTATTATATACAAGTTAATAATAAACCTAATTCCCAAAATGATCCAAGAACCCTAATACCTATTCCTTAAAATTGAAACTCATGTAGCCTCTGTCATTGTAAATTGACTAGGGGCTTTTGCTCGAAATGTTTTAACAATAAAAAAGCACAATCCAATTTACCTGGTTAAGCAGTTGACATAAAGAATAGGATTTTGGCCGGAGTTCATAATTTTGACCAGTTCGGAGGTTGTTCGATGCCCAAAATTGAGAGTGTATGGTGTGGGGGAAAGGTACAGATGAGTGTTATGGGTTTGATTTTATATTGAATTTCATTATCAATAGTTATAGGTGAAGATACATATCCGAGGCCGGACATGATCCTTGGGACGAACCGGACTCCACTTGAACGGGCATCTAAAGTCTAAAATATGTCTGTTCCTTATCAAACACCTCCGGAGACGAATCTCCATTTAAGTGCGTCCGGACGAATGACGTCATCTCAGTTGACCACTATAAATACTCCTTCAAGTACAAAGCCAAGTACGATTTTCTGAACCTTCGTCCCTATTTTCTCTCTCTACTTTCTCTCTCTACCAATAATTATCCTCACGCCGGAGGGTGGTCGCAGAGGGGCCCTCCCATCTCTGCGGCGAGCCTAACGGTTTTCTGTTTTGCAGGACTGTTCTCCTAGCTCTCTCAACAAGACCCAAACCCTCGTTTACAGGCTCCGGCCTTAAAGCGATTCTTTGGTTCTTCAATTGGCGCCATCCGATCTCAAAGCTCTTAGTCCTTCACTTTGGTGAATTTCTTGAGCAAGAACTGACAAATGGCGGCCTCAGGTTCTGAGAATCTGGGATCCATGGCTTTTAGCACACAAACTACAGCACCAGCAAGCACTGTTTCCGCAATCTCGGCTCCTTTAAACTCGGGACCGGGAACAACCTTGCCATTTATTCTACTTCCTACTTCGGAAACATCTGAGTTTGATGCGGAGTTTCTCTCCAAAAATGCAAGTCTTCTACAAAGATTGAAAGCACAACAGGCTAGAGATGAACAAATCCTCGGTTTACGAACCAGGTTGTTTCAGGAAGAAACTCCGGTAAGGACTATGGGTCCTACAATATTCACCCCTCCTACTTTCTCCACAGTTGTTACCTCAGAAACTTATAGTGGGTATGTGCAGGGATCCTCTGGACCATCTCCAGCTATGATGATACGAAATGAAGCTGAAATAGTTAATGATCCGGATCTTACCAAGCCATACCACCCAGTTTCCATGACTGCTAAGTCCAAGTTCAGCGCCCGCATCACACACGCCAAGCTACCTCCGAAGCTCAAAATGCCAACTACAGTTAAAAAGTATGATGGTACGACTGATCCAGATGATCATATGTTCGACTTTGACGGAGCCGCACGCGTAGAACAGGGCCGATGCCGGCGTGGTGTTTCATGTTCGCACAAACACTAACCGGAGCTGCTCGGGTGTGGTTTGATGCGTTGAATGAAGGAGAGATCAACGATTTCGAAGAGTTCCGAAGATTATTTCTCCAGAATTTTAGCCAGCAAAGGCACTATTCAAAAGAAATCACCGAAGTTCACAACATCCGGAGAAGGGATGGGGAATCTCTAGATAGTTTCATCGACCGGTTCAACCGGGAAAGTATGCAGATCAGTGGGGTAGTTGATCAGTTAAGGATCTCCGGATTCTGTCATGGTGTCCGGAACAACCAGTTAGTTGAAAAGCTGCACGAAAATATTCCTAAGACAATGGAAGTACTCATGGAGCGAGCCAGAGCTTTTGCTCGAGGGAAAAATGCATGTAATCCAGCTCCGGAGTCAGATCACAAGATGTCTTCCTGGAAGAAAAACGATGGGTCCGTATTCGATAAAGCTCCGTCCGGTAATAGAGGACGACCACATCCTTACAAAAGGAACGATAGACCTCAATGAGGGAGGAACTCCGGGTCAAGATTCTATAACTTATCGGACCTATCCAAAACTCCTAGTGAAATCCTTAGCGCCGAAGGTGCAAATTTCCCCGTTCCACCCAAGCTCCGAAACCCAGGTGACAAAAATTCCAAGAAATATTGTGATTACCATCATGCTCGAGGTCACAACACAGACGACTGCTGGTCCCTAAAGCAGGAAATAGAAAAAGCAGTACGGTCTGGTAAGCTGTCACACCTAGTAAAAGAAGTAAAGGAGGGAAAGTCTTCAGGTAATTCGGTGGATAATCCGAACAACCAACCAGTAATTGGCATGATCATAAAAGCAGGTAACCAAGGCATCAAGCGATCCAGTCACCATATGGCCGCTTGGATGCAGCAACCCATTGCTTTCCCTCCCATTAATCCTGAAGAAATCAAGGACGGACCAATCATAGTGTCTGCGATCATAGCTGGTCACAAGGTCCGGAGGATTTATGTTGACAGTGGAAGTGCCACCGAAATCATGTACAAACAGTGTTTCCAACAGCTAGCTCCGCAGACCAAGGCAAAATTGATACAAGTCTCAATGCCTTTGGTAAGTTTTTCCGGAGAAGTAGTGCAGCCTATAGGGCAAATCACCCTGCCAACAACATTGGGAGAAGGAAGTCTAATCCGAACCGTGAACTTGACGTATCTAGTGGTGGAAGCAAGGTCCGTTTACAACGTCATACTAGGGAGACCCGGTATGTGCGCCTTTGGCATTATCAGTTCTACCATTCACGGATCGTTAAATGTTAGGTCCAAAGTTTTACGCTTATCTTCATTGTATTAATTTATGGTTGTATTGGGTTTAGATTAGTTTTGGGCTTGGGCTAGGCCATGTGGGCCAATAGGGTAGAGGCTCCTATAAATAGTCTTATCTAGGTTATTGTAGTAGAGCTCTCATTTGGATCATCATGTAGCCCCAATAGAGAACCTTGTACCCGACAATCTTAGGGATTGTGTGCAAGGTTCTCGGAGATCGTACCAGACAGTCTTCGAGACTGTGTGCGATCTAAGCAGCGACACTGAGTTCTTTAATAAAATATTTCTTTTTGTTCTTGTCGGTTTGATCTTACTTTCCGCATTCGATCGAACCGTTGAGTGATATCACGGGTTGTTCGGGACTAACAAGTGGTATCAGAGCCATTGAAGTCTTTCAAAGGCTCGGTTTTGATATCGCTCGAAGATCAAGAAGACGCGTTGCACAGTGTCGGGGATGTATGTTCGTCAAAAGAGAGATCTCCGGTTCATAAGGTACATAGATTTATTTTTATGAAATCGTGATTAGTTTTGGTTTTTGGATAATTTTTAAGGTTGAAAGTGGTGAAGTATGGTGGTGCACGGTGGATTATAAGGGTGTCGGAGGGTTTCGAAGATGATGACTGGAAGTTATGGCAAACAGTGATGATGAGAGGTGAGTTGCCGGTTGTTGTACGGCGTATGGTGTTCGGTGATGAACGTGTTTCGAACGAGTTTCAGATGAAGGATGAAGAATGTAATCCGAGATGGTTGTTGATTGTTTCTGAGATGGTTCTCCGAGATGTTTTCTTGGATTGAATCTGATGTATCTCGGATGTATGATGTAGATCACGGACTGATGAAGATGAAGGTGTTGCTCCGAGATGTATTGTGTTTTATCCGAGATGGTTTCGAGATGGAACACGGATGATGAAGTTTGACGATGTATGATGTACATGATTGATAAAGGCTGGAGATATTTGGACACCCATCGCGCCTATTTTCACACCATTTGTGCCCTAGACGCCTCGTATAGACCTATACGAGGCGTCTAAGCACTGAATTCAAGGGGGTCTGCGAGGGTGTCAGGCACAAAGTTTAAGGAACCCTAGACGCCTCGTACAGACCTATACGAGGCGTCTAGGCTTGGGTTTTTTTTTTTGGCTGAAATGAGGGTTGTTTTGGTGGGTTTTGGTATGGTTAATTGGATAGTTTTTGAAGATGTGATTTTTGGTTAAAAATTTTTTTGGTTTTTAAAAAACTTTTGTTTTTTAAAAATCAACTATTTTAAAAATCGGCTCACTCTATTTTAAAAACTTTTGTCTTTTTTAAATATTATAATGTTTTTTAACATTTTACTTTTTTAAATATTATTATTCCGATTAAAATTTTATCTCGTTCAAATATTATTTCCGTATTATATTTAGGGGATATAATGTTTCCGTATTATATTCAAAACATATTTTGTTTCCGTATTATCTCAATTTAAGACAACAATCATTAGGTAACCGAATAACTGAAAACAAACATAAATATGACATATATAAGATAACTTTGTACATCCATAACAAAAATATATAAGATAAGTTTGTACATCCATGATAAAAATAAAAACAACAACAGGTCTATGCATCCAAATCCGAATCTGAATCTGGATGTGGCTGCTGCGGCTGCTGCTGATGTGGTGCTCGAGCCGGTGGAAGCGGTATCGGGGGCCATCCCTCTCTCTCTCGTCTATCCTGCTCGCACCGTACCAGCCAACCTACCAAATCGTGGAGGCTGTCAAGCTCGGCTCGTACATCCGGATGTAGCGCAGCTCCTGGGGCATGACCTGGAATAGCGTGACGTGGAAACTGAGGCGCCCCGGCAGGTGGCGGTGGCTGTGGCATCGCTGCACCGTCTACATCCTGCGGAGGCTCCTCCACGGGCACTACATCAGCAGGATCTGCAGGAGGATAAACGGGCTCGAAATGCTCTGGTAGGGCCTCCTCTGTCCATATGCCCCCGTTGCGGTTTTTAAACCGTGGGCCAGCTGCGAACCTCCTGATTACCCTCATCCCCCACAGCGACTGCATGCCCATCCGCGTCGGCATGACTGGCGGCGTCCGTAGATGTGGGTCCTCGTGCAGTACGAGGCCAAATGAACGGGCAATGACGGTCACGTACGCCCCGCCATACAAAAATCCGCGCTCCTGTCGGTGATGGGCGGAGGCGTAGTACTGGGCTAGACCGTGTGCTAGCGCGCACGGCCTCCTATACAACAAACAATAAAGGAAAAAAAGATCTGTGGTCGTACACCACTCACGGCTGTAGCCGCGCGCTGAAATTGAAGTAGCGAGCAAATGGTGCAGATACCTGCAGATAGTGTTAGCGAAATACAGAAACAGAGATTAATAAACAATGCACATAATCACAATAATTGCCGTAATAAACGTACGTACCTGTACAGTGGGTCCCTAACAAACGACACCCTCCCCTTCGACTTGTCGTGCTCCCAAGTATTTGGCCCCGCAATCACCTGCCAAAACCCTAGAAGAATGGGTTTGTCAACCACCACTTGCCCCGCTGTGTAAATCTCAGTCTCGATCTCCCCCTGCATGTATAAACCAGAACGCACCGCAAAGTCTGCTAGCGTCATCGTACGCAAAATGCCAGCGAGCCTGAAAGAAATCTCAGGCGGAGGGGGAGCATCTGGGTACGGAAGTGCCACTGGGACCCCAGGAGGGTGAAATGTGAATGACGAAAGGAACTCGACCAACAGCTCCCTGTAGGTCGGCGTGTGCGCCAAATCAAAAAGACGATGCCACGGCGAATCGAGAGGTATAAACCGACGCACTCTATCCGTCTCAGCAAGCTGGTCCATCGCATCCCAGTCGATCGATGCATGCGATCCAATGTACATCCTCCTGAGCTTCTGGCAATGGCGGGCGGCATCGGTGCCGTCGGGAAACTCTAGGTACGGACAACCCTGAAGCGTATCCAGATCCGGTCGCCGCCTCCGTCGTGGACCCTCCTGAACCGGCTGAACCGGCAGTGGCTCATCAAGATCTATCTGAATGTCGTCGCCCTCCATAATCAATCTGCAGGTAAATAATGTATACGTATAAAAACAGTAATAAATAAATCAGAATAATAATAATAATTAATAAATAATAATAATAATAATAATTAATAAATAATAATAATACTAATAACAATAACAATAATAATAACAACATTAACAATAATAATTAATAAATATTAATAATTAATAAATAATAATAATTAATAAATAATAATAATAATAATTAATAAATAATAATAATAATACTAATAACAATAACAATAATAATAACAACATTAACAATAATAATTAATAAATATTAATAATTAATAATAATAATAATTAATAAATAATAATAGTTAATAAATAATAATAATAATAATTAATAAATAATAATAATACTAATAACAATAACAATAATAATAACAACATTAACAATAATAATTAATAAATATTAATAATTAATAAATAATAATAATTAATAAATAATACTAATAATAATAATAATTAATAAATAATAATAATAATACTAATAACAATAACAATAATAATAACAACATTAACAATAATAATTAATAAATAATAATAATTAATAAATAATACTAATTATAATAATAATTAATAAATAATATTAATAATAATAATAACAATAACAACAATAATAATACTAATAATAATTATTAATAAGAAAAAAAAAATTACAGAGCCTCGTATAGGGCTATACTCGGCGTCCTGTTCTTCCCCATTCATCTTCAACCTAACACTCAAACCCCCAAACCCCACAAAAATCAAATTTCAGGGGCAAACCTACGGTCTAAAGGCAAAAACGTTGCAAAAATACTAAACTACGGGGCGAAATACGTACCGGTGATGCTTCAAATCTTCGAAAATCCGGTTGAAATACGTATCCGAGGCGTATAAAGGTGTATTATCCGTATGTGTGTTTGTTTATTGTTTGGGGGCTATAACCAGCCTCGTCTAGACCCCCCCCAGCCTTATACGAGGCATAGACGCCTCGTATAGCTCTATACGAGGCGTCTTGGTTTTTTATTAAATGACCATTTAGCCCCTGGTATGCCCCCAGTATAGGCATTATTCAGGGGCAAAATGGTAATTAACCATTCCAAAAAGATATTTCTGGAATGGTTAATTACCATTTTGCCCCTGACTAAAGCCTATACTGAGGGCTTTACAAGGGCAAAATGGTAATTTAATAAACTTTTTTTAATAATTAAAAAACAAAAATCTCAAAAAGTTGCTGCCTCAAAAAGACGACACGTATAGCTCTATACGCGGCGTCTGGGTTTTCAAAATTACCTTTAAGCCCCTGTTAAAGGCCTATACTGGGGACTTTCAGGGGCAAAATGGTAATTAACATAAAATATTTTCAAAATTCAAATTAAAAAAAAAAAAGAATTGTTGCCGACACTGTTGACGACTCGTATAGCTCTATACGAGGCGTCCTAATTCAAATTTTGATTTCAAAATTCAAAATTTCAAAAACCCGCTCAAATAGACGTCTCGTATAGATCTATACAAGGCGTCTGTGGATTAGGAAATGACCTTTTAGCCCCTGAAATAAGCCTAGATTGGGGGCATACCAGGGGCAAAATGGTCTTTTGGGCATAGCTATACGACGCGTATAGCTCTATACGCGTCGTATATTTTTAATTTTTTTTAAAAATGATATTAAACTGTTTTAATTATTGAAAAATGATACAAATTATAAAAAAAATTATAGAAATTGTAGAAAATTATAGGAATTAATAAAAAAAAATACATTCAAATTACAAAAATCATTCTTCCGTATCACTATCGATGTAATTAAGACTGGGGTTTGATCTTGGCGGAGGATTCATTATCGATGTATACCATTCTAGACATGGCAAGTACATATCTTCCCATTGTTTCGTATGGGGTGTTCGGTTGGTCAACCATAGCCCGTGTGCTGGTGGCATTGGATAATCCCCTTCCAGCTTAACATGTATGAAGTGGTTCTCGTTTACATGTGTAAGCGTTATGAACAATGGTTGTTGATTAGCCGGAGGACTTAGTATCGGGAAGAAAGTGGAACTCGCACCCATGGTTGTCGTTAACAGGTGCACCCCGATACCGTACGTTTGTGCAATAAGAAGTCCTGCATAGGGGAAGTCCATCCAGTGATCCCCCCCACAATCGGACACTGAATCCCAAATTAGGCCCTGACGATGCGTGTAAAAATAACCTTTATCCCATGCTTCAAATATTGGGAACCAGATCGATTTGTTCTGATCCATTTCTTGGACAAGGTGCCTTCGAATGAGCCCCCATGAACTCTGTTCCATACCTAAGCCCACAGCCACAGACCGAAACCCACAATGATCGTCCGGCATCACATCTCGTATGCACGAGACGTACGGATGGAACACTAGCGGAATGTCATCCTGAAACTGTTCGATGATTCCCACGTACTCGTCCCCAATGATTAACGGAAAACCGTGAGCATCTCGTGTCTCTTTCTTCTTAGAACTCTTTGAACGGCTTAGGCTCGCTTTGGGTTTTTGGGACCTTATAACCGACTGTTGAGAGGCCTGTGACGGAACGTACGAGCTGTGACGAGGTTTGTCGTACTTACTTTGTCGGGAACCTTCAAAGCACGTGTTTGCATCACCGAATGAGCTTCTCCTTAATTCTTCATCTATACGAGAGGCCTCGTCCAACCTTTGTTGTACCTGCTTTGTTGTTGGTCGGCCACGAGTATTTTGTTGGACAACCGGTGGTTTCTTGGTAGATTTCTTTGGAGTCAACACCGCTTTAATCTTTGAAATCAGGCTTTCTTGCTGAGCTGGGGGGTGCGACTCTAATTGTTGTCTAACAATATTTAGCTCTTCGACCACGTCCACGTCATCGTCTATCAATTTACAACTTTGGAAGTTAAGTTTTCGCCAGAAGACGTCCACGTCTTCGAGTTGAATCGGACGCTCTGCACGGTTAAAAACAACATTGTTTAAGTCACATGATTAACGGAAATATATCACACAAGTGTTGTACGTTTAACAATTATTACCTTCAAGAATGTACTTTTCTTTCCTACAAGCACAGGGCAACCCACAGCTGTGCCACATTTGGAAACCACATGATGAATGAAAGCGCTCCAAGACTTCTACCTTCCTAATTGCCTCGCCCCTCAACAAGTCAAGGGCTGTATGGGATACTTTTCCAAGTAGGTGTTGAAACAACGGGTGTTTGTGGTGGGTCATTCTTTTTTCGATGCTATCTCGAAAAGTCTTCCTTATTTCACCGAACTGTATCTCAACTATATCATGGACACAACCAACTACACGGTCCAGCGAGCTCCTATCTTCAACGTATCTCTTTAAGTTGGCGTGTTGGCTCTCAACTCTGTTTGTGGTACGATTACCAAAGTTGCGCCTCTTATCAGTCCACGCAAAGACGAACATCTCCTTATAGTCTTTTAGCCAGTTATCGTACACGTATTTGAAGACTCCTAAAACGTAAAAATAATTTAATAAAATTTGCATATGTGAGTCGTATGTTATTATAAAAACTTACTAGAACGTTTGCACTCCACAAGTCGTTGTCGCATGTTGCGCAAGTGGTACTCGTAGATGAGTATGGATGGAGACTCAATCAATGTCCCCCAGAATGACAAAAATTTCTTCCAGTCTTCGTCTGTGAAGGCACCCTTGCAGTGCTTCATAACATTCTGTTGTATGTGCCACCTGCAAAGAAGCCTGGAGGCGTTTGGAAATACTTTAGCACACGTGCCCATAAGGGCTAGGTCTCTATCGGTTAAAATCACACGTGGCTCCATGCATTCATCCAACATTGACTTGACCCTCTCAAGCACCCACACAAAGTTATCACCCCGTTCTTTACTAACAACGACATGCGCGATAATAAACGATTTGTTGGTAGGCGTCATACCAACAATCTGGATAAAGGGCATATTGTATATGTTTGTCTTGTACGTCGCATCGATCAGCATGACGTGGGGGAATGCACACCACATGCATCTCGAGTCCCGATGAAGAAAGAAGATCTCTGTTACGATCTCTGTTCCGGGTTTCTAGTGACTGCATGGGAGTCAATCCTTGTCTTTGTTCGGCTCTAATCTTCGCCACAATGTTTTGAACGTATTTCAGAACATGAAACCTGTCGGGGTCCTGCTTCCTTATCGTTTGAAATATTTTGCGCGACTCCATGTTTTGAGCTGTCAGCTGCTCGATCAGTTTCATTTCGCTTGGAGTAAACCTTCGCACAAACGCGTGGGCCGACAGGTCCTCACAAAGTTCATGGTTATGTTCAATTTTTCCGTCTTTAATCTCCCAGGTTTCATACGGGTGGTTTCGCACAGCCAGCAGGTAAAACGGGCAACCGGTTTTTTTGCTTCCGGCTTTTCTAAGTGTTGTTGTAGTCTGGTGCTCACCACCACGATCACATTCAAGCCATACCCTCCGGATTCTTCCACCGGTTTTCTTTGATCGACGGGTGACAATAACGAAACCATCCGCGTTTGCTATTTCTTGTATCCGATTCTTTAGTTCATCTAAAGAGTTGAAAACCTGTAACATCGACAATAATAATAAATAATTCTAATAAATAAATAAATAATAATATTAATAATAATAATAAAAATATTAATAATAATACTAATAATAATACTAATAATAATAATTAAATAATTAAATAAAACAAAAATAGTAATTAATACCTGTTTTTTTAAGTACGGACTGTCCTGGATGGGAGGTGTCTCACCACCATATCTACCATATCCACCATAACCACCGTCTCCTCCGTATCCACTGTATCCACCATCTCCTCTGTAACCACCGTCTCCTCCGTATCCACCGTCTCCTCCGTATCCACCGTCTCCTCCGTATCCACCGTCTCCTCCGTATCCACCGTCTCCTCCGTATCCACCGTCTCCTCCGTATCCACCGTCTCCTCCGTATCCACCGTCTCCTACGTATCCACCGTCTCCTCCGTATTCACACCCGTATCTATAATCCGGATACCCTTGTTGCGTCGGATAACTTGGTTGACAAGCATGGTATGAGTCATCTACAGGGGCTGTTTCATCAACAGGGGGATGATTGTTCAAATCTAGAAACGGTTTGTTTTGTTCTCCTTGTATACTAGACACAACCTCCTCTTGCTCATTAGAATCGGGAACGCAAGACTCCTCCAAAATAAAGAACCGTATCATCATTAGTAAATAATAAACTAAAACAAAAACTAATTAAAACATTTAAGTACCTGTACTGTTACCGGATCGCTTTCGGGCACCCAGTTCTCGCTATAATACTGCCCGAAGACATAGTTGCCGTCCCAGTATGATGACATTTCAACACTTCGGGATGATAAGAACACAAATTAAATGCCGTCCCAGAATGAAAGAAGAAGAAGCAGCAGAATGAAAGAAGAAGAACAAGCATAGAGACATAATTAAATGTCTTAAATGTCGGATGCTCGGGACAAATCATACACTGTATGTTGCACTTTTTCATAAGCCTTAGACGCCTCGTATAGCTCTAGACCCCTCGTATACATTTTTGTCACCTGTAGAAGACGCCTCGTATAGCTCTATACGAGGCGTCTTAATGCCTCGTATCCGTCCCTCGTACAGACCTAGACTCCCCGACTGATGTGACTGATTTGACATTATGCTTTGGTGCAGAGCTGGTCGGAAAAGTAACCCTATACGCCTCGTATAGGTCTATACGAGGCGTCCTGAAGGGTGTCAAAATAGGCATAAAGGTGTGTAAATATGTAGACCCTTGATAAATACGATGTTGACAGATGCCGATGTATGATGTATGATGATTGATGATGACAGACGATGATTTAATAATATATGTTGTTGGATGATGTTGGATAAGATTTCGAATGAAAAGCTGATGATGATGAAATATGCAGAATGTATGTATGGCTATGATGAAGATGATGATGTCACTGTATCATCAGCAAAGAATGTTGGGAATGATTGTTGACGGCTGATGTTTCATCAAAATTGTCAAAAACCCTAGAAAAGCTACACCATTGGATGATGGGAAAAGATCAACGGTCAAGATGGAAAATAATGTTAGCACAACATTTGGTGGGGTCTGATGTGGAGACAAAGGTTTTTTCATCGTACTGGATCGAAATTAAGTCCAATTAAATTGGAGCCGATGTATGCAATATTGAAGCCCAACATCTGGATTTTCTCTATATCAATGTCCGATATGATAATTTTAGGCCTGTAATGAAGCCGGCTGTTCAAGCCAAGGCCCAAAGGAAGGTAACACTTGCCGATATTTCAAAGAAGGGGACGAATGATTTTTTTTATATATTTGGGCTGTGTTTTTGCGCGACTTGAATACCAGACGGATCACTTGAATCCGTGTGTTCTTGTTAGCGAATCAGGTTTAAAATATCGTCCGACATCATTAATTATCGTCATTTCATCCGACATCAAGCGAATGGGCTCGTTCACTGCTGGGCCACTAAAGGAGAAGACCCAAGATTGGAGACTATCTAATCCGTAATGAAGATAGCATAAAACTAGGGGGAGATTGTTAGGTCCAAAGTTTTACGCTTATCTTCATTGTATTAATTTATGGTTGTATTGGGTTTAGATTAGTTTTGGGCTTGGGCTAGGCCATGTGGGCCAATAGGGTAGAGGCTCCTATAAATAGTCTTATCTAGGTTATTGTAGTAGAGCTCTCATTTGGATCATCATGTAGCCCCAATAGAGAACCTTGTACCCGACAATCTTAGGGATTGTGTGCAAGGTTCTCGGAGATCGTACCAGACAGTCTTCGAGACTGTGTGCGATCTAAGCAGCGACACTGAGTTCTTTAATAAAATATTTCTTTTTGTTCTTGTCGGTTTGATCTTACTTTCCGCATTCGATCGATCCGTTGAGTGATATCACGGGTTGTTCGGGACTAACATTAAAATTCCCCACCGAAGCAGGGGTGGCAACCTTGCACTCTGAATCAACAATTTGTGTAGCTAAGATACGACAAAGCAACGGTAATATCCAGCCTCCGAACCTCCTCACTGAAGAATGGGCCATACACCCACATTTTCTGGAGCAAAAAATTGCGGTCGGGGCCCAACTCCCGGAACGAACCAAAAAGAAACTGTGGAAACTTTTGTCCAGTTCACTGGACGTATTTGCGTGGCAAACTTCTGACATGGTCAGAGTTCCCCGATGTTTGGCCGAACATAAGCTGAAAGTGTCGCATTCAGTAAAACCGGTAGCCCAGAGAAAAAGAAACATGGCTCCAGCCCGTAACAAAGCCATCTCTGAAGATGTGCGAAAGTTACTCAGCGCCGGAATTATTAGAGAAGTGTGATATCAAACATGGGTCTCCAATCCGGTGATGGTAACAAAGAAAGATAAAACCTGGAGGATGTGCGTCGATTTTTCTGATCTGAACAATGCTTGTCCGAAGGATTGCTACCCTTTGCCGGAGATCGACTTAAAGATTGATTCTCTTTCCAGCTTCCGTCTTAAATGCTTCCTGGATGCATATAAAGGTTACCACCAAATTCAAATGGCTTTAGAAGACGAAGACAAGACCGCGTTTGTAACGAACAAAGGTCTCTTCTGTTATACCAAAATGCCATTCGGATTAAAAAATGCCGGAGCTACGTACCAAAAGTTGATGGATAAAGCATTCAAAGACCAGATCGGAAGAAATTTAGAAATCTATGTGGATGATCTGGTCATAAAAGTCAAGCCGAAGATAGCATGATCGACGACATACTAGAAACCTTCACCCGGCTTCGGAGTATCAATCTTAAGCTTAATCCCAAAAAATGCTCCTTTGGTTTAGAAGAAGGAAAGTTTCTTGGTGTTTGGATAACCCAGTCCGGAATTCAGGCGCATCTGGATAAAATCAAAGCAGTAGTCTCCATGCAGCCTCCGAAAACGGTTAAAGAAATCCAATCATTGAACGACAAACTGGTAGCCCTCCATCGATTCGTCTTGAAAGCAGCCGATCGTACCATCCCTTTCATGAATGTCTTAAAAAAGAGAACTGGGAAAGGTCAAATAGAATGGACACCAGAGGCTGATTCGGCGTTTCAAGAATTGAAAGTTTGTCTTGGGTCTTTACCCACTTTGACTGCACCAATCACCGGAGAAACCGTCACAGTTTATCTCTCCGCCTCTCACTTCGCTATAAGTGCAGTACTTGTGGTACATCGGAATCAAGCACAAATACCGGTCTACTACGTAAGCCGCATCCTGAAGGATTATGAAACTCGGTACCCGATGATTGAGAAGTTGGCACTCGCTTTGGTACACCCCTCCAGGCGTCTCCGAAGGTACTTTCAAGCTTTCAATACAGAGGTGCAGACTGACCTCCAGATCCAACAAATTCTCAGAAAGCCAGAGGTCTCCGGATGCCTCACTAAGTGGGCAATTGAACTCAGCGCTTTCGATATCACCTATCAAACCAGAGGTCCGGTAAAAGGCCAGGCGGTGGCAGATTTCCTCACAGAGGTACCAACCGGAGAAAGCACCAAAGAAAAGTCCGCCCTGCCGAGGGTATGGAACTTATATACGGATGGAGCCTCCAGCAAAGAAGGATCGGGAGCCGGGTTAATCCTAATAGACCCAGAAGGGATAGAATACACTTATGCTCTGCGATTTGAGTTTAAAACCTCAAACAATGAGGCAGAATATGAGGCTCTCCTCGCAGGACTCCAAACCACGGCCAAAGCCGGTGCAGCCTCCGTACTAGCACATGTTGATTCATTGTTAGTAGCCAATCAAGTCAGTGGAGAGTACGAAGCACGAGAGGATAACATGGTTCGGTATCTCCAGCAAGTTAACAGTTTAATCTCCTCTTTCGACTCTTGCAAGATAGTACACATACCGCGGAGTAAGAACAAAAAGGCCGATGCCTTAAGCAAGCTCGCATCCGTAGCATTCTGTCACTTATCCAAAGAAGTTTTAGTCGAAACCTTGCAAGTCCCGGCCATCCAACAGACGGGTTCGGTCATGTCAGTCTCCGTGCTAGAAAAATCCTGGAAGACTCCGATTGTGGATTACTTGAAAGAAGGGACGCTCCCAGAAGACAAAGCTCAGGCCCGGAAGCTAAAGGTAAAAGCGTTGCAGTATCAGATTCACGATGGGCAACTTTACCGGAAGACCTTTTTAGGTCCGCTCTTGAAATGCTTAGCACCGGAGGAAGCCAGCTGTGTCATAAGAGAAATCCACTGGGGAATATGCGGCATCTACTCCGGACCAAGGATGGTCATAGCTAAAGTTATGAACGCCGGATACTTCTGGCCAGGTATGCATCAAAGCGCGGTTAATGAGTTACAATCATGTGAAGACTGCCAGCGGCACGCTCCCATTAGTCACCGAGCCAAGAATAACCTTGTTCCTGTAACTTCGGCATGGCCGTTTCAGAAATGGGGGATTGACATTGTGGGTCCTTTCCCTGTTTCTACCGGAGGGGTAAGGTTCCTGTTGGTTTCCATCAACTATTTTACAAAATGGATCGAAGCCAAACCCCTCCGGACCATCACAGGAGATCAAGTGCTGAGGTTTGTTTGGGAAAACATAGTGTGTAGATATGGAATGCCGCTCTGTATAGTCAGTGATAACGGGAAGCAGTTTGCAGAAAAACCATTCAAGACATGGTGCAAAAGAATGCACATTGAGCAAAACTTTGCTTCGGTAGCCCATCCCCAAGCCAACGGGCAAGTTGAAAGAGCCAACCGCAGCATTGTGGAGGGCATTAAAAAGCGCTTGGGGAAGGAAGGCGTTTCATGGGCAGATGAACTCTCGCATGTCCTGTGGGCTCACCGGACGATGCCGAAGACAAGCAATATGGAAACTCCCTTCAGCTTGACATACGGTACCGAAGCGGTCATTCCCGCTGAAGTAGGGATACCTACCCCTCGAATGCAACAGAATCAAGAAGAGAATGAACAAGAACTCCGTCTAAACCTTGATCTGCTCGAGGAGCGAAGAGAACTCGCGGCCATCCGAGAAGCAAAATACAAAAAAGAGTTGGAAAAGCACTACAACTCAAAAGTAAAGGAGGTCCGGTTCAAGATCGGAGATTATGTCATGCGGAGCAATGAAGCCAGTTTGGCTGAAGGTACTGGAAAGATGGCTCCGAAGTGGGAAGGACCCTACCTAATCAACACCGCAGGAAAAGACGGTGCATATACGCTCAAGAAAATGGATGGGACCCTCGTCCCGCGCACATGGAACGGAGCACACTTGAAGAAGTGTTTTCTTTAAAAAAGTTGTTCCTATTTTAAAAATAAGATTGTAATACGGAAGCTACGGCCTCCGTCACTCTTTTTATTTCCTTGTAAAGCGGATGTTTTTGCCCGCACCGAACAATTTATAAACTCCAAGACCGTGGAGGGTTTTACCCACGGATTGCATAAAATGTTTTTACTATGTGTTAATCGGAGAAGTATAACTCCGGATAAGAAAATAGAATGATAAAATTTTCTATCTTTAACAACGTTGCAACACAAGTATAATTTTCGGACGAACTAGGGATGCTAACCCTAAAAGGTAGGAATGAACTGGTCCCGTTCATATTCTTCCCTTCACTTAGAAATTATCCTGGAAAACCAAAAATCGGATCCGTGCTTTAAAATGAACGTTCTAGAAAAAACAGAAAATGTAAAACAGCAAAAACATGGACGCATGTATGTTTACATCAAAAATTGACCGGACTTGCATAAACCGGAAATTACAAAATCATTTACAAAGGATAATTGTCTAATATAAGTAAAAGCATCATTACATTCATCCAAAATAAGGTGCATGCCCCAAATCGCCGGACATGTCCACCTGCCAAAGAACTAAATAAATCATAAACTTCCAAGGTGCATACCCCAAAGAGCCAGGCATGTCCACCTTACTTCTCCGAAGAGTCATCATTCGCAAAAAGTAGAGCTTTCTTAATTTCAGAAAGGGGCGCGTCGATAAGCTTCTGAAGATCTTCTATCACCGGAAATTTGAGAGTATCGAAACAAGCAACTGCTTCATTAAGATCCTCCGTAGCATTACGATTCAACATCGGAACATCCTTGTAAGGGGTCTTCTTCTGCAAAGCATGTACATAACCAGCATGCAGTCCGGAGTTGATGCCCACCGCATTCATCGCATTATTAACTCCGGCCACGGCGGCAGTCATTTCCGGGCCCTTATGGATGTTCTTTGCCAAAAGCTTGGCCCCCTCCGAAAGCATCCAAACCTTCGTTGCCTGAAGCTCGTCCACCTTAGCCTTCAGGGAAGCATTCTCCGCTTTCATCTCCTCTTCACGTTCTTTCACTTCCTCAAACTGCGTTTTCAAATCAGCTCCCTCTGATTTGAGCACATCCCGTTCTGCCAAAAGGGTTAGAAAAAATAGCAAAAATAAATGAGCAAGTCAGAAAAGGAAAGAAGGAACGTACCAGCCACCATGTTAGCATACGCTATACGAGCATTCTCAAAAGATGCCTCCATCTTTGCCATAACCTCCTTATGCTGATCATCCTTCTGCTTCATGGATTCGGAGAAGTTCTTTAACTCAGCAGCAATCCTATCACGGTCTTCCGCAGCAGAAGCAGCAGCCGCTTGAGAAGATTGATTCTGGCTAGTCAAAGCCTTAATTTTCTCTTGCTGGGACTGTAGTTCTTGAGTAAGCTGGACAACCTTCTTCTCCGCATCTGGACTCCTCTGAATTTTGCGCTTTAAAGAGCGAGCTTCTTTCTCCAGGTTCTCCCGAACCGACTCCGCTTCTACCCACCGTCGATAGAGCTCCGTCACGAAGATGTTTGACTGGGCTTGGTTAGTCAAAACCGCCGCACCAAGATCTGGGTTCTTCATCTTCCGGCTTCTGACATGGTCTATCGGAGTGTTTATATTGAAAAGGAGAGTTTTTGCAACTAGCGCGTCCATCACTGAGTCCTTGTTCCGAACATCCCAATCAGGAATAAATTTGTCTTCAGCAGTCGCCGGATCGATATCCATATCATCCGAGAACAAATCTGCATATCGAAAAAAGGACAACAACTCAGGTCCGAACGAAGATGAAGGAAGAGAAGACACTTGGTCTTCCTCATCTTCGGTAAAGCGGTCCGGACCTAAAGATGAGTCCAGCATCGTACCTGAAAAAGTCACCACCTTGGGTTCACCATGAGCTTTTCCTTTCTCCTTGCTCGAAATCTCCGGAATCTCCATCTCCATGTTTTCTGTTTCAGTACTTGGAAGAAAACCACCTGAAAAGGTAGGGGTCGGTTTATTACGAGCCAATGCAGCCTCCTCCCTAGAAAACTTACCTCCGGTAAGATGCTCGTCCAGTTCTTCCATTACATTACCTTCGAAGTGAGAATCCTTCTTTGGTTTCTTTGACTTCGGCAATGGAAGAGGATCGGTGGAACGTATCTGAATCGGCTCGTTCTTTCTCTTACGAGAACGAACCTTCAAATCCACATCCGGTACAATACCCTTGCTTTTCAAAGAAGAAGGTCGGTATTGGAGGGCCTCATCTAAATCACGAACCTCCGGATCACTATCCACGTCATCAAGAATAGATTTTTTACCAGTTTGTGATCCGGACGAACCCCCATCATCCTTAAAAGATATCGGAATAGAGGAGGCAGTTTCGGTAACAACTTGTTCAGATACACTTTGGGGGATAGAAGAAGTTGCCTCAGCAGCAGACGGCTCAGTCACATTCGGATCCACCGGGGGGCGGATCGATTGAGCCGAAGACACCACCTGTTTCATCAACGGAACATCCTCTTCACCCTGTTCCCCGAAGTCAAAATCAAAAACGTCCATGCTCGGAACCTTTAAAGCATCCAGAAGAGACATTGTGGCACCTGCATTTTCAAAACAAAAAGAAAGTTAGCAAAACAACTAAGTAATGGTGCCGAAGGGGATATAAAGGGTCGGAACTTACGATCACGCTTTCGGCGAATAATCGGCCAATCCCTATCCCCTTGGGCCCAGGAAAAACTAACTCGACCTAACCAAAGGAAATGCTCGGGAAGGGGACGAATGGGGGATTTATGCTCAATCAGGGCCCGGACTAAATTTTCACTAAAAACGAAGTCTTCCCCAAGATCAAAAGACATCGTTTGGTCTTTAAAGCGCCACCTCATATCCACCGGTAGGCAGCGGTCGTCCAGCCAGAAAAAATTATCCTTCCAATTTTTTAAGCTAGACCGCTCGCCGGAGGACGGGGAAGGTACACCCTTCCGGTGCGCAAAGGTATACCAATCTCTGGCCGTGATAAACTCATAAAAATATTGGAAAACGTTCAGGTCCGGTTTCTGGTCTAGGGCTCGGCAAGAAATTTCAAAATGATTAATACGGCTAAGACCGAACGGGTTAATTTGGCAAATATGAACCCTAAAGAACTGAAGAACCCTAATCAAGAAGAAAGAAAAAGGGACCCTATAATTCGTGAAATTACAGACGCGAGTATAAAAGGG
Organism: Helianthus tuberosus; assembly: GCA_030545235.1. Lineage (NCBI taxonomy): Eukaryota > Viridiplantae > Streptophyta > Magnoliopsida > Asterales > Asteraceae > Helianthus > Helianthus tuberosus. Next base: position 174,034,944 of record CM060413.1, read on the forward strand.
AAACTTCCCTTGGCGGAATGGGTATATGGCTTCATTTTTGGAAGGAAGGATCGGGTGAAGATCTAAAGGAATCCTGTAATCTCAAATGAACTTATCCAACTGACGTTGGGTAAGCACGCTCACACTCTCCGCAAGGTTCTCCTTACCAGGAGCCATACTCAAAAGATAAAAAGAAAGGGACGCACCTTTCTCTGAAGAAGAAGAAGAGGTAAAAGAGGATAACAGTAGAGAGGATGATGGGAGAAGAAAAAAGTGAAAATGAAAAAGTAAAAAGTAAATTTATAGGGAAAAGTAAGTCGGTTGAGGGCCATCAAGTCGAACCGTCACTTCAACACGATTTCACGAATTCCAACACAAGGAGTTACTACCGTCACAGGCGGGTGACCGACAGTCAAGTCATAAAAGACACCCATGCCACGTCATCACCATTCAAAACACGCCACGTCATTTACTCGGACCACTCCAGCAGCGACACGTCATCCGAATAAGACAAAAGCTTGAAGCAACAGTTTGCCAAGTCTCCACCGAGACTTAACAAACTGGGGGACTTGAAGATACATATCCGAGGCCGGACATGATCCTTGGGACGAACCGGACTCCACTTGAACGGGCATCTAAAGTCTAAATATGTCCGTTCCTTATCAAACACCTCCGGAGACGAATCTCCATTTAAGTGCGTCCGGACGAATGACGTCATCTCAGTTGACCACTATAAATACTCCTTCAAGTACAAAGCCAAGTACGATTTTCTGAACCTTCGTCCCTATTTTCTCTCTCTACTTTCTCTCTCTACCAATACTTATCCTCACGCCGGAGGGTGGTCGCAGAGGGGCCCTCCCATCTCTGCGGCGAGCCTAACGGTTTTCTGTTTTGCAGGACTGTTCTCCTAGCTCTCTCAACAAGACCCAAACCCTCGTTTACAGGCTCCGGCCTTAAAGCGATTCTTTGGTTCTTCAATAGGCATGATTGAAGAGTTACAAGAATTTTTGGTTTCTTTAATTTGAGTCAAATAAACAAATACAAAACGAAGTAAATGCGTGGATTTGATTTGGAAAGTTTGACGAGGGTTATCGTAAGTTGAAACGAATGATTTCAAAATCAGAAACATCAATTCTAGGCTTGCAAAAATTCCGGATTTCTTGCTGGAGAATGATCGGGGAAACGGGTTAGGGGGTTGGGCTTGGTTTAAATGGTTCTAAAAAATGGCAAAGCTAGCCCTTGGAGTTTTATAATGTTTCATAATGTATTAAAACTTTATAAAACATTAAATTTTGTTTTCTTTATTTATATTTGAGTTATATGTCATTTTAGTCCCTGTGGTTTGGGCCATTTTGTCAGTTTAGTCCAAAAGTTTGAAACATTGCCCTTTTAGTCCAAATAGTTTTAAACATTGCCATTTTAGTCCACTGGTTAACTCCATCCCATTATTTTGTTAACTGGAAGGGCATTTCGGTCATCTTAAATGTAATTCTGTTAACTAGAAGGGCAATTTGACCATATAAAATGATCGAATTACCCTTCTAGCTAACATAAAAAATGGACGGAGTTAACCCAGTGGACTAAAATGTCAACGCTTGAAACTACTTGACTAAAATGGCAACGTTTCAAACCTTTGGATTAAACTGGCAAAATGGTCAAACCACAGGGACTAAAATGGCATTTAACTATTTATATTTTATAAAAAATTTTAACAAGTTTTTAAACTTAAACTTTTAGGTAAATTTTTAAAACTTCAATCTTTTGTAAGTTGTAATAAAAATTTTCAAAATAATAACTTAATTAATGATTTAATATCATTAATAATTAAAAGTATTTCTATACAATTCTAGAAAAATATATAAATCAATTAAATAGTTCCTTATTTAATTTTTATTTCCTTGATTATAATATTATATATATACATATATATATATATATATATATATATATATATATATATATATATATATATATAGGGAGGGGCTCATGCGAGAACCACCCTTATTGTGAGAACCTTGAGAACCAATGTGAACACAACCTAAAATAGCTAAAAAAAATCCTAAAAAAACCTAACCCCCACCCCGCCCCCCCCAAAAAAAAACCTAACCCCCCCCCCCCCAAAACCTAAACCCCCCCCCCCCAAATTTTTTGAATTTTTTATGTTAAAATTGCTACTTTTCGAAGCAAAAAAAAAAAAAAAAAAAATTTAAAAAAAAAATTAAAAATTTTTTTCCTTCGAAAAGTAGCGATTTTTTTTTTAAAAATATTAAAAAATTCAAAAAAAAAAAATTTTTGTGTGATTTTTAGCTATTTTTAGGCATTTTTGGTGTGTTCACATTGGTTCTCGCGGTTCTCACAATAAGAGGTGGTTCTCGCATGATCTTCTCCCTATATATATATAGAGAGAGAGAGAGAGCGGTTAACATACATTAGGCGTAATCGTACATTAAGTACGGGACAATCCTGACCATCAGATCAGGGATTAAAAGCGTGATTAATTGGATGCGTGATTATTTAATATATGCGTGATTATTTTCAGTAGCTTATATCCCATGCGTGATAATCTGTTACATGAGTTCCATGCGTGATAAATCAGTCCCATGCGTGATAAAACAGTCCCATGCGTGATAAATCAGTTCCATGCGTGATAATCGCATATATCTGACGGTCAGAAATAGTCGCGTACGTGAAGTATGATAAGGGCTTTTGTACATTATACTTTCTCTCTCTCTCTCTCTATATATATATATATATATATATATATATAGGTTTAGGATCTTGTAAAAAAAGATTAAAAAGTGTGAGAAGGATAGGAAAGAATATGGTCTATATGAGAAAATAAAAACCACACTCAATATTGTCACAACAATTGGTGGGGTGGGTGGGGACATGCGGGATACGGTGTTGGGTTCACTGATCCATCCAATGATAAAGAGCCACGGTGTTGATTTTGTTTGCTTTTGATTCGATTTTGGTTAATGATTCGGTTGTTGTCCATTTATAAACATTGTTAATCATATAACATATCATTGTTTTTTATTCTAAAAACTACTATACTCAAATTAAAGAAAATAAAGTGTTTTTTTATGATGTATTTTTTTCTTTCAAAAAGTATACTAACCTAATGAAAAAGTTATGCTTATTTATAAATTGTGGGGTAGCTGGTTTAAAATAAGGGGGAAACTATAATTATTGTTTAAATAAACTAATAAAGTGTCATTGGTTAAAAAATGAGAGAATTAAAGTGTAATTAAGATGATAACATTAAAGTGTAATTATTTTTTTGAAAAACTAATTTACCCTAATTTTAGGTTTGTAACTTATGCATTAAATAAAAAAAAACTCATAACTTTTGGCAACATAAATTTTTATTAAATCTAGCCAGCGGCTAGCACCAAAAATTACAGACACCAATTGTAAAAAACGACGTTACACCAATACTAGTACAAATTTAGAACACGTCGAAATTCCGCCATTGATCCGAAGACAGCTCCGAGTGTTTGGACCGATTCTTTATCCAAAGAAAGCTCTTGATCTTGATCTCTTCCACCAAATTACTTATTGTTTTCCCTCTACCCGCAAACATAAGCTCGTTTCTCATGTTCCAGAGACTCCAAATTGCGACTTGACATATTGCATGAAATACCTTTTTTTTCTTTTTTGATCCACCGAATTGATGATGGGAGTCAAGTATGTCCTTTATGCTGAAAGCGAATATCGGCTGGGATTTGCACCACTGAAACAGAACTTGCCAAACAATCTGAGCATACTCGCACGAAACGAGGAGGTGCTCACTCGTTTCCGGATACTCTCTACAAAGGATACATTCCGATGATTGGACCGCAATACCTCGCTTAGCTAGAGCATCCCTTGTTGGAAGCCTTTCCTTCACTGCCCTCCATGCGACGATTCCGATCTTCTTTGGCAGCCAGTTATTCCATTCCACTACGTATTCCTGAATTGGGCCGATGTGATCCTGTATTGACTTTTTGATGCTGGCAACAGAGAATAATTCGGAAGAGCCCAAATGCCACTTCCATCTGTCCCGGCCGGCTGTGGCCGAGAACCCATCGATCAGCGAAGAAAGCTGTTGTAGCTCCTGTACTTCTTCATTTACTAGCACTTGTCTGCTCCAAACCCAGTTCCAGTTATTCCCATTGTCTCCGGCTTGCAACCTATCTGCAACTGAACACCATTTATCTTTTTCTAGTTGAAAAAGTAGCGGAAATCTGGAGCGTAACGGTTCTGACCCAACCCATATATCCACCCAAAAAGCTATGTCCAAACCATTATAGACCTCTCCTGATAAGCAACTACCGATGTCAATTCCTTTAGTCGACAGAATTGGAGCGATGTTGTGTATTTGTTTCCATGGCCCTACACTAGATAGTTTTACCGGTATGGGGTTCCAGGCCCTTGATCTACCATGTATGGCCCAAACAACTTTCCGCCATAAACTTTCTGGTTCAGTCTTGAATCTCCACCACCATTTCGCAAGCATCGAAAGGTTTGCATCTCGTAGAGTACCGAAACCCAACCCACCATATTTAATCGGAGCTACCACATTTTCCCAAGCCATCCAACTCATTTTAGAGTCTTCTTCTGTCCCACCCCAGAAAAAAATACGCCGCAATCTTTCTAACTGTTTCAGAACCTGGATCGGTGCTTTATAAATAGAGAAAAAGTAAGTGGGAAGCGAACTTAAAACTGACTTCAGCAACGTAATCCTCCTCCCATACGACAACTTTTTTGCTTTCCAAATTGACAGTCTATTTCTGAATAAATCAGTGACAGGCCTCCAGTTCCTAGCTAAATTCATATTAGCTCCAACATATAAACCGAGGTATTTAAATGGAAATGAACCTGCTCTACATCTGAGAGTATTTGCCAAACCCGACAGTTCCTCATCCGACACACCGATCCCATATAACCGACTCTTAGAAAAATTAACTTGAAGGCCGGACGATAGGTAGAAGCATCTTAAAATACGACGGAGGTTTATTGCATTCGACTCATTCCATTTCCCAAGGAACACCACATCGTCCGCGTAAAGGAAATGTGTGAGAACCATACCTGAATTGTTACACCTAACTCCGTGGAACAAGTCAACCTCCGAAGCCTTCTTCATAATCCCAGACAGTGCTTCCATGGCGATTAAGAAAAGGAACGGTGACAATGGGTCACCTTGTCTTAACCCCCGAGAGCATTCAAATTCCATTGTAGGTGATCCATTAACAAGAACGGAAGCACGGGCTGAAGTAAGGGTTGCCATTATCCAATCCCGCCATCTCGTGGGAAATCCCATTTGTTCCATGATAGAGTTCAAAAAATTCCAGCAAAGGGAGTCGTAAGCTTTATGAATGTCGACCTTAAAAATCATAGCGGTTTTCCTAGATTGCTTCAGCCAGGCGCATATTTCGTTCAGAATTAGCGGCCCGTCAGTAATGTTCCTTCCACTCAAAAACGCTGTTTGTTCCACAGAAATTAATCGTCCAATAACTCGTTTCAGCCTATTGACCAGAACTTTTGATATTACCTTATTGATGCAGCCGATGAGACTAATAGGGCGGAAGTCAGAAGGCCGCATAGGATCTTTTACTTTTGGAATAAGTGCAATGAAGGAGGATGTGCAGCTGCGATTTATATGCGGATTAACAAAGAATTCCTCAAAAAGCTTAAGAAAGTTACCTTGCAATCCGTTCCAGCATCTCTTCAGGAATTTGAAATTAAAACCGTCGGGTCCCGGTGCCCTATCCCCGTCGCACTCCCACACTGCGTCCTTTATCTCCATGAGGGTGAAAGGACTGATAAGGGTCTCCCTTTCTTCCAGAGATAGCGTAGCCAAGTTTGGACACGTAAAAGTAGGTCGGGCCTCCAGCGGCTCAGTTAAAAGATTTGAAAAAAATTCTTGAAAATTCTGTTTTATGACCACTGGATTTGTAACCCACTCGTCTCCAACCAAAATCCCATTTACTCGATTACAACTAATATTGGAGTTTACTAAACTGTGGAAAAAACTTGAGTTTTCGTCGCCTTCTATTGCCCACCTGGCTCGGGATTTTTGTCTCGAGTCCTCGATTTTTTGCTTTTCCACCTCTGCCATCAATTGCTTAAATTGAATCCTCTGGTCTAATTCCGTCTGCTGAAGAGTTCTTTCTTCCGCCAAGTGTTCTAATTCTGCCACTCTTGCTTTCCAAATGCCATATAATCCGTCAGTTTTCCTTTTTTCCGCTGCTACCCAATCTTTTATTCTGTTTTTTAGCCACCGAAGTTTAGTTGCAAGCCCAAGGTCTGCAGGCCCATCAAATGCAAACTGACCACATCTACTCAGGACAAATGAAACAAAACCATTCATTTCCCACCAGGAATTGTAGAATCTGAATGGAATATGGCCGAAATCCGAAGGTGTTGTAGCGAGTATTATAGGTCTATGATCCGAGTAACATCTGTCCAAAGCTGTGACGGCTGCTTCAGGCCAGTTTTCAAGAAACCCAATGCACACGAAGAACCGATCCAGTTTACTCATTTTTACACCATTATCCGATACGTACGTGAATTTTGCACCTCCCATGACGTATTCATGAAGGCCAGCAGAGAGAATAAAGTTGTTAAAAGCTTCCGCATTTGATACCACAAACTCCGAATTCAACCGTTCCTCCGGATTTCTAACATCGTTAAAATCCCCCATAAAGACCCACAGCCCCTGCCTTGAATTCCTAAGGATAATCAGATCCGACCAGAGAACTTTCCTTAACGTCGCGTCGTTCGGAGCATAGACGTTGACCAAGTTTATCATAATACCCGACGGAATAATAGACCCACAAACACAAAGGAAGTACCTGTGTTTAATAGATTCGGATTCATGGAAGATGGAAGGATCCCATAGCGACACCAATCCCCCGGACCTGCCTTGCGATTCAACCGACTCCAACTGGAAAGCTAATCTCCCCCACATTTGATTAAACCCAAATCCATTCGAGTTACTAATTTTCGTTTCCTGAACACAAAGAAAATGCACACCATGGCTGGTTTTTAAGCCCCCGGATCCATTCTAATTTCCGGGAATCCTGGACGCCCCTGAGATTGATGGATAAGAGATTCATGGTAGAACAATTTTTTCACCTTCACCATTGATGATTTCCTCTCAGTTCTTCTTCGAATCCATTCAACTTGAATACCAATTTTTTCACCGATCTTGACTGTTTAACCAATTTCTTCATCGTTCCGGTTGAGGTCTGAAGGTGAGGTAATCGGAGTATTCCTGTTTGCCGGCGGATCTGGGTGGGGACTCATACTTTGAGACATCGGGGAGAGTGTTCCTTGATTACCTCCAGGCCGATTTAGGTCAATAGAGACTTCATTTGCATCTTCACTTCTTTGTTTGGGCCTAATGCAATTTCCTTGAACAGAGCCCACAGGAGGGTGGGCTCCGCACGTTTCTATCTCTTTTGCCCAACTGGTTTTCTTCGTGAGCCCAGGGGTATTGATAGGCCCAATATCCTCTTGTCTCCTACCCAATTTGTGATACTGCTGGGTCCCGGAACCAGCCGCCGCATTGTCTCCTATGTCATCAATATTCCTAGGAAGTCCACTAGACTCCAAACCATCCACATGCACGTTCTTATCTCGAGAGTCACGCTTAGGAATATGAGTCGACTTCTCCTGGTCCCGATGCAAAGAATCGTCACCCTCCGCCTGTTCATCTTCGGTGACTGATTGACTTCCGGAGTCTCACCGGCTTCCTGAACGTTCCCGGCCAACAGCGGCGGCGAGACATTCCTAATTTCTCCCTCCTCAAAATCATCTTCCATGTTTAACCTCCTAGTCCATTGTCTGATTTCCATACACTATCATCCTTCGAGGTTTTCATTATCCAGTTCTGGTGTCCAAACACCTACTGCTTCAGCAACCCATACAACGAAACTCCTCTCCTTCCAGTTAATGACCACTGGTTCATACAATTCTTTTTCCAGGTGTAACGAGGACCGTGACCATACTATCCGAGTTATGAGAGTCTACCCATGAAAAGGACGACTCTTGAACCACCGTTCCAAAGAGTCCCCCAATCTGGTCAAATAGCTCATTGTCTCTTAGATGAACTGGAACCCCAGTTATTCGGAGAGATACAATAACGGTCCAGGGGTAAGTCCCTCACCATTCCATACATGGAAATGGCTAAAAACATTCGACAAGCTATCTGAGTGATTGTTGATGATATCTCTAACTCTGCCGGGATCCCCAAGTGTGAGTAATACACTTAATCCACCGATCTATAACAGGCCATAGTTTTCCAAACCTCCGGACTCCAGAATTTTATTCAGATTATTGAGGGTGTTAAGGTTTTTCGCTACTCCATGTATAAAACGTCCCATGCAGTGCAAAGGATATTTAGACCTTTGTTACTAATGGTAATCTTCTTAGCACCCATATCAGTAACTTGCTTATCATTTTGAAATAAGTCGGCAAAAGAGCGACCTTCCCTGACCGTTGCCCTCCCCATCGACGGGGCCCCCTGGCAGTTTTGATGGTTTGTTTGCATTTGTTCCTTTGGCTGCCAAGCCTTTTCACCAAAGACCTTCGAGGTATAGATGAATTTTTTATGGTTTTTGTCGTACTTGGCCACAGATACAGAAAACTTTTGTTTCAAGAATTTTTACGGTATTCATTTTTACCAGCGTTTCATCAATGCTTTCTACACCCACATAGCGGAATGAAGCCAAAACTGTTACCTCTCTTATCTTTTTTACGAGCAACGTACGCGTCTGATACATAGCCAAATGGTTGGAAAGCATTCCGAAGTTGCGTTTTTGTCGTTCTCTCGGACAAATTCTGCACCAAGAAGGAAATCTCCAAACCGTCACCTTTACTCTTCTGTTTCTTGTGGTACTGAACATTCGTCCAAGGACCATCTCCTACCCAAGAATTTCCGTAACCCCATGAAAACAAAAGAACGTCAACCACCCGAGATCACTAACCTTTAAAAGGTTAAACGGGATTCGTATCAGTCTAGCTGGACTAAAAAGATAGACTGCGACCAATAACAGACCCGCTAAGCAATCAAGATTAGGACCGACAAGGAGGATGACCCAAGAATCAGAAAAAAGAGGAACGCCGGAACCCCAGAAGCGAATGGAATCACCAAGAAGAATCAGATTAGGGAGAGAGGTCAAGCAAAGGAGCGGCGACCTCGCACACTAACCCAAATATTCCGGCTTTCGTCGAGCCCCTGGCGGCCGGAGAAGATATTTTGGTATCGATTGTTCCTCGCAATTATCAGCGTATAAATATGTTCCTTTTTTAACTTTTGGATATTTAAAATGCATTTCCCAAATGCATTATAATACAATATAGATTTATATATAGAATAAGGGTGTTTTTTCAATTTTACATACACCGGTATAATTGTGTTGTGTCAACTTTTTAACCATTAACACAATATCTAAATGGATTACGTGGGCTGAACATGCTTAAACACATAATCCATTTAGATATCATGTTAATGAGTTAAAAAGTCGACAAGGCTAAACTCGTGTGTAAACAGGTTAAACACTTGCTAACTTGTTACTAACCAGTTTGAACATGATACTTGTTTTAACTTGTTAGTAAACCTAAAGTTCTTAACCCCTAGCCTATTGAATCTTTGGCTGACGACTCTTCACGACTTCATCTCTTAAACCCCGTCTCTCGGAACCGCCATCCAAAGTTGCACGCCTCCATCCGCTCGTCGCAACCACCAACTTCCAACAACATTAACTATTCCTAACAGGTGGAAAACTGTAATGAGTTCTTTAGATCAGATCCTAATTTCGAGGATTTAGTTTCGACTGAAATCAATATAACAATAAGTCGTATCGCCTGTATCGTTAAACACCGGTAAAGAAGGTATGAAGGAAGTGATGTTGTTGAAGATTAAGGCCACCTGTAACCATTCAATTTTCGACCTCCGGTTCTCCGATTGAATTTTTGGCGGACATCATTGGCCTACGCCTCCGACCCTCCACGGTGAGACAAAGAAGCGCAAGAAGAAGACCACAAACCTTAACCCTAGGTGTGATATTTATCGTGTCCCTAAACATGCCGTATCGAGTAACCTGTTTATAAACAAGTTCGGGTTCGTGTCCAACACCTCAGGTAATCATGCCGTGTCTAACCTGTTATACCAGTCCTACAGTCATGTTAATCACCCGAACCCTTATACCTAAAAGGCTCAAACCCACAACTTCTTATAGAGTGATGTCATATTATTAGGTCATAACATCAATTCAACTCTGGTCTAAATTGATATATAGGCAATTGGATCATCTAAATAAGGTATTACCCCTACTAGTGGCGAAGCTTGAATTTTTTTACGCGGGGGGGGGGGGGGGGGGGGGGGGGGGGTACACCCAAAAATTTCTATACGAAAACTACATATATAACACTACTGGCCGAAAAGTTCGGGGGGGGTCGGGCGCCCCTCCCAACCCCTTCAAAGCATCGCCCTTGACCCCTACAAATGAAAAACATCTCCATAGACCGTATATGAACATATTGACTTGACAATACATATTTTTAAAATAAATTTTTACTATGGTTATTATTGTTATATTTTAAAAAAAATGAACAAAAGCCGTTCAGTGTATTGGAAAAACAGTGGAAGAATAAACTTTTGTAAAAATCATGAAATTTATGCGCGACAACTTCTAATTTCAGAAGAGCAGCATATTTCTATATAAACAGATTTCGTAAAGAAATTAAAAAGCATAAACATATATTATCTTGAAAGCTACGTATAACCTCACATATATCTACTGTTTTCCACTAATAAAAAAGTCTAATCCTATATTTTTATTCCCCCTTTTTCCTTTTAATAAAGCCTAATATTAGGAGTTATGTTATTATTACATTTTATTTTAGCCCAAGAAAAAATTAGTGATTTTAATCAGAAGGTTGACATGGAAAAAGGAGCAGAACAAAACATGGTATGTCGATTTGCCTACGAAAGCCTATTTGCATCCAAGTACATGCGAGAAAAAACATCCAACAATCGAAAGAATCATATCGACGAGTATGTGGAATACGAATGTGGCATGAGTGCTCATGATAAATAGCGGTCAAGGTCATTGTGAAATCTCTAGCATATAGTGACTAAAATGCACACAATGTATCTAGGGAAGATGTACGAGGCACAAATCATCTTCATAGCCTACTCACATCATCATATATCATCTTGCATAGTGTCACAGACCCATATTGACGAGCTCGGTTTGGTCTCATTAAGATCTAGAGGGACGAGCCTTCCATCTCTTGTGCGATCAATATGTACTAGTTTCGTCTTAAATGGGGCTCTCACCACCATTGTGAGTCATGTCAAATCCATGTGACAAACCGAATTAGTTTTTTTTGTTTCATATCAATGCCTTTGTAAGCTTGGAGAGCATGAATGCACCACCGTCCCCAAAGTAAAACCCAATCAAATACCACCCGTCACAAACTTACCCTTTAAATTTTTTTTGCGCGACACAGTAATCCCAACTAGGGCATCTTAACTATGATACTCTTACTGATTCACCGACACGACTTGTAAGGGATGGTTTTTTTTTTTTTGGACTTTTAGTTGTGAATGAGAGGAGAACTCCACGTTAAACGTGTTTGAGTGAGAAATCTCAAGATGCTAACCTCTTGGAATGTTTCCATTGTAGTAAAAATAATAATAATAAACAAATCCATGACTGGTGGGAAAATATATAGCCTCAAATATCATCTACGAATTTTGGGTGCTTTGATTATGCAATAAGAGGAGTGTTTAAGTTAATTGTGCTTAAAGAAGAGAAATTTCAGGATGAGTGATTTTTTGGAAGTCTTTAACTTAGTTAACCAAGAACAAAGTCATAAATAAGTGATAAATATTGTTTGAGGTCCAATGTTACAATTCTCAATCATAACTTTTTGGCCCTTATTTATAACTTTGATAAATATAAAAATAAAAATAAAAACAATTAACACTTCTCCTACACCATATTTACATATTACTAGATAACTATGTTTGGTATTGAGCATAATTAGCTACACATCCGTAACTTCAATCTACTTTTACCACTCATGCAATGTTAATTTGTAGCTTCAATTCTTGTTTCTTAAGTATACTTTACCCCCTTAAATATAATCACATAACAAACACTTGTACCAATAGTAGCATAGACATGATTAGTATTGTTAACCAATACATAAGTTTTACCCCCTATGCTATGTTTGATTCATTGTAGGTTGATCTCGCAGTTGTATGTTGTGTTACAATTACCTCAAATAGAACATTTTCAAGATAAAACGGGATGGAACATATAATATTGTTCAGTCCAAATCAGTATCCCAAAAATATAATCGGATATCGATCACAAGTAGTTGAGGATGGTGTAAATGAAGTTGTCACTGTCAGATAACGATTGCAAGTACCTTCACTGCTAGAGGTAGAATCATGCCAATGTGAACTGTTGTTTTCATGGATTGAAAAGATAGTGACAAATATTATGGTTATACATGTAAGGATAAGATTATGGTGAGGAGACCATTTAAAATTTTTAAAAACATTTTTCTCCTGGCTAACCCAACATAACATGTGGATATGCCACACACATTTTATGCCATGACGTAACGATTACGATTACACTAGAACACATGTTACGCCTAATAAACTTTTCATTCTTCATTCATCGCACACCTTTGTCTTTTTCTTTAAACAACTAACCTCTTTCATACATATTTTTCACCCTTCACCTTCAAAATACCCTATCGTGATTCGTGAATTAAAAGCATAAAGGCGCATAATTGTATATAATGCACGTCTATCACTTTGATAGCGAGCGAAAACCACTAGTAAGAGTTCACATGTTTTGTCTTTAGTTGAAATCATTTCAAGAAAACACATTAACGACAAAAAGGACATTTCCCCATAACATGTTCATGTTTCGTGCCACACGATGCCGTTAGAAAGGAAGAAAGACGACATAACATGGCATAACGTGTGTGAACCTTCATATCACATGCTACCTCCAAAAAACCCACACGTTAACAACACATGTTAAACTTTGCTTCATGTCATATGTCACATTTATAAAAGAAAAAACATGCAACTCTATAACTATCAACACTAAGGGTAAAACTGTAATTATGTAATTCTCATTCCACGTCATAATCAACTAACCAGTAACCAACATATCAACACAACAGAATTAACCAATAGTGATGCATCCTTACCGAGTTACCGTAGACCACTCCACACCGGAGCACTCCCTCTGGCTCTACTTTCCAGATCAAAAAATGTAGCATATTTTTTTTTTTTTTTTTTTTTTTTTTTTTGAACGGCTAATGGTGATAGCGGTGGAGCTCCGCTTACACCCCGGGCCATGCCTGTACATGCAACCCGTCCACCCAGGATCGGGGTTCTCCCCCAGGTGAAATCTCCTTTGTAGGTTTCAGCCTACACACCCGGGCAGGAAACCGCAAGTCAAAGCCCCTTGAATGAGCCGGGCAGGTTGATTGTCCCCCAAAGGGGATCGAACCTGAGACCTTTGGAAAACCTTCCCACCTCCTCTTTGGTGGAAGTGGGGATCGAACTTGAGACCTCTCACAAGGTCTAAGTCTTTTCCACCACTCCACCAAAGGCTCATTGGCAAAAAAATGTAATTCACTGTACGGACCGGTCTAGAGGACGACAAAACAAAAGTAATTCACTGTACGGACCGGTCTAGAGGACGACAAACCGGTCCAGCCGGTGACCGGAAAACACCTACAACCACCTCATCATAAACACAATGATGAAACTCCGGCGACTTCCTCTGCTTCTTTGCTACTGTACAATCCTCACACAACGACCGATTTACCTGACGTTGTTCATCGTAAACCCTAGGGTACGCATCTTCAATCGTCGGAAAATTCGTATCCAAACGCGAATCCGAATCGAATTCATATCCAGAATTCAATCTCACATTCATATACTTTCCTCTGTTTACTCTGTTCATCAACAAATCGTGAAACCGATCGTCGTAACAATACGAACGGTTAAAGCCGTTAGGATTCAAACTAAATCGTGATAAATCAACCGAAGAAACATCTAAATCGCTAGGTTTAACGTTCAAACCGTTACGATTCAAACTAATTCGTGATAAATCATCCGAAGAAACATCTAAATCGCTAGGTTTTACGTTCAAGTTGTTACGATTTAAACTAATTCGTGACAAATCATCAGGTGATACAGTAGATACATGTAAATCGCTAGGTTTAATAGCTTTTCTCCGGCGATCTCTTCTTGAACGTTTTAACACAACGAAGAAGTAACAGTTCGTTTCTCTAACTACAACGGCGAAATTAACCTTACCGGTGATGAGAATCTTCCGGCGGTCCGGTGAGGTTTTCGATTTCGAGCTATCTACTAAGTAAGTAGTGAGATTGTTGTACGATATGCCTGTAATTTCGGCTAATTTCGTTTGAAACGATTTGAAGACAAGATCTGGATGAATCTGAACGTTGCCGACGAGAGTTTCGCGTTCGCCGTCATAGAGAACTACTGGAAACGACGTCGTTGATGACGTTGTTACCGGTGCCGGTGCTTCCACCATGTTTTCCGGTGAGGTTTTGAGTGAGGAAATGTTCTAGAGAATGCGTGGAAATGAATGTGGATGGTATTTATATAGGCGGTGGGTTTAGGGGTGGATGTGTAAATAGGTGAAAGTATGGGGTTGATTGTGTAAATGTTGAAATTTAGTTGCTTGGGGCTTAAGTGTGTGTACTTGGTACGTCGTCACGCTATATTTTCTTTTTGTGGGTTTATGGGGAATGTGAAAAGACGAGATTACCCTTGAGCTGGTCGTGAAACTAGTAGAAATTAGTCCAAAAGTGTAATTTCCTTCTAATTGTAACTTTTTGTTTTTTACCCCCTCGGTGAAAGCGGGATGTTACAGATTAAATTAAATTCTTAATTATTATTTAATGTCATAAGCAGTTTTATAACTATTACATTGAAGCCAATAACGTGGAAAATTTTCACAACATCTAAGTATAATTAAACCAAACTGAATTTCAAAACAGACACAAGACGAATGATATTTTATTATTTTGACGTCTACATGTTATATACTGTCTACAGGTGATGACCTTGTGGTTTAGTAGCATCAAATTTTATTCTTCGAAAAATGTTAAGAGTTGAGTGTTACAAAGTGTATGTTTGTACTTAAAAAAAGATACTATTTAATAATTTTTTTGCTATAAAAAGTTATCTAATTTCATTAATATCTCATTAAGAATTAGTTAAGGTAAATTGATGGTTTTAATGATAAACTAGTTTCTTCTTTCTGTTATCCGAAAGGTAGCTTTTTTTTTTTTTTTTTAAAAGAAAAATTCATTAAAAAACAACTCGAAGAGCCCTCAAAGCAAGGACCTACGAGCACTCAAACGATACAACATCAATCCAAAGGACAAACACACCAATTTTTCCAATCAACATCTTTACATCTAGACCTATTGCGATACCAAAAAAATGCCGTCGATTTAACATTTTCCACAATCTCGGCCGGTCTCCTTCTTTTGTTGTTGAAAGTTCGATCATTACGTTCATTCCACAACACCCACATCGTAGTGTAAACAATGCCTCTTAAAATGTACCTGTTGTCTTTCGAAGTTAATTGAGTCTCCGGAATGTGAAGAAGATCAAGGACGTCGAAAGCAAAACCATGATTCAGCCGGCACCAAGTTTCTATTCTGTACCACACTTCATGCGAAAACACACACCCGGTGAAAAGATGTAAAGATGTTTCCAACTCCCCTTGGCAGAAAACACAATCCGTCTGTTGGATTGTCACTCCACGTTCAATGAGCTCAGCAATTGTAGGAAGCCGATTTTGGGCCACCCTCCAAACCATAATTTTACATTTAAGCGGGACCCAACTCTTCCATTTGATCATCGAAGTATTGTCACCCGAGACTTTGTTGGACAAAAGCTTCTTAGCCGATGAAACTGAGAACATACCATCTTTATCAAACCTCCATTTCCAATAATCTCTACCACCTCTCCAAGAGAAATCATGGATATCACTTAGAAGATGAAATAACTCGGCAACCTCTTCAGGCGATGAAGGTGTTTCACGCCACTCCCACTGCAAAACTTTACAATTGTTAACCCATCGAATCCGCTGAGAAACCGTGACCCACTTGCTTCTTTCTAAGCTAAAAAGGTTGGGATAAACAACTCGAAGAGGGGCATCTCTTAACCAAATGTCACTCCAAAAGTTTATAGAGTAACCATCACCTAAGTCACCAACAAAGAACGAATTAAGAAGTATACCATCTTGGGTTTTTTTCTCTCCCGCTTTAACTATATATTTCCAACACCCATTTGACGACGCCATGCATGGAAGCGTAGCACATGGTCTACTCGATCCATGACACCCCAATATAATTTTCTTCCACAAGCTACTACCCTCTTGTTTAAATCTCCAAGTCCATTTTAACAAAAGCGCATCATTCACCTCTTGCAATTTGGACACTCCTAACCCCCCCCCCCCCTTGTTTTTTGGAGTTGTAACAATATCCCAAGCAACCCACGAGATCTTTTTTTCATCACTCGCGCCCGCCCATAAAAAAAAGCCTCATAATAGCCTCGATCGAGTCAGTCACGGCCTTGGGAGCTTTATAAAGGGACAAATAATAAACGGGTAAGCTTTCAAGAACCGACTTAATGAGCACTAGGCGACCGCCTATCGAAAGTGTTCTCGCTTTCCAAGAGACGAGGCGATTTCTAACAACTTCCAAAACCGGATCCCAGCTCCTGATTCGAGTCATCTTTGCCCCCACTTGAATACCAAGGTAGCTAAAAGGGAAACCACCTCTCTTACATCCCAAGAGATCCATCATGTTATCCACCTCGGAATCCTCCACACCCACACCAAAAATATTAGACTTATGCAAATTTATACGGAGACCCGAACAAAGATAAAAAAATGCGGAGGATCCTAGCAATACTCGTAATATTTTCTATAGACCACTCCCCTAAAATGAGGGCATCATCTGCATAAAAAAGGTGGGTTAAATCCGCTTCATCGTCTGCCAACCGAACACCCTTAAAAACTCCAATATCTTTGGCTTTCTTTAATAACCACGACAGAGCTTCCATCACGATCAAAAACAAGAACGGAGACAGCAGATCTCCTTGACGCAGGCCTTTTTCACATTTAAAATCAAAAGTAGGAGAGCCATTAACCAAGACCGCGGCTCTCGAAGAAATACAAATGCCTCTAACCCATTCACACCACAGAGGATGAAAACCCATTTGAGACATAATAGAAATCAAAAAATTCCAATTGACATTGTCATAGGCCTTTTCGAAATCTATTTTTAACAAAAACGCCTTTCTTTTTCTTTTCTTTAACCACTCCAAGACTTCGTTAAGCATAAGCGGGCCATCAAGAATACAACGATCTGCTAAAAAAGCCGACTGCGCCTCTGAGATAACTTGACCCATCATCTTTTTGAGACGGTTCGCAAGGATTTTAGAGATAACCTTACTAACCACCCCAACAAGAGTAATAGGCCTATAATCTCTAAGTCCCAAAGGCGACTTCACCTTCGGAATCAAAGTAATAAAAGAAGACCCGCATCCATGATTGATAATACCCGTATCATGAAACACCATCATAATATTATAAAAATCTTCTTCAAAAAAGTTCCAGAATCGCTTTACAAAACGAAAATTAAACCCGTCCGGTCTAGGAGCCTTGTTAGAACCGCATTCGAACACCGCATCTTTAATTTCCTGTTGTGAAAACATATTAACCATCGCAAAACTATCTTGATTAGCAAGTTTCTTTATCCCCGTGCAAAGAAGAAGCGGCCGCAACGGAATATGTTCTTTAAAGTGGTTGCGAAAAAACCTCAAAACTTCTCTCTTTATCAATGTTGGTTTTGTAACCCATTCCCCATCGATCATAACACCCGGAATAGAGTTTCTCGCCTTTCTACCATTGACAACGTTATGAAAGAAACTAGAATTCTCATCGCCCAATGAAGCCCATTTGACACGAGATTTTTGTCTGAGATCTCGCGCCTTATGATGCTCCATTTCTTCAATAGCTTTCTTACATTCGGACCAAATCCACATATCCTCTTCGTCAAGATCTTTAAGCTCCATTTGGACCTCAAGCTCCTCTTTTTCTTTCCGTAAACGAGCCTCGTCTTCCAGTTCTTTAAACCTATATTTGCGGAACCAATCTCTTAAAGAAGATCTGAGTTTTTTCAACTTGTCAAGCAGATTAGTATCCGGAGCTCCTTGATTAACCCAACCGTCACAAATCGAGTTAATAACTTCGACGCACCCCGGACGATCCAACCATGAATCAAACATCCTAAAAGGTTTAGGACCAAAATTTGTATCTACTACCGTGAAAACCACCGGAGAATGATCGGATTTATCTCTATTTAAAGCTCGAACACACGCATTAGGCTACCTGTTAAAAACGTTATCACATACCAAAAATCTGTCAATTCTACTCCACGTACACAAGCCTCTTCTGTTAGACATAAAAGTATACTTCAACCCTTTCAAGTTGTACTCTTGTAAGCCCGTTTCATCGATGAAATCGTTGAAATCATTTGTGCAAACCGGATCAAACTTGGAATTTTTTCTTTCATCTTGCCCTCTAACCGCATTGAAATCACCAAACACTATCCACCACCCATGATTCGAATGAACAAGATTATTAATTCTCATCCATAGATTTCTTTTCTCAACGTTCGTTTGCGGAGCATATACATTTATCAAGTTAAACCGAACAGAGCCAGCCAAAACCGTACCTGATATGTGCAAAAAATTCCTATCTTTATTAACCATATCTTTCACGAACACTTTAGGGTCCCAAATACAAACTAAACCTCCCGAATTACCAGTCGCGTTGACGAAATCATAGTCAAAACCAGATCCTCCCCAATAACTAGAAACCAGAGACGGCTAAAAATTGGAAACCAACGTCTCTTGCATACCAATAAATGAAATCCCAAAATTATTTTTTAACTTGCAAATCCACCCCAGTTTACCAGAAACCCCTACCCCACGAATATTAATCGAGAGGCAATTCATTTACGACCCCCTTGTACCCCTTCAACGATAATCGACTCATGAATCAAATCGTGTGACTTACTTAAATCGGCTCCTAATTTTTCACCCAAGATTATAGTAGCTTCAACTTCAACTTCTTCAGAATTGTCAATAGACTCGTCCGAATAGCTATGGCACCCAGCACCAAGATTGCCCGGCTGAAAATTGAGATCCAAATCATTACAAGCTCTGCGGCCCACAACCTCATCCTCTTCAGAATAAGAACTTGGCCCAATGTCGCTGTTTATACCCAATAATGGATCAAGCCCAAATAAATCATCTTTACATTTGGGCTTCTTTCCCACCTTTGTTTTTTTCTAAACTGCTCGAGTAGGCTGGGTTTGCCCGGTTCACAGAGCCCAACATTGATTTTTTCTTACGTTTATTCATCAAATTTCCTTGGACCCCATTCAAATCAGATTCCCCTTCAATAACTTTGTCAAAATCAAAGAGGTTACCCGGTATAAATTCCTTAGTCAATTCATTAGTTTCCAAAACCACCTTCTCATTAAATGCTGCATTATTCTCGCCATTATTGTCATAATTGCCGATAGGAGTTTCCAAAATAACAGGCTCGACAACCGCCACCGGGTCAACCATTCCGATGTTGCAAGTATTTTCCGGCGTAGCTTCAACATTGTCATCAGCGGCCACCGGAGAGGGAGCCTTGTAAAACTCCGGTATCCATACCCCGGATTCTTCCGAGACCCAAACAGAAAACCTCATATCTCTCAAAACCAGCTTAATTTCCTCACTAATTCTTTTCCCATTACCCACAAGAACTCCAATGTAGTCATGCGACAGATCATCATCGTTGTCCGATCTACCAGCCCTGTGAACAATCTTCCCAAAGACACTCCCAACAGCATCAAAGACCTCACTGTTTAGAAGGTGCAGGGGAATACCCACTATTTTAATCCAAGCTAGTCGATCGAAACCGAACGTCTGACCCTCCCATAAATCCAACGAAGAAAACCTGCCTATCACCTCTCGAGCATCTTCAATAAACTTAATAGCCATAGGGTTATCCTCGAAAGATAAGAGAACAGACAATCCCCCGAGATACTGCACCTTGCCCACGCCTGGACATATGTCGTTCATAATCACGTATATACTTTTCAAAGCCTCCAAATCTATCATTCGTGCCACCACAGCTTTTCCGTGCAGCCCTCTGAAAGCACTTATTTGGTTATCAACCACCACTGTCTTGCATCCTTGTCTACCGGTGAGCATATCCTCAAAGGATTGATTCCCGTTAACAAACGCGTCTGTAGATGGAGCCACCTTTTCTACTTTACGAGTTTCTTTGGGGTTGTAAGATTGCTTATTGCGATCAGGAGGAATTTCGCCTTCTTCAAAAGTGAATCGAGCGATGTTAGCCTTTAACTAACAATCACCGATTCGTGTGTTACAAATCTTTCTAAGCAAGTCCTTGATATCTTTCACATCAAGAAACGACACAAAACCAAATCTATTCCATGTTTTATCCCTCTTGCGTGCGATATATAAATCTTAAATCTCCCCATACGAACGAATGAAAACCGATAAATCGTTGCCACTGCATTTCTCTGGCAAGTTAGTAATGAAAACCTTTGTGATTCTGCTTTGAATGTGTGCCGGAATACTCGGTTTCCGGCCAGTCATCCCGAAAAACTTTTTAATGGTGTTATCCGAAAGGTAGCTACAACTAGGATTGAATGAAAATGATGTAAATTACACAAATATAAAGAAAAAGCTAATGTTTTTTTTTTTTTTGTTATGCAAAAATAATTATAATAGGATACATGTGTGTCATGTGTACTCATTCATAATGAACTAAGGATGACACACAAATCCAAATCCAACCCTGATGATAAATATGAATGTTGAGACACTTAAAAGGAGTATTTGGGCATGAAATTAGTTATATTCATTAGATATAAAAGTGTTTGTTGGTTTATGGTATTGGGTGACACTTGTTCGATAAGCTTTTCAGCATGTAATTTTTAACCATATAAGATCATAAACAGGTATACTGGCAAACCAAAACTCGTATTAAACATGGTTCTTTAATCGGGTATAAGAATTACCAAAACTCTTCTTATGTTCATCTTACTACCATTCCCACAATAAAGCTCCATGAAATAGCAAGTGTCATTTTCTACACAATATAAGAATACTTTTAACGAACAAAATTAATTAATTATGAATAATAACGATGTTGTTGAAAACAATCGATTCCATTACTTCACATACACTCTTATCGCATATATGTGATATATCTTTTTCTTTAAATATCTTCAATAACAAGTTCAAATGAACTTAGAGTTATAGTACTTTATGATTTAAGAACTCACACAATTTTGCATAAAACTCATTTTGTATCTTGTTCATTAATTTGATTTAATCTATTACCCATCCTAACAATGAAATCAAAGGAAGACTAATGAATAACAAATAGACTAAAAACATAAGTTATAAGAAATCCCTACAATTTGTTGTGGGTAAGTGATAACGTGAAATTGTGAAAAGAATATTTTTTAAGGAACGATAGTCGTTAACTTTTTATTATTGGATGGGTGAAGAGATGAAATTTTTTTGGTTGAATACCCATACTGAGTACTGACCGGTCATAATTTGTACGGTAGTTGGTATTTGTTTTCAGCGATTTCGGTTTTGATATTTCTAGGTCTTGGTATTTTCTATGATACAGGTATCTATCACTCAAAGTCGGTACGATACTTGGTATAAAGATTAGCTCACATTCGATTTTTGGTAATATGAGGTACGTTGGTATGGTACTGGTTTGATCACCCGATACAATATATGTGGTACAGTAGTAGTTTGATCAGATACCAATATCGATCTCTCATCATTAGATTGTCATCTCGATTGGCAATATTGATTTGATGTCAAATTTGCAACTAAGATGCCATTTAATTCATTAGATTGTCATAGAGATTGACAATATTGATTTGATGTGAAATTTGCAACTAAGATGCCATTTAAAAGATCACGAGTCAAAATAGCCAAGGGATGCCCTTTCATGCACCTTCTACCTCCAATTGCTTTATTAATTACTTAATTTTAAAATGTAGAATAATATTATAATCTTTTTTATTTGAGTAAGAGTAAATTGCCAATTTCGTCCTTGAGTTTTAACCAAATTTGCTAAATCCATCCAAAAAAGTTTTTTTTTATCACCTAGACCCTTAAAGTTTCTAATTCACTGCCAAATCCATCCAAAACCTAACTAATGTTATTTACAGCTGTTAAATGAAGGGTAATTATGTCATTTACCATTTTAAATTCATTTATAATTATTTAAATGAAGGGGTATTTATGTCATTTCTCTTTATTATTTCATTTATAATTTTTTTCTCTGGTCTTCCCTCTATCTTTATAAGCATTACAGAGACCTGGAAACCCTAAAAAACCACCCACTAAATTGCAGGTCCAAATTGAACGATGGTGCGATGTGATTGTGGAGCCCCAACCCTAGTCCGAACTTCATGTACACAAACGAACCCCGGAAGGCAGTTCTATTGTTGTAATCGACAGGTATGCCATCAAATATTGCCCCAACTGATCTGTTTATTGTTAACCTAATTTGGGGAATTAATTAAACAGGGACGGAGTTGTGGGTTTGTTTGTTGGGCACAAGAAGCAGTGTCGCCAAATGCCAATGATTTGATACAAGGTTTAATGAACACACTGAACCAGGTTGAAGAAAACAGTAGGGTGTTGAATGAACGTAATCGGGTGTTGACTCAACGAAATATGATTCTAGAAGATGTTGCAAGGACTTTGAAGAATGAGAATAAGCTTTTGAAAACAATGTTGCTGGTTTGTGTGTTGGTGTTCATGTGCAAGATGAAGTTTACTGATTAGGGAATTTGCTTCTTGTACCCTATGACTCTAATTGTAATATGTATTATGAATGTGTAACAAATTTAGGAATGAAATGACTCATTCATTTTTCCAGCATGTGTGTATGTGTACAAATGACCAAGAACCTTTGGCCCATTTGAATGCACAAAAATATGAGTCATACTGCATATGAAAGCAGTGTACAATAAACCCTTTTACCCATTTGAACATGTCTAGTAGTGTACCATCCTTTTGACCCATTTGAACATGTGCTAATGACCAATATAATCCACTGGAACATACTGCACATGACTCTTGTGTACAATATGAAAGCTGACTTTAAAACATTAAAAGCATACTGCATATGCAGCAGTGACTCCAGCAGTCATATTACTGCATATGCAACAGTTACTTTCATTCATAAACCTGAGGATAACATGTCATATTACATAACAACCAAAAGTGAACCATCTAAGTATTCAGGAATGAACAGCCATTTTAAACGTTAAATAATTATTCATGAAATTAAAAATTAAACGCAAATTAATGGTAAATGACATAATTACCCTTCATTTAACAGCTGGAAATAACATTAGTTAGGTTTTGGATGGATTTGGCAGTAAATTATAAACTTTAAGGGTCCAGGTGATAAAAAAAACTTTTTTGGATGGATATGGAAAATTTGGTTAAAACTCAAGGACGAAATTGGCAATTTACTCTTTGAGTAAATTACGAGTTTTGTCCTTTACATTTACACCAAAATGCAGACGTTGTCCATTAGCGTAAAAGTTGACAAGTTTTGTACTTAATGTTTTAAAATATTGCATGTTATGTCCTTTAGGGCAAACTCAGTTAGATTTTTTAGTTAAATCAGATTACACAAGGGTATTTTAGTCTTTTTACATATTTATTTAATATTATTTAAAAAACTAAAACAAAATATTTTAAAAACTTATCACCACCACCATCGATTCTCTGTCTCCCACCACCCCCATCAACACACCACCTTCACCCACCACCGCCACAACTACTTTCTCTCTACCAGACTACCACCACCATCATTTCCACAATCACCACCCCACCGGAACCCTAACCCCAACCTGCAACAACTCAAATCAGCAACCAATACCATTAATGTCGCAACCCCCGATCCCTTATCTGTCCCGGGAACGGGCGGACGCGAACTCAGTGTTGGTGGTATCGGTGTTTATTAATTTGGCAGCGGAATTACATCAGGACCGTAGTTAGGAAATTTTTATCAGAGTAAAACCACCATATTTTATATTAATAACCACATGGGTAAACCCCAAGTTTCTTATTACAACATAGGGATAAACCCTATTTTATTGAATTTAAAAAATTGTATTTTAGATAACTTTTATAGCCACATATTTTCCAAGCCATCAGTGCTCTCGAGCTGGCTTTTTCCCAGTTGGCTTTCACATTGTGTTACCTGAAACGTGTTTTAAAAACATTTGTCAGTGGGAAATACTGGTGAGTGAATCCCAATTTACTCAAGAAAAGTTTCATCAATTAACACAGTATTGAGAGCGATCACAATGTTTATTTCTACACAATTACTCATTCAGTACTTGCCACTCGACCGTATCTATGGCTATGGTCATATCACACATTGGCTAACTCGTTGTCCAATTGTGAAGGTTATCAAGTAATGTATACAAAATCCCATAATACCGGCAGTAATTGAAGAACTACAAACACTCAATCACTGCTTAATCGCATTGTAAAATATTTAAGGTTTTGTAAAAATAGATAAAAGCATTTATAAAAAGAGGATAAACTCACATTGCTATCTTAGGCTTCGTTTAAGGGTTTCCTGGTGTTAATCTATAATTTACACAAATGTACATATGTTAGTATAATAACCCTTTAATTATATTAACTATACCCTCCCCGAGACGGTATTCCAACAACTACGTCGGGCAGAACCACGATAGTCGTTACGGAACCCTAAATCAATCGGGCAGCGTATCTAATATGAAACTGGGGTTATAATACTTACAACGGAGCAGAACCTCGCTAATTAGGGGGATATAATACCTGTATATTATGCCTACTATCAGATTTTCGAGGTAAAGAAAAGAAAATGAACGATTTGTGTTTGAAGCCCGAGGCCTTCTTATATAGGGCCTGATTCTGGGTTTCTCGCGGCCCGCGTAAGATGTAGCAAGGGTCTACGCGGCCCGCGTAGTAGGGGGTCTAGGTGTAGCTGATCCGGGTCACTTAGTAGGTTCAACACGTTGATGACACGTGTCGCCACCAGATGAGGCCTCGTTTATCACCTTGTCGCGGCCCGCGTAAACTTAAGAGATAGTTTACGCGTGCCGTGTAAACTTATAAATTTTTGTTTTTTATTTATTTTTAATGATATAATGTATTTTGGGTTCGGTTTTCACGTATGGGGTGTATTTCAAGACATATAGGGGTATTCTAAAATATATTAGGGTGTCAGAAAAATAATTTGGAGGGTTGTTATATCCTCCCCACCTTGTTTTAGAACTCGTCCTCGAGGTCTACTGGAACAAGTGTGGATATTTTCTTTGCATTTCTGATTCAAGTTCCCATGTGTATTCTGGTCCTCTTTTGGAGTTCCACTTCACTTTGACCAGAACTAATCTTTTGTGCTTGAGGTTCTTGACTTTTCTATCTTCAATTTGTAGAGGTCTTTCTACAAACTTTAATTGTTCATTTACCTCTATATCCTTAAGAGGCACAACTAATGATTCATCAGCTAAGCATTTCTTGAGATTAGATACATGAAATACATCATGTATTCCTGCCATTTCCCCTGGCAGTTGTAGCTGATAGGCTACAGGTCATATTCTTCTAATAATCTCAAAAGGTCCAACATACCTGGGACTTAGCTTTCCCCCTTTGATGAATCTTACCACTCCTTTCCAAGGAGAGACTTTTAATAACACCTTATCTCCTACCTGAAATTCCAACGGATTTCGCCTGTTATTAGCATAACTCTTTTGTCTATCACGTGCTGCTTTCAGTCGTTCATTGACTTAAATGATTTTGTCTGTTGTTTCTTGCACTATCTCAGGTCCAGATAGTTGCTTTTCTCCAATTTCTGCCCAACAGACTGGGGTTTGGCACTTTCGTCCATAAAGTGCTTCGAATGGTGCAGCATTGATACTTGTGTGATAACTATTATTATAAGAAAATTCTATCAATGGTAAGTGATCGTCCCAATTACCTCTGAAATCAATTACACAAGCTCTCAGCATGTCTTCCATTGTCTGAATTGTCCTTTCGCTTTGTCCATCCGTTTGAGGATGATAAGTTGTGCTTAGATTCAACTTGGTTCCCATTGCTTTTTGGAAACTTGTCCAAAAATTAGAGGTAAAACGACTATCTCTATCAGAAACAATTGATAAAGGAATACCATGTAATGAAACTATTTCATTTACATATAATTTAGCTAATTGTTCCATACCGAATGTTTCCTTCATTGGTAGAAAATGAGCTGACTTAGTTAGCCTGTCTACAATCACCCAGATTGTATCATTACCTTTTCTTGTTTTGGGTAATTTAGTAACAAAATCCATTGTTATTAATTCCCATTTCCATACTGGCATCTCTAACTGTTGTAATAAACCTGAAGGTTTCTGATGTTCAGCTTTAACTTGTGAATAGGTTAAACATTTTGCAACATAAGCTGCTATATCCTTTTTCATTCCTATCCACCAGAAATTCTTTCTTAAGTCTTGATACATCTTATCACTTCCAGGATGCATTGTATACTTAGACTTATGGGCTTCTTCTAATATAAGGTGGCGTAAGTTTCCTAATTTAGGTATCCACATTCTTTTCTTATGGAATCTCCAAATTCCATCTGTTCCTTGTTCTAGTTCCTTAATTATTCCTTTTAATTTTTCAGTATCATCCTTGATTACTGATTCTTGTGCTTTTCTAATCTGCTCATTTAAATCTACTTGTAGATTTAATTTAAAAGAACGTATCCTTTTTGGCTTTTCATGATACTTTCGGCTTAAAGCATTAGCAACTACATTTGCTTTTCCTGCATGATACTGGATATCACAATCATAATCACTAAGCATCTCCATCCAGCGTCTTTGTCTCATATTCAATTCCTTTTGCCCAAAGATATACCTTAAACTCTTATGATCGGTAAAAACAGTAAACTTACTACCGTATAGGTAATGTCTCCAAATCTTAAGAGCAAAAATTATAACTCCTAATTCTAAATCATGAGTGGAAAAATTCCCTTCATGATTCTTAAGTTGTCTGGATGCATAAGCTATAACCTTTTGACGTTGCATTAATACACATCCATAACCTAATTTAGAAGCGTCACAATAGATTACAAAATCTTCAGTTCCTTCTGGTAATGCTAATATAGGTGTATGGGTTAATCTTTGCTTAAGAGTTCTAAATGCTTCTTCTTGTTTTTTCCCCATTCAAACTTAACGGATTTACAGGTTAGCTTAGTTAAGGGAATGGCTATTTTAGAAAAATCTTGAATAAATCTTCTGTAATAACCAGCTAATCCTAAGAAACTTCTAACCTCAGTTGGTGACTCAGGGGTTTTCCATTTAGTAATTGCCTCGATTTTGGTTGGATCTACATGAATTCCTTCATGATTGACTAGGTGTCCGAGAAATTGTACCTGTTCTAACCAAAACTCACACTTCGAAAACTTAGCATAAAGCTTTTCCTTTCTTAATAAACTTAGAAGTGCGTGCAAATGCTTGGCGTGTTCCTCTTTACTCTTAGAGTAAATGAGAATATCATCTATAAAAACAATTATGAATTGATCCAAATATGGCTTACATATTCGGTTCATCATGTCCATAAATGCAGCTGGGGCATTGGTTAAACCAAATGGCATGACAGTAAATTCATGATGACCATACCTTGTTCGAAAGGCAGTTTTAGGAATGTCCTCTACCTGTACTTTTAATTGATGATATCCTGACCTTAAATCGATTTTTGAGAAAAATCATGCTCCTTGCAATTGATCAAACAGATCATCTATTCTTAGTAATGGATACCGATTCTTAATAGTGACCTTGTTCAATTCATGGTAGTCAATGCACATACGCAATGATCCGTCTTTCTTTTTAACGAACAAAATTGGTGCTCCCCATGGTGATGAACTTGGCTGTATGAATCCTTTCTCCAACAATTCGTCCAATTGTTTCTTCAGTTCTTGCATTTCTGCAGGTGCCAAACGGTAGGGTGCTTTGGCAATGGGTGCTGTCCCTGGTATTAAATGGATTCTGAATTCAACTTCCCTGTCTGGTGGTAGTCCTGGTAATTCTTCAGGAAATATATCTGAAAACTGAGATACTACTGGGATATCTCTTAATTCCTTTCCTTTAGTGTTAGTGATTATAGAAATCAAATACACTAATGATCATTTTCTTATGTAACTTGCTGTTTTCATCACAGAGATGAATTTTGTGGATCTAGAGATTTTATTTCCTTTAATTGTGATCTTTTCACCCCTTGGTGAATTTACTTGAATTGACTTTTGATCACACAAAATACTGGCTTTATTGGCTATTAACCAATCCATTCCTAATACAATATCAAATCCTGCCAGATTCATGGGGTAAAGGTTTGCAATAAATTTCTGATTTCGAATTTCTATTCTTGCTCCCTGCAAGATTTCAGAAATCTTAATGGTTTCTCCATAGGCTGTCTCTACTAGACATTCTTGTGGGAGTTTAGTTAATGGTTGATTGAGTAATTTGCAAAATGAAGTATTAATAAAACTTTGGTTCGCACCAGAGTCAAATAATACTTTAACAAAAACATCATTAATTAAAAACGTACCAGTGATCACATCCGGGATCATCTTTGCTTCTTCTACAGTCAGAACAAATGCTCTAGCATTTTTAGTATTCTTGTTGTTCGTAGCTGGAGCTAGTTTTGGACAGTTTGGCTTGATGTGGCCTTGTTCTCCGCAGTTGTAGCATATCCTGCTGTTTTTCTTCCTGCAATCTTCTTCCTTGTGTCCCGATATTTTGCAGAAGTTACAGTATATGGAGCATCTTCCTGAATGCCTCCTTTTGCAATTCTTACAGTAGGGTGCAGAGGTAGAGCCTACATTTCTCCCACGGTTAGAATTTCCAGAACGAAATTCTTGTGTAAGCTTCTGGGTTAGGTTCCTTCTCTGATCCTCTTCTCGGGTACGGACTAACTCATCAGTCAAGGTATTTGCTAGTTCTACAGCTTCTTCTATGGTTTGAGGTCTAGCTGCCTTGACTACATGTCTGATCTCTCCAATTAATCCCCAGATATAACGGGAGATTAATACTAGTTCAGGTGAAGCAAGGGTTGGCACTATTCTAGCATATTCAAAGAATAACTTAGTGTATCCCTTACTATCCACTCCATTCATCCTAAGGTTTAGGAATTTATTTGCTATCTGTTCCTTCTCATTAGGTGGGCAGAATTTCCTTTCCACCTTGTCCTTAAATTCTTCCCATTCCATATTATAGGTTCTATCACTTCCCCTTGACTGGAGGATAGTGTTCCACCATTCTAGTGCTGAATTCTTAAACAGATTAGAAGCAAACAGTATTTTATCTTCTTCTGCGCACTTACTTATTCTTAAGACTGCTTCAGTTTTCTCTATCCAGCGTAAAGCTGCAATGGCCCCTTCATTGCCCGAGAATTCCATTGGTTTACAACACCAGAATTCTTTATAAGAACAACCATAAGGCATGGTTCTTCTTCTTTTGGAATTAGGCACTTGAAGTATAGGTACATTGTTCACGCTGTTTTCAGGTTTAGTTGGTCGTTTACTACTATGTTTACTCTTGTTATCGGCTTCCTTAACATTTCGGATAATGAATGGCATTGCATCTATTATTCCTTGTGCTACTATGTGTTGGATCGCACTGTTGTCCACTTGATTTCCATTGTTATCATGATTCAGATTATCATTATTCAGATTATCATCATTCTGGTTTTCCGGGTTATTATCCAGATTCACTTGGTCAGCCATCTGAATTTTAAACATTTGCCAATTATTAATATCACAGAATAATTAATAGTTTAGGCAACAACCACACAATACACACATTTAGTCAAAAGCGTCGGGCTTTGCGACTTTACTCTTTCTATATAGTATGCGTCAAATACACACTAGGACTGGAATTGAAAATTACATTACTACTATGCCTCGTTAACCACAAAGTGGTCTATACTACGATAGATTTATTATTATTACACATATATATTATATTATTTTATTATTATTACCAACTTCACCATCACCTTCACGGATATGGATTCCTCCCGAAATCCATATGACGCTCATCGTATTTCCATACGAGTTGCTCTCCTACATACCTCATTCTCTCACTACTCTCTAAGATTTCTTCTCCGAAAGTTCGGAGTTCTTGCAAATTCTCTGCACTCATTGGGGGTGCAGGTGCGGGTTTGGCGGTTCAACTATTAATATAAGTTAGTGTTTACTGCTGTAGTGGCTAACATGTAGAGATTTGCCCATTGTTCATCTAATTTATCTTCCCATTGTGGGTTATTACCTATTTCCTGAGTTTCCTTATTAATCATCACTCCTTTTGGTTGTGACTTCTTTATTTTCTCTTGACTTTTTCTAATAATCCAACTTCTTTTCTTAGTGGTAAGTGGTTTCTCAGACTGTGCCTTACGAATAAATATTCCTTCCTCAGTATCTGCAGAGTATCTTGAGGAGTTTGGTTGAAATGAGGTTCCCTTATCTTTTGGTAAACTATCTAATTGACGATAGATGTCCGAAATTCTTTGCTTACCCATACTGTAAACTAATAAATAGTCAAATAACACATAACAATAAAATACAGATATGCACGTATTTTCATAATTTATTTCCTAACAATTTAGATAATATATTGATGTCAGCAGAACACTTCTTTGGCTGAATCAGTGGCTAGGCTCTGATACCACCTCTTGTCGCAACCCCCGATCCCTTATCTGTCCCGGGAACGGGCGGACGCGAACTCAGTGTTGGTGGTATCGGTGTTTATTAATTTGGCTGCGGAATTACATCAGGACCGTAGTTAGGAAATGTTTATCAGAGTAAAACCATCATATTTTATATTAATAACCACATGGGTAAACCCCAAGTTTCTTATTACAACATAGGGATAAACCCTATTTTATTGAATTTAAAACATCGTATTTTAGATAACTTTTATAGCCACATATTTTCCAAGCCGTCAGTGCTCTCGAGCTGGCTTTTTCCCAGTTGGCTTTCACATTGTGTTACCTGAAACGTGTTTTAAAAACATTTGTCAGTGGGAAATACTGGTGAGTGAATCCCAATTTACTCAAGAAAAGTTTCATCAATTAACACAGTATTGAGAGCGATCACAATGTTTATTTCTACACAATTACTCATTCAGTACTTGCCACTCGACCGTATCTATGGCTATGGTCATATCACACATTGGCTAACTCGTTGTCCAATTGTGAAGGTTATCAAGTAATGTATACGAAACCCCATAATACCGGCAGTAATTGAAGAACTACAAAGACTCAATCACTGCTTAATCCCATTGTAAAACATTTAAGGTTTTGTAAAAATAGATAAAAGCATTTACAAAAAGAGAATAAACTCACATTGCTATCTTAGGCTTCGTTTAAGGGTTCCCTGGTGTTAATCTATAATTTACATAAATGTACATATGTTAGTATAATAACCCTTTAATTATATTAACGATACCCTCCCCGAGACGGTATTCCAACAACTACGTCGGGCAGAACCACGACAGTCGTTACGGAACCCTAAATCAATCGGGCAGCGTATCTAATATGAAACTGGGGTTATAATACTTACAACGGAGCAGAACCTCGCTAATTAGGGGGATATAATACCCGTATATTATGCCTACTATCAGATTTTCGAGGTAAAGAAAAGAAAATGAACGATTTGTGTTTGAAGCTCGAGGCCTTCTTATATAGGGTCTGATTCTGGGTTTCTCGCGGCCCGCGTAAGATGTAGCAAGGGTCTACGCGGCCCGCGTAGTAGGGGGGTCTAGGTGTAGCTGATCCGGGTCACTTAGTAGGTTCAACACGTTGATGACACGTGTCGCCACCAGATGAGGCCTCGTTTATCACCTTGTCGCGGCCCACGTAAACTTAAGAGATAGTTTACGCGCGCCGCGTAAACTTATAAATTTTTGTTTTTTATTTATTTTTAATGATATAACGTATTTTGGGCTCGGTTTTCACGTATGGGGTGTATTTCAAGACATATAGGGGTATTCTAAAATATATTAGGGTGTCAGAAAAATAATTTTGAGGGTTGTTATAATTAAACCCACCACCCCCACTGGAACCCTAACCCAAGAACCTGCAAACCACCCAAATCAGCAACCACCACCATTAAAATCCACCACCCCATCCACCATCACGACCCCCCACCGTCTCCATCATCACCACCCTCACCGAAACCCTAATCCCAAACAACCTGCAAACTATGGAGGTAATAATCATTTTCCAATTTCCAAAGCTTGTCGATTGATATTCTCTCCATGGCTCCATTTGCAACGTTTCATTGCTCAATACATCTATAAACCCTTCTGTCCGCTCCTGTTAATTTCCTCTTGCTTTTTAAATCTAATAATTCAACAGACCAATGTCGTCGTCGTGGATTAACCGGCCACCTGTTCAAACTCTTACAATCTGAGTATCTTCATCGATTCGTCTGTGTTTTGTGTTCTGCTGATTTTCTTGACCAGAGGTAATTCGTATTCATTTTTTTATAAATTGTACAGCTTACTAGTTCTTTCATGATCAATAGTGCTATAAAGATCTATAAAGCCAAAGCGTGTTTGATATCAAGCCTTTATAACTAGTCCCTAAACATAAGTTATTTTACAGAATAGCCCCTGAAGAGATAAAATGACAAGAATACCCTCATGTGTAAGGCACATGACCAAATTTAACCAAAAAATCTAACTAGGTTTAGCCTAAAGGACATAACGTGCAAGATTTTAAAACATTAAGTACAAAACTTGTCAACTTTTGCGCTAAAGGACAGCGCCTGCAATTTGGTATAAACGTAAAGGATAAAACTTGTAATTTACTCTTTTTATTTTTTGTTTATAATACACTTCATTTTTTTATTAAATGTATTGCATAAGAACCAAAGTTTTATTGCTTACATTTGACACCATCTTGTTACATGTTAATGGGGTGTATATGTGACAAAAATACATTGTCTAGTACACAAATACACTAGGGTACACATATTAGGTCATGTTACATTGCATAGAAAAAGATTAAGGTTTGATGTACATTAATCAAAAGGTTAACTATTTGATACAACTTAATCAATATGAATGATATGATGCAAATTAATTATAGATGAAAATTTGATGCGAGTCGATACACATGTTTGTTGACACATAACATTCAAAGATAGATTTGAACATGGTTTGATATGTATGATTAAAAATTTAGAAGTTTGTGTTCTTCTTAGTGAGAGATTCTTAACAAAATTAGAGCAGTGAATGTGATGTTTATTATTAAGTTGTGACTGAGAAAATACGTAATTGCACTATATTGGATTATTGGTGTGAGAAATTGCAAAAAAGGTTTCCTATATGGGTGGGTGAAGTGAAGTCAAGATGTTCATTAAAAATTTTAATATTCCGTTTAAAGCTATTTATTTAACTCGACTATTTTTCATTTCTTTGGGCTATAAAACCGAGGTTTGTACTTCAATTCTAAACACATAATACAACGACGGATTTCTTTAATTAATCATGTCAATCTGTATGACTTGAACTCAAGATCTTCAAACCTAGTTGTTCCTAAAGGTTTTGACTTTGTCAATGGGCCACCAACTTCATTGGTAGCAAAACAGAAATAAGAAATTCAAATGTTATGTTATCTCTCAAAGGAAGTAAAAAACCTAAAAATCGAACCGAGTCGAGTTCAGCCCAAAAAAAATTCCAAAACTTTCTAAAACTGAAATCGAACAGTTGCAATTTTCAAAAACCAAGCATTTTTGTTTTGGATTTTGATTTTAATACAGAGCCACACAATACTCATCTCTACTTAGTTTTAAATACATAAAGTACAAAGCATTAAAAATTATATGGTTTGGTGGTAAATTACTTAGTTTTAAATACATAAAGTACAAAGCTTTAAAATTATACAGTTTGGTGGTAAATACCAAATTACATTAACAATATGGTCCACTTTTACTTTTGTAATAAACAAATATTTTATCGTTTGAGAAAAAAATTAACGTAAGATACAACATATGTTTTTCAATGTCAAGAAACAACAAATCACTCATCCTTAATGTCTTTCCGTTATGACATATTTGTTTTGCTATCGTGGTGTTGTACCTTCATGAAATCTTCGTCAGAGGGAAAAAAAGGTCGGTTCAAAATTGAATTTTTTTGGGCTACTAAAAAGTTACACAAGTAGTGGGGTCTAACTTGTAAAGGAGTCAAGCCGGTCGTAAGCTACTTGAGTTGAGATCAGCTCATTAAAGGCTTAAATTGAGGCGAGCATAAATGAGTCAGGTTCAAGCTTGAAAAATTATTATGTATAAAATTATTATAAAAATAACTAAATAATATAATTTATGTTATATATAAGCATTATAATTAGATATAAGAAAAATAACAATTAGGGGTTGGTTAACGTACAATTTGTGTTAACGTACGATGCGTACGGGATTGAATTACAACATGCGAGTTTTTCTTTATAACGTGCGATTTTGTTTTTTACACAAAATGCGATTTTAAAATTATCAACATGCGATTTTTTTAATACAACATGCGATTTGTGTTTTCATACAACATGCGGCTTTTTTTATAACATGTGATTGAAGTTTATAAAGTGCGAACTTCAAATCTCGTATGCTCGTATGATAAGGCATATTTTACATTACACTTTCACATAACAATTATAGATGTTCATAAATAAATCAATTAATGCTGAATGAGTCAGGTTCAAGCTTTAAAAACTACTAATGAGTCAAGTTCAAACTTTAGAAATATAGCTTAAAATAAACTGAGCTTGAACACAGGCTCTCGTTAGTCGTAAGTTAAGGGGACGAGCTTGAACTAGACGAGCTTAGACTCGACTTGTTTACACCCCTAATAAGTAGAACAAAGTTAGAATTTTTTAAGGGTGTAACAATAATTACAATGCATGTAAAAGTTGAGTAAAAGACTACCTGACTCGTGATGATTTAGGTCCGTAGATACAAAAAGTTACAAGACATTCAATAAAAGTCACTTGTGTAGTGTCGGATGCAGGAACTTTCAGTGGGTACGTTTTGATAGATTCTTACTATTTTTTTTTTCAAATCATATAAAATTCTTACTATTTTTTTCCAGACCCATTGGGTTCATGTGAACTCACAAAATATGGTTGGATCTGCCACTGCTTGTGTGTATGTATTTTTGTTAAAATCAATATATTATACATATATGAAGTCTCCATGAACAGTATTTTTAATTTGAATTTAATAATAAACAATTATAGCACAATATAGATTGTAATTTTAAGTCTCCATTAATGATATTTCTAATTCTAATTTAACAATTAAACATTATAGCACAAGTGGAGGGTTCAAATGAGAATAATTTTTTTGTAAGAAGAAAAAAGAAGAATTTTCAACCAATAAGAATGCTTCATTTTACTTCATTTAATATTTGCATTTAATTTTAATATAACGGTATATTGGTAAACTTACATAAATCATTAATTTGTATTCTTCCCCTTTAATAACAAGTAAATTAAATTTGTAACTTCTTTTCAAAATATATACTTTTTGCAAATTAAAAAAATAACTTAATTTGAAGTGTAGGATAAATTACGAGTTGTGTAAGATATATTTTGAGGTGTGTAGGATAAATTTCGACTGTGTAGGATAAAATTCTATAATGTGTAGGGTATATGTAGGAAAATTTTGATATGTGTAGGTTTTGTAGATTATATGTAGGATAATTAATGATTAGTTGACTAATTAATTAAAGAGAGAAAAATTAATGATAAGAGTTATAAATGAAATAGTATTTTACTAATATGCACTTTCTTCTTTTCTTCTCACATTAAATTTCTTCTCAAATGAACTTTCCCCTATAGCACAATAGATTGTGCTAACACCAGATGGTCAACTTTTTTTATATATATATTTAACCTTTCAAACGTAAAAAAGATAAATTCATCATAATTCCATGAATACAGTATTTTTAAAATAATTAATGTAATATTGTTTATAAATATTTAGTTGTTCTATATACATTAACATCGAACTCATATTTTTTTATTGTATCGGTTTTGATAATTATTATAAAACTTCATCTGCGATAATAAAACCGATATCTATACCGGTACCATGATGAACCGAACCAATATCATCCGAACATTAATTCAAATTCAAAGTGGTCATGAATAGTAAATATATTTTTTAATAGAATTTTTAAACTTTTTAATTATATTTTATTTACGATATAATTTGATTATTTTAGTAAATTGCATTCTATGTTTATTTTTTCTTCAATTTCGCGAGATAAATTTTTATTAATAACGTATATTGTGTCATATCGTACCAAACCGAATTGAAACTGGTTTTTTTTTCAACATTTTGATATAAATTTCATTGAAGACGGCTATCGTGCCACACCGATCGGTAATCGACCGAACAATATATGTATTAATACCGTATTTATATATGTTATTTTTGTTTTCGAAAAACTAACACCATGTCACTATCGTACCCTAACGAACAACATCGATACCGGTATCTGTGTTCATTTTTATTGTTTCCCGTTTCGATAATTTTCATTTATGCAACTCTATATGTGACCATAAACGAATATCAGTACGAGTACCTGGCGATCTAAACCGATCGATACCATTCGAACAACATCGGTGTCAGTACCGGTGTTCGTTTTTATCGTTTTTGGTCGATGTAAAACACGTATTGATTTCTATACCGAGTGCATGGATTGGATCGTACCGGTAGTGTAACGAACCAAACCGACATTGATCGAATGCCCGCGATAAAGTACCGCCGCAACGCGCGGACATATAACCTAGTTATGTATAATAAAGAACTTGTAACTAGTGTTATACATAAAGCCTCTTAAAATAATTTAAAAGAAAGGACAAATGAGGTGAAAGCCAACAAAATGGATGTGTGACAATAAACATTATAAAGTGAAACCAAAATTGGTGAGACATATTCTTGGTTGTCTGATTTATATGGTTCATTCTCATTGTGCCGGCCGTTGTAAAAGTGGACAAGAAATAGAATATGAGGTTGCCTTTACAAGGTACAATTACAATTGCACCAAGTACAATATTACAAAGCTCTACCCATTTCAAAATCTAACCATACATTTGCTCCATTTTAAGCCTATAAATACAACCATCATTAACCATCCATCTCCAACTTCTGAAATACTCTTAAATTAACCAATTAAACATACTTTAGTCTTGAAAATTCAAAATCATGGGTGTCTTGACTTATACCGATGAGCAGACTTCACCGGTCCTTCCGGCGAGAATTTTCAAGGCCTCTATTGTCGACTCATACAACTTCATGCCAAAACTTTTGCCGGAGGCTATTAAAAGCGTCGAACTTATAAAAGGTGACGGTGGGGCCGGAAGCATAAAGCAGATTAACTATGTTGGAGGTAAGTAATAGGTTATTATTATATGCGGTTAGTAGTTGTACGACGAGGTAACATATTCAAATAGATTCGGATTGAAAAGTGAAACATATCAAACTGACTTTGAATTGCTAAAAGTTCACTTTTAAGTATGTGATTAATTTAATACTAATTTAATATATGTTTTTTCTTGTATGCAGGTTTCACAAAGCACCACATAGATGAAATCGATGAGAAAGCACTTACCTATAAGTACACTTTGATCGAAGGAAACGGTATCTCAGACAAGATCGAAAAGGTATCTTATGATATCAAGTTTGAAACTTCACCTGACGGTGGAAGCATCGCCAAGATGACCACAACTATTTACACACATGGCGATTTTGAAATCAAGGAAGACGAACTTAAGGCCGGCAGAGAAAAGTTTTTAGGGCTTTACAAGGTTATTGAAGCCTACCTTATCAACAACCCGGATGCATATGTTTAAAGATTTTCATTTTAAAATTGTGGTGTAGCCATATTTGGCATACTCAATATTTCCGTTGTTTCTCTTTATATAAACATCACATCATTAATAAAGTTTGACATTTGAATAACATTAGAGAAGAAAAACTCTAGGTTTAGCATTTGAACGTCCTCGCACGTTGTCCATGTGTGAATGTAAATACAAGGGGACAACTAAACTCTGATAGTTTAGTAAATTTATTTTTTAACTTCTAAGGGTGAAGGGAGTGGTTAAACAGGTGAAAGTGGCAAACTTCAAAATGGACCAATCAGAGTGTGCCATGTCAGCAAGTGTGAAGAGTTTAAACTTTGGTGAAAAGTGTTGGCAGTGGTTAGACACTTGAAAGTGGCAAACTTTTTTTATTATTATTTTTTTTCCACCTCCACCACCACCGGTTCCACCTCCACCGCCACCGGTTCCACCTCCATCACCACCGGTTCCACCTCCATCACCACTCTACACCACCATCGGTTCCACCTCCATTACCACCGGTTCCACCTCCATCACGTTCACCTCCACCACCACCGGAAAAAATGGCGGCTGAAGGTGATGACGGTGTTTGGTCGGAAAAAATGGCGGCTGTTGATGCAACAAATACAAGACCAACGGTGGTAGCTGGGCTGGTTAGGCAAAAGGGTTGAAGGGTTCAACTTTGCCTAACGCAGGTCGTGGGGTCCCCCCACGTTTGCAAAACGTGGAAGGAGGTTCACTAGTTAGTTTTTGTTATTTGCTGGAGATCCTTCTCTGAATTGTATCCAGATTCGGATGTGGGAGCAAATAGAATGTGTGTGGTGTATGTGAAAAGGAGTGACTCGCATGTAAGCAAGTACTCGATGTGAATGACCAGAGATTAGAGAATCAGAGCTGGCCAGGAGATGTTTTCTGAAGTAAATGAAGTGTCAATTTATAAGAGAAGACATCTCCCGAAGTAGAATACATTTGACTAGTGACCTTGCTTGCAGTGAGGGGCTTACCCGTTTGGGGGTTAAAGCCTTTTGACCCCTGGATAATAGCGTGTGTCTTGCAGACCTGCGCTGCTTTTGCGGCTGGTGGGTTGGTGGAGCTTTTCGGAGATGTGACTTGTTTACTGTTCTCGTATTGCTTTACTCCATCTCCTCAGCATTTCAACCATTGAACCTTTTAACCTTTTGGACGCTCATATATTTAGTCATTTTATTTAGTCTTGGGCTACCCCCGTCATCAGCCCCCCAAGTCAGGGGTTTTTGAGGAAGGAGCTCAAAGACTTCTGACTTTTATACGTGTTTTTTATTGCTCAAAGGCTTCGAAGGTTCAAGGATCGGAAGGTTGGAACGGTTTTTGAATTTCGGAATTTGACAAGACAGTTGACAAGACTTGTGGCAGTTTGTCAGGCGGCGGTTTTTAAATTTTTTGTCTCTTCATAATTATCCCTAATCTCATTTATTTTCTCATTTTCTTTTTGAAGAACATAACTTGCTCTTTTATTTCTCTCAAGTTTCCCCTTTTCATTCAAAATCAGGTTAGTTCCATTTCTTTCATTTTCTCTTTAATTGTTCGTAGTCATGGGTGCTCGGAAGGATATGGCAAAATCCTTCTCTCGACTGACCCATGAGGAAGTCGATTTATTTTGTGTAGAATGGGGAATAGGGACAAAGTATAAACCGGTTGCACCGGCTTGCGATAAATCCATCAATGCCTGTCCTTCTGGTATGATTGCCTTGTATTGCCGTCATTTTGAGTTTTCAAACCTTCGTTATCCGTTTTCAAACTTTGTTTTGAATGTATTGGAATATTATCGGATGTCTTTTGGTCAAGTTCATCCCCTAGGCATGGCTAGGGTTTTGCATTTTGAAATTCTGTGCCGGGCCTGTGGGTATGATCCATCTTTGTTGTCCTTCCATCGCTTTTTCCGGCTTGCTAAGAATGGTGATTGGTTCACCTTTGAAACCAGTCAAGTTGACACTTGCTTAATCTCGTCCATGGTTTCTACACTTGGGGTGTGGAAAGATCGGTTTTTCTGGGTGTCGGAGGAAATTGTCCCTTTCAAACCTGTTTGGAGACACCCAGATGCTGTTCTGAACGAGCCGAAGCCCTCTGATTCCGAGATAAACACTCGCTTCTTAGAGATTCTTAGGGAGTGTCCTTCTAGGCTTCGTCCTTTCCCTGAGCATTTGTTGGTGTTGTTGGGTGTAAGTAAGTTGTGGGAAAAGGCTAACCGGGATCCGGTGCTTATTAGAGATGGGAAGGGTATGCATTTATTCTTTTCTTGCTTTTTTGTTCCTTTCTATTTATTTGCTTATGTGCTTTTATGTTTGTGTTGTAGCTATGTCTGCCTTGGATTTTATCAAAAGCGATGATACTTCTGACGTTGTTTTTGATGATGTTGCTGCTACCCCTGACGAGGTGCAGTTGTTAAGGGTGCCGATTATAGGTTTGAGGGTTCTGGTTATGTCAATGTTCCGAATGTCAAAGGCTTCACCAAGGTTACCGCGTCCAAAGGTTCCACTCGTCGTTCTCAACGTCATCTGAAGGGTGTTGATCAGCCCTCTGGCTCAGAGCCTATTGACGTTAGTGATGATATCGAGGCATCAGAGGATCAAGCTGTGGATGTTGGTAAAGGCAAGGAAAAGGAGTTGATTGTTTCAAGCAAGAAGAAGAAATTGGTTAAGAGGGGTACTATTTCTGCTATTGAAGGTTCGTCGGCCAAAACTGTTGAAAGCTTCGAGGGTTCAGAGGACATTTATGTGCCCAATTGGAAGGTTAAGGTTGGTGACAATTTTAAGGATCCTGCTGTTTGTGCTGAAGCCTTGGCTCATTTTTCTCCCCCCGGTGTTCGAGATGCCATATCTGAGATGGAGGGTGATCATCTTATTTCTAGGATGATGCTTAGTTCCTGCAACCTTTCTGCCTTTTTGGCTGAAGGTGTCACTCGCTTTGCTAAAGGGATGCGGGGATATGAGGAGGCCTCTAAGAAGAAGGAGAAAATGAAAGCTTCAATTGCTGCTATGAAGAAGGAAATTGAGATTTTTTCTGAGAAGGAACTGGCTTGGGTTAAGAAAGAGGAGGAGTCGACAAAGAGGCACGAAATTGAGATGGGTGATCTCAAGAAGAGCTTTGAAGCCAGCCTGTTGAAACTGAAAGCTAACCGGGAGACCTTGGCTGTGCAAAAGAAGGCTTTTGCTAAAGAGAAGGATGGCTTGAAGACTTTAGTTGCACAGGCTACTGCAGATAACCAATGGCTCATTGAGCAGGGTTTTCGCCAAGTGGTTACTTATCTGTAACATTCCAAAGAGTTTAACTCTGCTCTTGGTGATGTTTATACTAAACTACTCAACCTGGGAAAACACCAAGGTCTTATTGCAGGTTATAAGCTTCACGAGTCTGGCAACCCTTTGGAGAAATCTCCTCTGTACCGTCCCGAGGCTTCTGACGTCTTTAAGAGTTCCGTGGAGCAAATGGAGAGGTTATCATACCCGTATGTGAGTCAAGTTGCCTCTTGTTATGGTAAGCCTCTCTCTGCTTTACAGGAACTGAAGCCGGATGGTTTGAATGAAAAGTTATGCGCTGAACTGCTTGGCTCCCCTTCGAGGAAACGTTCCTTTTCGGGAGATAGTGAAGATACTTTTTCTGGGGAGGCCGATGCTCCAAAGGATGTCAGTTTGGAGGTTTCAGATGTTGATGATCAAGGTCCGAAGGCTAAGAAGGTTAAGAAGACTAAGAAGGCCAAAGGTAGCATTTCTGGGGCTACTAAGCCTTCTGTTGATGCCTAAAATTTGTAGCTTTCTTAGCACTTTGTTAAAACAATTCATGGTTTGTAACCGTTAAACAATATTAGGTTTTCGGGGATCCTTAAGGTTCCTTTTGGTTGTGTTGAAGGCCTATATGGCCATTTGAACAATAGTTGAATTTGCAAGTTACTAGGACTTGCCTTAACTTGTATTTGAAAGTCTTTTAGGGCTTTCTTTGACATAGTATGGTGCTTAACTATTTTCTGTGTGTTATATTTTTACATTTGTGCCTATTTCGTTAAGGCAGTCTGTTTGGCTTTTAACCTTCCAAGCTTTT
This sequence comes from Helianthus tuberosus, assembly GCA_030545235.1. Lineage (NCBI taxonomy): Eukaryota > Viridiplantae > Streptophyta > Magnoliopsida > Asterales > Asteraceae > Helianthus > Helianthus tuberosus. The sequence continues at coordinate 174,077,092 of CM060413.1, forward strand.
TGGCTGTCTGTTAGTAGGTTGAAGCCTTTAAGGTTTCGAGATATTACCCGGGTGACTTGAAGCCTTGAAGGCTTCTTAGTTTTGTGACCTGACTTGGTTTGTATCTTTGTGATTTTTGTCCAAGTGATTTTGTTCTTTTAGATTGTCTTTGTCTTTTCGTAACTTTGTCTTTGTCGAGTTTGTGCTGCCCTTATGTTTTTTATACCTAAAAGGGTTCAGTGCTGCAGACACTTAGCCTTGGTATTTTTAACAAGAAGATATAGCACCTATCCTTCTTATCATTTCTTTGGTTTCCGTTTGACTTTTTCAAGCCTGTTTGCGGATTATATTTTTAAAGCTTAGGGAACATTTGGTGTAGGCTGTTCACACCCGTCTATGAGACAATTTTATGTTTTCTTAACAAGTCTCATGGAGTTGTATTGATTTAGGAACTCACCCCTTATATAGGTTCATTTAACCCTTGAACCTATTGAGCGATGTGGCCTGGGAGCTCATCCCCTTACATGGCCCTTGCCATGGAGTTTTTTGCTAGGTTCTCAACCTGATCTTAGGATAGAAAGACAAGTTTGATAAAACAACTTCATTCATTCAAGCAATACTTGCTTTTTACAACCGGTATTCCTAGTGTTGTTCGAGATACATTTTGATACAAACCAAACTTTCCTGTCTAAACATGGAACCTTTTTAGGGTTTTGCCATTCCAATGCCTAGGAAGCCTTTTGCCTTCTGAATCTGCTAGCTTGTAGGATCCCCCCTTGTGTGCCTCGAGGATGGTGTATGGGCCCTCCCATTTTGGGCCAAGCTTTCCTTGATTTTCCTTTTTGCTAGCTTCATTGTTTCTGAGGACCAGGTCTCCTGGCTTGAAATGTTCGTTCTTGACTTTCTTGTTGTAGTAACTTTCCATCTGTTGCTTGTATTTGGCTTCTTGAATTGCGGCTTGATCTCTTGCTTCTTCTAGGAGTTGTAAATTCAACATGGTCTCTTTTTGGTTTGTTTCGGGATCCATGTTGACAATTCTTTGGGTTACAACTCCTATCTCAGCGGGGATCACAGCCTCGGATCCAAATACCAAGCTATAAGGTGTTTTCTTGTGGCTTGTTTTTTCGGTTGTTCTAATTGCCCATAGGACGCCAGGAAATTCTTCAAGCCAGTTGCTTTCGTATCTTCCTAATCTTGTCTTGATGCCTTCTACTATGCTTCTATTTGTTCTCTCAACCTGACCGTTTGATTGTGGATAAGCCACAGAGCTAAAAACCTGATCGATTTTGTATTCCTTGCACCAAACGCTGAAAGGTTTCTCAGCAAATTGTCTTCCATTATCAGTGACAAGTACTCCCGGCAATCCATAACGGCAAATGATGTTTTCCCAAACAAAGTCAATGACCTGTTTTCCCGTGATCTTAGCGAGTGGTTTGATCTCGGGCCATTTGGTGAAATAATCTACTGCCACCAGTAAGAATTTTACTCCCCCTTTGCTTGGGGGAAATGGACCAACAATGTCCATCCCCCCATTTATGGAATGGCCATGCCGGGGTTATCGGGACTAAGTCATGTTTGGGACTTTTTGGAATTGGTGCATGAATTTGACAAGCATCACATTTCTTCAATTCTTCGGTTGTATCGCGGTGCATTGATGGCCAGAAATATCCAAGGTTCATGAGCTTTGCAACTACCGACCTAGCTCCAAAGTGGGCTCCGCATACACCTTCATGAATTTCCTTGATCAAATACTTACTTTGCTCAGGACCGACACATCTTAGCAAGGGAGCAAGGTAACCTCTTTTGTAAAGGGTCTCTCCTTGTAGTGTGTATTGCCTTGCCTTGATTTCAACCCTTTTAGCTTCCACTTGATCATTGGGTAATTCACCATTTTTAAGGAACTTTTTTATGGGAGTCATCCAGTTTGGATCTTCTTCGGTAACTACATCTTGAACTTCCAATTCATCGATTGATGGATTCTTCAATAATTCTACCAGCACCTTCTTGGTAAGGTGGGCAAAAGTGAGAGATGCAAGCTTACTTAAGGCATCAGCCTTTTTGTTTTGAGACCTGGGGATCTGTTTGATGTTGCAAGCTTGGAAGGTACTCATCAGTTCCTTGGATTTTTCTCTGTATTTTTTCATGTTGGGCTCTTTAGCTATGTAGCTATCATTCACTTGGTTTGAGACCAGCAACGAGTCTGTGAACACTTCAAGCTTTTCAATCTTCATCTCTTTAGCCAGCCTTAGGCCAGCTATTAGTGCTTCGTATTCAGCCTCGTTATTGGTGGTCTGAAAATCAAAACGGAGAGCATATGTTAATTTCAACCCTTCTAGATTGATCAAAATTAGCCCAGCCCCTGACCCTTCAACGCTTGAAGCCCCGTCGGTAAAAAGCTTCCAAGCTTCAGGGTTAGAAGGTTCAGTGGTGGTAGCGTTTACTTCAGTGGTCGTTTGGTTTGGGACTTCCACAATGAAATCAGCCAAGACTTAGCCCTTGATGGCTTTTCTTGGGACATAGGTGATGTTATGTTCACCTAGCTCTATGGCCCATTTGGCTAATCGTCCTGAGTTTTCAGGTTTTTCAAGCACACTCTTAATAGGTTGGTCGGTGACCACTTGTATGGGGTGTGCTTGGAAATACCTTTGAAGCCTTCTAGCTGTTTGAACTAGGGCTAGGGCAAGTTTTTCAAGGGGAGGGTATTTCGTTTCCGCTAATTTTAAAGTTTTGCTGAAAAAATAAACGGGTACCTGGGCCTTGTCTCGCTCAATGGTGAGGACTGCACTGATGGCCTCGTCAGTAATTGAGAGGTACACCGATATTAACTCCCCGGTTTTTGGTGCCGCAATATCTGGTAAGGAAGCTAGATGTTGCTTCATCTGGTTGAAAGCTTCTTCAGCTTCTTCAGTCCATTTGAAATCTTTTTTGTCTGAACAGTTCTTGAGCGTTTTGTAGAAGGGCAGAGATCTTTCGGCCAACTTTGAGGTAAAACGCTTCAAGGCTGCAAGCTTCCCGTTTAAGCTTTCAACCTCCTTCTTGGTTTTTGGTGGTTTGGTTTCGAGGACGGCTTTCACTTTGTTAGGGTTGGCTTTGATGCTTTGTTTTCCAACAATGTGACCCAAGAATTTTCCTTCCTCGAATCCGAATGAGCATTTTTCCGGATTGAGTTTCATGTTAACCTTTCTGAGGTTCTTGAAAGTTTCTTGAATATCATCTAGCATTTGATACTCTGTCTTGCTTTTGATCACCAAGTCGTCGACGTATGCCTCCATGTTTTTACCGATTTGGCTTGCAAAGGCTTTGTCAACGAGTCGTTGGTAGGTTGCTCCGGCATTTTTGAGACCAAAAGGCATCTTTTGATAGTAAAAGATCCCTTTGTCCGTGTGAAAGGCTGTTTTTTCCTCATCTTCTTTCTTCATGAGGATTTGGTGGTAACCTTTGTATGCATCAAGAAAGCATTTGAACGAGTAACCGGTGAGGGAGTCAACTTTGAGATCAATTTCCGGTAGTGGATAGCAATCCTTAGGGCAAGCCTTGTTAAGATCCTTGAAATCTATGCACATCCTCCATGAGTTGTCGGGTTTCTTGACTATAACCGGGTTTGCAACCCATGATTGGTACTTGACTTCTCGGAGAATGCCGGCTAACACAAGCTTTTCAACTTCTTGGCAGGCTGCCAGACTCCTCTCGGGTGTTAAGCTTCTTTTCTTTTGGACCACAGGCTTGACATCCGATGGTATTCTTAACTCGTGTTCAGCAATGTTTCGAGGGATTCCTGTCATATCTTTTGGACACCAAGCGAAGACGTTACAGCAGTTTTTTGAGATACGAAAGGGTCTCTTGAGAAAGGTTTGGATTGACCCTTATCCTTTGTTCAGGGTACTTGAGGTTTATGACCAACCTTTGCCTGTCTTCTTCGCTGTTTGAGTTTTCACCCTCAACCATGTAAGCTTCTTGAGAAGGTTGAAGGGTTGCTATGCCCCTCTCGGTAGGAAATTTGACTGTGCCATGGCCAACAGACACGGCCATGTAGAATGCACACTGCCCCGGTCTTCCGATGATCACGTCATAGCTTGAGGGGATGTTGATGACTACAAAGGTGAGCTGTTGGGTTCTTTCCTTCAAACCTTCGCTGAAACGAACATTAAGTGTTAGTTGCCCTAAAGGCTTGAGGGGTATATCGGCTATACCTTTTATAGAGGTTCCAGAGGGTTGAAGCCTTGAACGTTCTTCGTTGCTCAAACGGTTGAAGAATTTTTCGAACATGATTTCAGTGGTTGCCCCAGTGTCTATGTATGCCCTACATGTTTGTAACGTTCCCACGGTAGCTTCTACCACAAGAGGACTAGAGAGAGGGTCTTTCTCCGTTGGGGGGAAGCAGACACACTGAAGCTCCCAAGCCTCCAACCGCTGTCTTTTATGAGGAACCCTTCCATCGAAATCTACCATATTGACTTCCTTACCCTTTCCTTCAGCCATTTTGTCCCGGACTCCCTTCACCAAATGAGCGAGTTCTCCGGACTTAACGGCCTCTTCAATTCTTTTCTTGAGTTGGAAGCAATCATTGGTGTGATGGCCTTTCTCTTCGTGAAACTCACAGTATTGGGTGGAGTTCTCGTTTTTCCTGCTTTTGGGGAGAGGCCTAGGAGGCCAAAAGTTTTGTTTAACTTCCTCAGTTGCAAGGATTTCTTGAGGGGTTTTTGTGAGGGGTGTGAAACTTATGCCTTTTTCCCTGCTTGAAGGGTTCCGGCCTTCAGACCTTCGAGGGTCTGAACCCTTTGACCGTCTGTCATAGGAGTTGAAGTTCCCCCTTTTTCTAGCTGGACTATTGCTTCGCCAGCCGGATCCTCTTTTCCTTTGTTCTTTAATGTCTACCACCTCCTCTCCCCGGATGTGGGCTTCAGCCCTTTCGAGGGCTTCTTCCACGGTCTTGGGTAGGGATTTGTTGAAATCTCTTGTGAGATACTTAGAGGTAATGGCATTCATGAAACCAGCCACTCTCATTTTCTCGTCGGCCCCTACATAAGTCAGACCTTCCTTCTTGTATCGTTCAATGAAAGCACGAAGACTTTCATCATCACGTTGTTTTATCTGAAAGATCAGTGTTGCTTCTTTGACATATCGCCTTTGTTGGGAGAAATTGGCTAGGAAACCCTTGCTAAGATCGTCAAAGCTTCGAACGCTTTGAGCAGGCAAGTCGTTGAACCAGATTCTGGCGGATCCAACAAGAGTTTGCATAAACATTAAGCAACATTCAGCGTTTGACCATTTCTCACCGGTGAAGATCTGAAGATGGTCCTCAGGATCTTCAGTCCCATCATACGTCCTGATGTGGGGTGGCATCTTGATCTTTGCTTGGAAATCATAATCGGCTATCTGTCTTGAAAAGCAAGAGAGATTACTTGGCTTGTATGGTTTAGCCAAGTCTTCTTCAGCCCTTGCATCCACATTATTGCCATTGCCGTTATTTCCTTGAGTGGCTAGCACAATAAAGTGTTGCCACGGGAAGTTGGCCATCATCTGGGTCATCATGTTGGGCATGAGGTTGAAGCCTTGAAGGCTTCCTGGGGCAACTGAGCAGTTCACTCCAAGGGGAGTGCTCATAACAGCACTTCGTGCCAAAGGGAGCACTGACAGAGCTTGCTCCCACGTGGTTGTTGTGGATGCTGGAAAGCTTGTTGCTGGGGATTGTAGGAGCTGGTCAAGAGTTAGCTCATGTCCCAAAGGAGCACCACTAGTAATTGGTTGGGATGAGAAGAAAGGATGTACCGTGGGATTCGTCATTGTGGACAGATACGGGTGAGGGTTAGGAGGATTGCTAGGACCAGCCTCATTTCTAGTTGTGAAAGGAAGGGGAGGTGGCCCAGGAGACAACGTTGGTTCAGGCTCATCATAATCTAATCGAATCCTCACTCCTTTTTCTCTTTCTTTACTCACATGTTGGTTGAGAAGGGACCTCAACTCAAGGAAATTGTTGGCAACCCCTTCAGGGGTAAGTTCAACACGTGCCGGGGTGCCAGAGACACCGACATTGGGTGAAGGAACTCCGGATCTGGACGAAGTTGGTGTGTTGAAGGTGAGGAACTCGGGTGTGCTCCCCGGAGTTGAAAAAGAAGTTGGTATAGCCACGTGAGCTTGGCTACTACCTGGGGTAGAAGTGTTTGGGATCTGATTTACTTCTTCCGGGGATCCACTTTCAGACATGGTGATTTTAAGTGAAGAGAGCTACACTACTAGGTCTTTTTGAGAAGAAATAGCGGCGTAGCCCCACGGTGGGCGCCAACTTGTTGATGCAACAAATAAAAGACCAACGGTGGTAGCTGGGCTGGTTAGGCAAAAGGGTTGAAGGGTTCAACTTTGCCTAACGCAGGTCGTGGGGTCCCCCCACGTTTTTAAAACGTGGAAGGAGGTTCACTAGTTAGTTTTTGTTATTTGCTGGAGATCCTTCTCTGAATTGTATCCAGATTCGGATGTGGGAGCAAATAGAATGTGTGTGGTGTATGTGAAAAGGAGTGACTCGCATATAAGCAAGTACTCGATGTGAATGGCCAGAGATTAGAGAATCAGAGCTGGCCAGGGGATGTTTTCTAAAGTAAATGAAGTGTCAATTTATAAGAGAAGACATCTCCCGAAGTAGAATACATTTGACTAGTGACCTTGCTTGCAGTGAGGGGCTTACCCGTTTGGGGGTTAAAGCCTTTTGACCCCTGGATAATAGCGTGTGTCTTGCAGACCTGCGCTGCTTTTGCGGCTGGTGGGTTGGTGGAGCTTTTCGGAGATGTGACTTGTTTACTGTTCTCGTATTGCTTTACTCCATCTCCTCAGCATTTCAACCATTGAACCTTTTAACCTTTTGGACGCTCATATATTTAGTCATTTTATTTAGTCTTGGGCTACCCCCGTCATCAGCGGCTGAAGTGGGTTTGTGGCTGAAGTCCAACGGTCACAAACATGAAGTGGTTAGATTGTGGGTTTGTCGAATCGCTGAGGCATTGTCCAATTGGTTAGATTGCCGAGCGGTAAAGGTGGCCGGCGGCGGTGTTGCCGCGCGGCAAACACCTTTGCCGAGTGGTTTCCCGCACCACTCCCTTCACCCTAATAACAACAATTACATGAATTAAAGTCTATAATATGTATTTACACTTGAACTCACCTAGGCTTTACCTCTTTATCATTTTGATTCTCGTGACAATTAAATTCCTCAATCATTCACATTAAAATATACCCATGAAATGATACAATTATTTTTTATTTATTTATTTATTTTTTAACAGTAAACTTCATTAACAAAAACGTCAGCCCAAGACGGACCGACACGAACACAGACACAAACAGAAAAGTTTACATATTAACAAAGGAACACCACTCCCTCCAATCTATCTCTTTAAATCTGGACCCATTGGAAAACCAAAAGAAACCCAACGCCTTAACCTCGCTCAAAACACTCTCAATGTTAACCGGCTTGTTACAAAAGATAAGGTTATTCCTAGCCCGCCAAATACTCCAGCACACAATCAAGATAATACCTTGAACCGTCTCTTTCTTTTTATCCGACACCTTCAGATTCGAATGAAAACCGAGGAGGTCCTTAAGTGAGAATGCGAAAATACTAGGGATCTTACACCAACAACTAACAGCATTCCAAATAACCGAAGCGACTATGCATGAGATAAAGAGATGCTCCGCCGATTCCTCCTCCGATTTGCAAAGCGGACAAGTGGAGTCTTCAATCTGAATGTTCCTTTTCTTCAGAGCTTCCCCAGTAGGTATTTTACCCATCTCCAACCGCCAAGCATGAATGTTGCATTTAGCAGGGACCCAATTACACCATTCCAAAATGAATTCGTGACCAGATTGATGTTCAGCATTGAGCAAACGCTTCACAGCCTTAACCGAAAAAACCCCTTCGGTTCCAGCATTCCAGTACCAACGATCCTCCTGGTCCGAAATCTGGATGCCATTCAACAACATAGTCAGCTGCTGTATGTTGTCCGCAACCTCCGCTGAAGCCTGATCGGAAATCCAATCCCACACCAACTCAGTATCCAAGCCGTTATTCTTAACCCGATCCGCCACTTTACATTTTTTAGCAGCTTCCAATCTAAAAAGAGCTGGGAATCTCGTTCTAAGAGGCTCGCCTCCAATCCACGGGTCAAGCCAGAAAGATATCTCCTTACCATTTCCTACCAAGCCTTTAATGAAGTTACATAGAGGAGATCCACCGACCTTAGTGTTAACAAAAACCTTAGCGATATTGCTCCAAACTCCGCTCATAGACTTCTTGAAAGGGATACATTCCCACCCCGTTCGACTATGGTGAATAGCGTCTATCACTCTCTTCCAAAGGTTATTTTTTTCCGACTTATAACGCCACCCCCATTTGGCTAAAAGAGATAAATTTACCTCATTTAGTTTATTCAAACTTAAGCCCCCTTCCTTCTTATGACGTGCGACCCGATCCCAAGCCACCCGATGTAATTTTTTTTCCTCACACGAACCTCCCCAAAGGAATTTTCTAATCATAGACTCGAGATCCGAAATGATCTTGATCGGCGCTTTATAGAGGGAGAAATAATAAGTTGGAAGACTTTCCAACACGGATTTAATAATAACCACTCTACCCCCTATCGACAAAAGATTAGACTTCCATTTAGCAAGACGAGATCTGAACGTGTCAATCACCGGAAGCCAGTTATTAATCCAGTTCATGTTCGCTCCCACTTTTAAACCGAGGTATTTAAAATGAGGAAGTCCGGTTTGCACCCCACTTCATTAGCCAAAATACCAGTATCCTCCAAACTAACACCAATGCCATACAAGTTGGATTTCTCTAAGTTTATTTTGAGACCGGAGCACATGTGAAAACAACGAAGGATTCTCACAATATTAACAACTTCTTCTTTAGACCATTCCACCACCAGTAACGCATCATCCGCGTAGAAAAGGTGGGAAATAACCGGCCCGTTGTTAGGGGTAATAATCCTCTTGATCAGCCCAAACTCCCTAGTGCTAATAAACATGCAAGATAAAGCTTCCATAACTACCAAGAAAAGAAAATGAGAGAGCGGATCTCCTTGTCTCATACCTTTCTCGCACTTAAACTGGAAAGTAGGCACCCCATTCACCAAGACTAAAGAACTAGCCGACTTGAGAATTCCCGAAATCCAATTACACCAAATACTCGGGAAACCCATTTCGAGAAGAGTATTCACCACAAATTTCCAATTCACGTTGTCATAAGCCTTCTCAAAATCTAACTTGAGAAAGAAAGCTTTCGACTTCTTTTTCTTTACCCAATTAATGAGCTCGTTAATGATGAGAGGCCCGTCCAAAATATATCTTCCCGAAAGAAACGCCGATTGGGAGTCTGAAATAATACCATCCATAACCTTCCTCAACCGGTTCGCCAAGACCTTTGAGAGGACCTTGCTGATAACACCCACCAAGTTAATCGGCCTATAATTGTTAAGAGACACCGGGTTAGTGATCTTCGGGACAAACGTAATGAACGACGACCCGCTACCACTACTAATTTTGCCAGAACTATGGAACCATACAAAAACTCTAGCAAAATCGTCCTTAAAGTATTCCCAAAAATGTTTTATGAACCTGAGATTCAAACCATCCGGACCAGGGGCCCAATCATCCCCGCACTCGAAAACCGCATTCCTAATTTCCTCGCCAGAAAACGGTTCAATAAGCATATTACTTTCGACTTCTGAGATCTTCCTGATATTCTCACAAGAAAGAAACGGTCGGCTCGGGACTGAATCTTTGAACCTGTTCCGAAAGAAGGAAAATATCTCTTTCTTAACTCTGGAGGGCTTAGAGCACCAACCTCCATTTATGTTAAGACCGTGAATCGACTTTGTAGCTTTCCTGTTGTTAACCAAAGCATGAAAAAATTTAGAGTTCTCGTCCCCATGAACCGCCCACTGTGCACGGGCTCTTTGTTTAAGGTCTGATTTTTTTCTAATTTCCACTTCTTTAATGATTTTCCTATTTTCAGCCGTAATCCATTCCTCCTCCTCCGAAAGATCCCTCGATTCCATCTCAGTTTCCAGCTGCTCCAATTCCGACAAGGCCGATGCCTCAATTTCTCTTTCTTTATCTAAAGAATCATCCCTCCAATTTTTAACAGCAGATCTAATACAAGCAAATTTGGAGGTTAAGCTGCTGTCAGGAGGATTAAACGAGATGAATCCTTCGAGAGCCATCTTGACCACCTCCTCAAAACCCGGCTTCCCTATCTAAGAGTTGTAAATTCTGAAGGGGCGAGGCCCGTAGTTCAAATCCACCAATTCGAGAATAATCGGACAGTGATCGAAGTGTCGGTGAGGCTAAACTCTAACACTCGCAGTAGGCCACTTGTTGAAAAATTCCGAGCAGACCAAAAACCGATCTAACTTACTGAGCTTCCTCCCGTTATCCCTAATACAAGTGAATTTTCTGCCCTGCATCGGATATTCGAGCAGCCCATTGGAGAAAATGAAATTATTAAAATTGTTGGCACATACCGGTTTGAACTTGGATTTTCTCCTTTCCTCGGAGGACCGCACCGCATTAAAATCACCGGCGAGAACCCAAAGACCGTCAGCCGATTCAATGTGACAGGAAAGCTCGGACCAAAGGGCAGATTTAGCAGTCGAGCTTTGGGGAGCATAAACATTAACCAGATTAATCAGCTCCCCACTCCCAACCACAGACCCCTTGATAATAAGAAAACACCTATTCTGGACAACAGCGCTAACCTTCAAGACCTTAGGGTCCCAGATCCAAATCAGACCCCTAGAGAGCCCCACCGAAGCAACATAAGCGGACTCGAAATTCTTATCCCCCAGAAGCTGGCTAGATGAGAATTCGAAACCGATTCCACCTTTGACTCTTGGAGAGCAATAAGACTGATGTTATTAGCTTTCTTCATCTCCTTAACCCACGACGCCTTTCCTCCCCCAACGACACCTCTAATGTTGATGGACAAAATATTCATTGATCCACAGCATTGTTACCTTCCTTCCTGATAGATTCTCTAATTAAGGAACCATGATTGGTTAGCTTAGCTCCCACAATGTTCCCGATTCTGATAGTTTCCGCCACTTCCTCTTCCTCCTGGTTCACAAAGGAATATGCAACCACATCGATGCTAGGATCTCCTTGGTCAGGGAAACCTGCGTACTTGTCCTGAATTTCCACACTCTTCGGGATATTGCCACTGGATTCATACGGATCCAGATGTTTTTTCCGATACTTCCCCTTCAGCGAAGAGAGTCTTCATAGGGGAATGGTCCACTGCGGCTTCGGCAACCTGGATGTTAAGGTCAAAAAGAAATTCCCCCTGGTCCCGGGTTCTTTTTCTGGGCCTTTCTTCGGACGCTGAGCTAGAGTTATCATTAGGAGCAGATCTACACCTCCTGGGCTTGAGTCTGGATGGTCTTTTATTGGGCCTTGAATTAAAATCGGCTGACTTAAAAAAACATTATTTTCTTTAATGTTAATCGACCCAACAGGGGCATGGGACCCATCCCCTTTACTTTTCGGCGCAGGGTTATCCTCGGAATATAAAACATCTCCTAGGACATTGGAACAATTAATGTTGTTTATTTCGAAACTACCACCGCCTTTACCTTCCCCAATCCCTTCGTCTGCCTCCTCCAAGCTCCGATGCCTCACCAGAGAACAGAGATCCTCTTCTGGTAGGATAACTTCACCGATGTCGTACGGCTCCCAATCGCTAATTTCCTCCTCGATCCAAACCCTAAACTGCAACTTTTTCCAGCGGAGGGTGATATGTTCATGGATTTTGTCTCTGTCTCCAACCAACACTCCGATCCAACTAGTTGACAGGTTTCCGTCTTCGGCCGAAATCTGAGCTCCATGCACAATCTTACCGAACTGCCCCGCGATAGAGTTGAAGACGTCGGAATCTGTCAAATGGACCGGTACTCCTTGGACCCTGACCCATGCAAGTCTCTCGAAAGGAAATGATTGGCCAATCCAGGGATCCAAGGACATGAACCACTTGTCCCAGCAAGAGTGATTCAGAAGAAATTTCCCACATACGGCTTCATCGGAAAACTTTAACATCATGGACAACCCACCTAGATAGCTTAAAGAAACACCCGGAATTCTTGCTTCGATGAGCAGAGGGTTAAGTCTTCTTAGAGTAACTAAGTCCCTACATCTTCCCACAAGGGCTTTACCCATTAAGTCTCTAAAGGCTAACGTGTCGTCAGGAACAGTGATGGTCTTACCCACCACCTCGTCCATATGATAATCTCCTCCGGCAACACCGGATGTGTTTGTGAATAGATCACTAATTTTTTTCCCCCGCCCTGGTTAACGTATGCATGGTTATGAAACTTGAATCCCTGCGGTTGCAAGGGAGGAGCCGGATTCTTATCTTTTACTACTCCCACGTCCGAAGTGTCCTCGAGCAGGTCTGTATTTTCTTTAGCGAATCTAGCAATATTAGCCTTTAATTTAGACCCCCCCCCATCTTGGTCCCGTTAAGGGCTCTCTCCATTTCTTTGGCATCAGTCACATTCTTGAAACTATGTAAACCCCTGCTACCTCTCTAAAAACCTTAACGAATTCCGTAACCTCCCACAGCGTGCATCCTTGAGGCAAGTTTGTCACGAAGAATTTCGTGATGTTCTCTTTCCCAGCCTTGTTTTCATTGTAGTCTTTCTCCTTCTTTCGGAGATGGTGGGGGAGCTCCCACGGACCTTCCTCTTCCATAGACGAACTCAAAGGAAAACGAAATCCCAGAAGGCGAATGGAATCAACGGGAAATCGAGATAAAATGTAAGGTAAATTCAGATCCGCAACCAATATGCGAATCAGGTCAAACCTCGGACTCTATCCCAAGCACCACCTCTTCGTCGAGCCCCCGGCGATATGTTTTCCGGCACGAATAGAAACTCAAAGATACCAAGTCCCAGACGGCAAATGGAAGATATGAAAGATCAAGTTAGAATGAGAGGTCGAGCCAGAAAATCAGGCGACCTCGCATGCTAACCCAAAGTTCCCCTCTTCGTCGAGCCTCCGGCGACCGGCGAATATTTAGGGTTCAGAAGGATTTTATTATATGGATTTTTAATTATTTTTTATTTAGTTATTTAGTTACATAAATATCAAACTTATAGTAACTATTACACAATGTTACAAGTGTGGATTTATAACGAGCGAATGAGTATTTTTTAGAAAATAATGTAGTCTAGACAAGTCCTTGATCTTAGATTCTAAGAGAAGAGGTAAGTTGTTGTGAACTTGATTTATATAGATCTTAAACCTTCAATTGATATACTGCGTGATCACTACCACTTAAGTGACAAAAGATTTGGTTAGAGTTAACTGTCATTTTCGTCCCTGTGGTTTGTTCACTTTTGTCATTTCATACCAATTTTCAAAAATGCACCAGTTTGCTCACTGACATACTGGAAATGTGTCACTTCAATCCAAAAATTAAAACCCAGTTAAGTCAGACAGGTTAAATGAAGGGTGTTATTGTCAATTCATAAAATAAGGTGAAAATAAAAGATTATGAATTGACAATAATACCCTTCATTTAACCCTTCTGACTTAACTGAGTTTTAATTTTTGGACTGAAGTGACACGTTTCCTGTATGTCAAGGAGGAAACTGATGAATTTTTAAAAATTGGCCTGAAATGACAAAATTGAACAAACCACAGGGACGAAAATGACAGTTGACTCATTTGGTTATCATCACTATCATATAACTCATGAGATGAACATTCACCACCGACGAAAAATGGTGTCATATTAGTGTGGCGTTGCTTTAGACTGTTACGTTGTTGATAACAAAGGAAAAATGCTGATCAAAGATGAAGGTGGTGATGCAATGTCGATTTTAAAAACCTACCTAAATCACTATACATTGTATTATATTTCTTTCCTCTCATATTCTTACAAGAGTTTTATAAATCAAATAAAAGTAAAAAAAAAAGCATACTATTTATTCCACTCTAGATTTACATCATCAAAAGTTTACGCTTAGGGGGTCGGGGGACTGTTGAATCACTCACGGGTACCCGCTACCTGACAGGTAACACAGGCGGCGATCATGCAGGTAGGGCACTGTGGGTAATGGTTTGGGGTTGTGTTTACCGATTAGTTGTGTGTGTTGATGAGAGAGATAGAGAGAGACATGAAGAGTGAAGAGAGAGTAGGATAAAAGTGGTGGGCCAATGGTTTACGGTAGTGTGACACCTATTAATGTGTTTTAGCGTCGTTGCACGTAAAAGTGACAGGACACTGTAGGATTGGAAGGAGTCAGGGTACCTTAGCGTAGTGGTGCCACCCACTTAAATTAGTTAATTGTCCACATATAAACTTTGAAAACTCTCATATTCTTATAAGCGTTTTATATATAAATAAAATTGTCTTAAAAAATTAACATAATCTGAAAGAAAAAAACAGATGAAGTAAAAGCCAATAAAATGGATGTGTGACAATTAACATTTAAAAATAAAACCAAAATTAGTGAGATTAATTAATTGTGCTTATATTTGTTTGATTTAAATGGTCCATTGTGGCTAAGCCACTTCAAATGTGGACAAAAAACAGAATGTTTATACCCACCTGGGCCCAACACGAACTTGCCATTGCAAGGTACAATTACAATTGCACCTAGTACAAAATCTAACAAAACATTATCTCCGTTTTGAGCCTATATATACAACCATCATCAATCATCCATCGCCTGAAACACTCTAAAATTAACATCTTTTAACCTTCAAAATTCAAAATCATGGGTGTCTTTACATATACCGATGAGTACACTTCACCCGTCCTTCCGGCTAGAATTTTCAAGGCCTCGATTGTTGACTCGCACAACTTAATGCCAAAACTCTTGCCGGATGCTATTAAAAGCATCGAACTTATCAAAGGTGACGGTGGGGCCGGAACCATTAAACAGATCAACTATGCTGGAGGTAAAGTAACATTTATCCAAATATTGATTCTGGTTGACCCGTGTAATGTGTCTAAATAAGTTTGGGTGGCACTGTCGGTCCAATTGGGTTGACCCACAAACACTTTTTACTTGTTATTATATTATTTATATGTGATGGTAGCTTTAATTGTAAATACATAAAATGTTATTACGATATAATTTAAACGAATTATGTAAGCGATTTAGGATGTTGAATGGATTAAATACATATTACTTTGTTAATTTGACCCGTTTAAGATGCACAACCCAAATAGGCACATTCATAAGGATACTTCAGCTTCAAATACTAATTTCCTATGTGTGTTTTCTAGTTTAACTCAATTCTTGTATGCAGGTTTCGCGAAGCACCAAGTAGATGAAATCGATGAGAAGACATTCACTTACAAGTACACGTTGATCGAAGGAAACGGCATATCAGACAATATCGAAAAGGTATCTTATGATATCAAGTTGGAGGGTTCATCTAATGGTGGGACCGTCTC
Source organism: Helianthus tuberosus (assembly GCA_030545235.1). Classification (NCBI taxonomy): domain Eukaryota; kingdom Viridiplantae; phylum Streptophyta; class Magnoliopsida; order Asterales; family Asteraceae; genus Helianthus; species Helianthus tuberosus. Next base: position 174,092,528 of record CM060413.1, read on the forward strand.
CAAGATGACCACAACTATTTACACACGTGGTGATTTTGAAATCAAGGAAGAAGAACTAAAGGCCGGCAAAGAAAAGGTTTTAGGACTCTACAAGGTTGTGGAAGCCTACCTTATCAAAAACCCGGATGCATATGTTTAAAGACTTTCATTTTAATGCTGTGTTGTATCCATATTTGGCATTTTCAAGATTCACACCGTCTCTCTTTATATAAACATCACATCAATAAAGTTTGATTCAATAAATTGTCTTTCCGTAAGTATGTAATGTGTAGGTAATTATGTCGAAAGTTGGGTGCTTAATGCCTTAATATGAAGAGTTGTAGATGAAAGGGCTCATCTCGAGCCTTCGTGCCACTGTTTCCAATGTCTGATATCATCACGTAGAGACTTAAGCAAGCAGAAATAGCGTTGCATTGTTGTATGAGTATCCTCGGAAGACAACAATGCGATGCTTGTATGTCTCAACACGGGGATCGTTGTGTGTAATTCAGCAAGATATATGTATCAAAGACAGATTTTGTTCCTTTTATGATGAAAAAGATATATTTGGTCCCTTAGATGAACCAATGCACAACCTAACTCATCACTTGAAACTTATATATTTTGGTGTTTTATAATGATTACTAGAAGATATGTTAACATATAACTAAAACTTTTATTTAAAAATGCTTTAATTTTATCATAGAAAACATAAACAGAGTATTTAAATCAATGTTACAACAATTTAAATATCATGATCAGAACATGAAACTAATACACTGATACGAGTGATTTGTTTTTTGTCAAATAGTTTGTTAAAATAATATAAGTAGGTTACAACTTACATGATCACCTCTAATTTAAAAAAAAAAAAAATCTAACTTGTATGACTAAAATATCTCAAATCTGTTTATCACCATGGTAAAAAAAAAACAACTCCAAGTAACCAATTAAACCATTGTTGGCTTTGGACAATCATGGGTATCTTGACATATAACGATTAGCATACTTCCCATATCCTCAGCCAAGAATCTTTAACGGCTCACTCACACAATCTGATACCAAAACTCTTGTGAGATGCTGTATCGAATTTATCAAAGGTGGTAGAGCAAAAAGTATTAAGCACGAGAAAAAGTTTATATACATATATCCATCATCGTTCTTTTCTTGTATTTTGATCAGGCAAAGAAAAGGTGTTAGAGCTTTACAAGGTTGCAAACATACCTCCTAAAAAAAAGACTGTTTCTTGATATAACTTGCAAGTAATGAATTCAAGATTTTGGATGTTAATGGCTTACAATAAGCTTGTTGTGTAGTAGACTAAGAAAGATCTTGTGTTGGTGTAACTGGTTGCTAATAACTTCCCTGCATTGGTTGGCTGAGAGAACGCTAATTGACTGTGTTCAAGGATCAAACCCGAGCAGAAACTTTTCCTACATTCGTGTTGAAAAGATTCAAGCTTTAATCATTACACAAATTGCAAGATACTAAGCATTATTAAATGCTGTAAACCTCCTAAATCATTTTATAGAACATACAGGTTAAACGGGTCAAACAGAATGAAAAAAAATGCATAAAACCTCTTAAATCATTTTATTTAAACCAAAAAAAAATCACAGAACAATATTTCTTTTGTATTTGACACAATAATTGCATGCAAAAATAAGGTTTAAATTCTGGACAAAAAGTGTTTGGGTCAAGCCAACCCAACTTGTTTTAACCTGTTACCCGACCCGTCCATTTTACCACCTCTAGAATATACATTTGGAGATCAAAGCTACCTTGCGGCCTCAAGTAAACGAGTGGCGACATGTTTTCTTCTGTTGGAGGGTGTGACCCAAATTGCACGAATACCACATACAGCGGAGACTGCATCTTTTTCACAAACGATGGCTCCAAGGAGGGCGTCTTCTGATTTTCTTCCATTTTTTGGCAACCAGTTTTTTCTCCGAAATTCTCTTTGGAAGCTAATGTTACCAAACTGGAGGATCGTTGGAGTCAACTTTCCGTCCTTTGTAATGGTTACAGCAGATTTTTCATCCGAGTTTGAGATTAACCGATACGCCTTTTTAATTGGCTCTGCAACAAGGCAGCCAGCAACTCGATGCGAGGAAATAAAAAGATAAACCTACAAATATGAAAAAAAAAAAAGGTCAACCCTCCTTGAATTATGGTAAATAGGTCTTTCAAAGCTTGTTTGGTTGTTCTTAATTTAAAAAAAAAAAGAGTAAAATGCCATTTTGTCCCTGAGGTTTGGCCAGTTTTGCGACTTTCGTCCAAAGGTTTGTTTTTCCGCACTTGGATCCAAAAGGTTTGAAATCTTGCCATTCTCATCCGGCTCGTTAACTCCATCCATTTTTCTCCGTTAAGTCAGGGGTATTTTCTTCTTTTTTGTTGGCTTAAAGGGCAATTCGGTCTTTTTCACTTTATGTACAGGCATTTAGCATAACATATGAGTATTCAAAATACTGAATTGGCCTTTTAAGTTAACAAAAAAAGGCAGGAATACCTTGACTTAATGAAGAAAAATTGATAGAGTTAATGAGCCGGATGAAAATGGCAAGATTTCAAACCTCTGGAGGGAAGTCGCAAAACTGGCCAAACCTCAGGGACGAAAATAGCAATTTACTCAAAAATATAACTCCAAGAACACAAACATACCCACCAAATCAAGAACATATATGTGGAACAAAAGTCTATCAATGAAATCAAATAATCAAAAACATAATAAAACAAAAAAAGTTGAAATAGCCACCTTACAGTGTTTATGGAAGATCCATCCATCACCAAGGTCCATCTCCATCATCTTAATAACCTCTTCAACCTGTCATTACAATTTCAATCCGAGTGAACCGATCAACGAAATTCAAATTTTTATTCCTAATATGAAGCAAGCATTTCATATTTAACAAAAATCAATAGTAGATAGTACCTTTCTAACATGAGCAGGAGGATCATCATTCAGTACCAAAATAACCCGCGAATTTTCTAACGAGTGCGTCTCAATAACTCTTTCATTACGCCAACCCTTAAGTAAGAAATCCGTGAATAATTAATCAGTAAAAACATCTTAAAAACCAACTTTATATACTACAATAAATCAAATAACTAAACATGTACCTTAAATCCAATACCATGAGTATAATTCTTGTGAAACTCTTTGTGAAGCTTTGCATCTTCTTCGTCTCCAGGCACAAACTTGAATCCACAAGTTTTACAGTTGCTAAACATAAAATCAGATTGGCCGAAATTTAGATGTAACTGTGCGTACTTTCTTTTCGTGTTTAAAATCCTTTTGGAATTCGTAACCACCAACTGTTCTCTAAAATCAAATTTGTTTTTAACATCACATTCGAGTACACCATCATCCTCCCTGCATGCCAAAAACCGAACTGTAATTCAAAAGATGATCTAAGAGTTAACAGACTCTTACTTAAACGAGCAAGATAGGGGGAAACAGAAGAAAAATATGCCCAAACATAGAACAAACATAACTTGGGATATGAGTGGAGTTAAGGAGCCCATAAGCAGGTCTCGACGAGCCGGATCATGTGGCAAACGCCCTAAACGGTTTGGCCCAGCTGTCTGACCCGAATTTACATATATGGGCTCCGATTTCATCACGAAAGACTTTCCCTAAATTCAACCATTTTCAAATCTTTCTGTTTTAATTTAAAACGCATACAGCCCTGATTACCTTTAGATTTATCTTAAACGGTTTTTCGTCCTTAATTTCGATATTTTTTAGACAGTTTGTAATTTCGAAAGAGTAAATTACCAAAATCGTCCTTGAGATTTGGTCATGTTTGCCAGTTTCATCCAAAACATTTTTTTTACCATAATGCCCTTCATTTTTGAGATTTTTTTGCCATTATCATCCAAATATCAAACAGAAAAAATAACTCAAATTAGACGTTTGGATGAAAATGACAAAAAATCCCAAAAGTAAAGAGCAATATAGAACAAAAAAGTTGTTTTGAATGAAACAGACAAACATGCCCAAACCTCAGTGACGATTTTGGCAATTTACACTTACGAAAATTTGATAACACCTGTCAAATTACATTTTCTTGATAATTCTATCTTTTTATTTATTTTTTCGTGTTTCCGCTCTGCGTCATTTTTCTCCAATATAATTATACTTGATGTGTTTCTTACACAAAGGATAATCAACTAAATCAAATTTAAACCTGTAAGATAATTAACTAAATCAATGAGACTGATTAGTAGCAACGAAAACTGAAACTGTTGTTCAAGTTCAACGAATTCAAGAATCAAATTGTACAAGATAATAAAAATTGTTATACCCATTTGTTTTCGGAGATCTTCGAGTGTATATAATCGGAATTTCGGGTTCTCTGGTGAAGTCTTGTTCCTCGACAGACAGATTCTTGAATAAATCGTTGGCTTGCTTTTGCGATGTTGAAGAAGAAGAAGAAGAAGAAGAAGAAGAAGAAGAAGAAGAAGAAGAAGAAGAAGAAGAAGAAGAAGAAGAAGAAGAAGAAGAAGAGGGTTTGAAGAATGAATTTATCTTGGAGTGCATTGCTTGTTGTTGATTGGAAGAACGAATTGAAATGGCCGAAATTGAAACTGTCGATTGCATTTTTGCATAGGGTATTCATCCTCTTTTTGAATCTTGATGAATTTATATTTCCCGCCTAGAGAAATAAACCCTAACTTTAGTCTAACTTAAAATTAAAATATTTAAAAAAAACCCGAGGTGGACAAATTGCAATAGGTTTTTGGTATGAGATTAAGTGACTCTTTGTTTACCTCTTAATAAAGCTTTTAGTGGTTCTGACCTCTTACTTGTTCCATACTTAATAGTTCAGATTTTTTGTTTTGCGAGCCATTCAGACATTTGTCTTTGAATGGTTAAGTATTATACTGAGTCTGAATGGTTAAGCCTCTAATCTGAATTTGTCAGACATTTGCTTCTGAACGGTTAAGCATTATACTAGCTCTTAATGGTTCAGACCTCTTACTGGTTCAGCACTTAATGGTTTAGACATCTTACTAATTCATCACTTAACTATTCAAAAGTTGTCAAACAGCCCCTAATGGTATGTTTGGCATTAAGCTTTTTGGAGCTTCTAGCTTTAAGCTTTAAAAAAAAAAAAAAACTCCTACTCAATAAAAAGTCTTGTTTGGTTGAAGAACTTGAAGCTTTTAGGTTAGGAGTTTGAATCTTTTGGTTGAACACTTCTACTAGTAGCGTTTAGAAGGAGCTGCAAGCTTTTAGGGAAAAATGACTATTTTAACCTCTAAAGATAATGAACTTTTTCAGAGACGTCTCCGAAAATGCTCCAAATTTTTTTGGGCCTGGAGCGAGTATAAAAAAAAGGGCCCTTATACTATAAAGTCAATAATTCAATTTTGTAAAAAAAAATCAACATAATTTGAATTAGTACATATTTACATACTAGAAAACATAATAATAAACGGAAAAATTATACACTAATGGGATCACATGTACGTTGCATCGAGCGGGAATTTTTTTTCGATGCACTCGTTATAGCAAACGAAAGTTAAAACCTAAAAAATACAGTTGTAACATGCGCAAACAAACGTGTTCGTTTCATCACTTTTTGTATAAAAAGAGAAAAAAGTAAAACATTTCAAATATTGTTTGTTGAATTTAAGTTTTAAACAAAATAAAAAAAGAAAATTAAGTTTTAAACTGGAAAATAAACATAAAATTGAAATAGGAAAACCAAAAACAAAAAAAAAAAAAAAATAAGAAAACTGGAAAAAAACTAAAGGGAATTAAAGAAGCTAGGGAATCGAACTTGAGACAATGCCATCTAAACAGTTTCCATGGGTATTAAAGGCCAGCATGCCAAGTTTCTTATTGTTAAACAAATTAGAAACTAAATATTTATATATAAACTTTAATATATGTATATTTAAAAAAAAATATCTTTCGGGCCTCGGGGGAGTTTGGGCATTGTGCCGTCGCCCAGCCGGCACACCCTTCGGGCCGGCCCTGAACTTTTTAATGCACAAACTTTTTAATTTTTTAGTTATGTCCATTTTGGTCATTTTATACCTTTTATTAAAAGCTCCAGCTATTCGGCCAAATACCAAATATATCTAAAAAGCTACAGCTACTAGCTACAACTACCAACTTCCAGTCACTAGCTTTTAGGCTTTAGTCACCAGCTACTTTTGCCAAACATACCGTAAAAAAAGGTATTTCAAGTGTATGGGAATAGGTGGTACCCAAACTATTTACCTGAAACTATATATACTTTACCCATATCATATACCTGAAAATTTTAAATATTAACTTTTATTTTTTTCAATATTTCATTCTATTAACTTCGTTACTTGGAAATTAAACTTTTCTTTCTAAATACATTTTTTATGATATTATTTATATTTGTATGTTTCGAAATACAAAATTATTATTTGAGATTTATATCATAAAGATACTTACATATTTTGTTTTTCTTTTTATTTTTTTAGAGTGATTGTATGAACGTAGTTTGACATATTTTAATACATTTATATTTATATACTATTAATTTGAAACATTTGTGTGCATGATTGGTTGTAAGTTGTGTTTAAATACTTGTATCTTAATCAAATATAGGTTCTTTAAGTGTTTGTACCTTAATTAAATAATAATGGTTTCATTACCTTACCAAATTCAATATGTTTTGTATGCATATATGGTTGTAAAGTGTGCTTAAGTGGTTGTACCCTAATCAAATAATAGTTTCATTATCTTACCATATTCAATCGGTTTGATCCATTCAAAGTTGTGTTGTTTTATTTGTAAATTATTATTATTTATAATAATCTAATTAATTTAGCCAAAATTTTGTATAAATGTAATTTGCAACATATTGATGCAATGGTTGTTGTAATGTATGCAATTTGGTTTGTATATTGGTAATGATATATATTACATATAGATTATGATGAACCTGTCAAACGGGAAAAAATAGACGCGGGTTCTTCGTAACGCGCAAGTCCTATATCAACTTAGTTATTTTATTCTGTGTTTTACGTTTCGGTTTAATTTCTTCGCATTAACACCGCAACTTCAGTGTCGGTGGTCGTTGACAGTAGTGTGGCATTAGTGCTCGCCCTCGCCGCAACACGGGGGGTCCTTAATGCTAGTTGGATATTTAAAAAGCATAGACTAATATGAATATTATAAATGAAAGAAAAAAAAATACATATACTTGAAAATCTCAAAAGATAATATTTAAAAAAAAAACTAGTGGATGTAATACCGGATAGATAATTACACGAAAAATAGCAAACAAGTATTGGGGAAAATATGGGATGTGGTCTTAACCGGTCATGTTCATGTCTTAACAGGTTGTGTGACCTGTTAAGATTTAAGACCATTATACAATACATGTTAACAGGGCCGGCTCAACAATTTTGGAGGCCTAAAGCAGTATAAAATTTAGGGTCTTTTTTTCGAATCAAGTGCTCAACTTTTAGGGTATAAACGAGCTTTTAATAAAATCAATAAAAATCAAGTGTTCATTGTTATAGTATAAATGATTAGCAAAGTTGGAGCTAGAAATAATCACCCAAAAGAAACTAAATTCGTCAATACCAAGCATATACTAAGCAAATATAAACTAAATTCTAACAGTCCAAACTCTAGTATATATAGGGGCTTTTTAATTTATCTTTTTGTGCTTTTCTTCAAATGTATGTTAACCAAATGCACAACACTCTATGTAACCGAGTATACATAGTATATAATATTATCTCAATTCTCAAAGATGAGGCCCTAAACAATGGGTGGCCTAAAGCGGCTGTTTCATTTAGATTGCCCTTAAGCCGGGCCTGCATGTTAAGACCTGTTAATGGCAAAATATTAGATATGTAGTAACAGGTCGTGTCTGTGTCTTTAACAGGTTGTATATCTGTCATTTTTTTTGTATATAGGACATTATTAATTCCATAAACCACAATTACCTGTAATTAACTTTTATACAAATAAACAGGGTAACGTGGAAAGACGATAATTTCACACAAAAAGACGTCGGATGATTGCGTAATCATGATTACGATATTTCTACTCCATGATACGTCATAATTGTTTTTTATATCAGTTTAGTGCTTGATCGGGATCCAATCCACATTTAAAAATAAACTTCAAACTATACCAAAATGACAAAAATCACACCCAACTCTACATAGTCACGAAAAGCCATTATTTCTTGTTTAACAGATTATACTTCACCATCCAAATGTAGCAAATTAAGTTGAACCCTTTGGTTATATCTAGTTAACCATTGAGAGGATTGTAGGGGCAAGGGTTAGTTGGCTGGCAAGATGCTCGACGACGTGGAGATGTAACTGAAGGAGAAGGTGACATAGGAAAGAGGTTGCGCCCCCATAGCAAGAAGAAGAAACAAAATCGTCACTCAAAGAAAACTGAAAGGGGGGGGGGGGGGGGGGGGGGGGTTGATCAAAAGTAACGACATTAAAGGGTATAGTAGTTGGAAAAATACATGACAATGACAACAAGCTGTAGTTAACGACGACAATGTATTTACAAGCAAAAGAAAACAATGTCATAGGCATAAATGCATAATAGTGATCGGCACTATAAGCGAAGGCAACAATGATGATGATTTAGACCACATAAACCTTAGGAACGTTATAGAAATCATAGGTTGTGATATCATGTATAAAAGAATAAGATATATTACTCTGATCTTGATTATAAAGGAAGGTACATAGATTAAATCGCATTTACATTCCATTACCGGTTATAGCATATATATGCGTTTCTTCGCAAGTGGTTGAGCGTTCTAGTCTCATGATGGATATTAGTGTAGATTTAAATTTGAGTTTAGAGTGCATGTGAGATAGCCGTTTTTTTTAATCTATACTTAAAGACGACCCCAAAAGAATCGAATGTGTACTATAAATAATTAAACAACCCTATATACTGTTTTTTTTCTATCTAGTATGAATGACAATAGAATTTTCATGATTGATGAGCCAACAATACTTGTGTATAACTCAAAGATGATTTCCATGAGGGTCGTTATCGTCCACGAGAACCCTCGAAACGTTTTGGGCCCAGGTCGAGTAATAAAAGTGGGCTCCTATAACATAAACTCAAAAATTGTTGCCCTCATATGTCGTCGTTCTTTTTTCCCACCGTCGGCCCTCACAAACCTTTTATTCATTTGGGTTTAAATTTGTAATGAGTTTTAAAAGAACTCTAAATCGGTAGTTTAACAAAAAAAATTAGTCTTCGTTATCTTATAAAATAGGCTCAAGCTAACTTCAAATCGTGCACAACCCTATTTTTTTCAAACCTTGCTTGGTTACTTAACCGAAATTAACCAAAAAACCGACTTCATAACCGATTAACCATAACCAAAGTTTGGTTATGGTTATGGTTAATAGTAAAAACCGACCCAAACCGACCCATGCACACCCCTAGTTTTATTTGTTGGGATTTTCATTTAAATGTTGAATAATTTAAGTAGTTGGACATGTTTTACTTGGGTTTATTAATAGTTGGGCCTTATATTATTTGAGTTTAAATATATACATAACTTATTTTTTATTTTTTTAAATCTAGGCCCTTAGGGAGACCATTCTTAGTGTCCCGAACTCTTATGTGCATGTAGTTTTCTTAATCACATACTTCAGGAGAATACAACAATTGTGTCAAACATAAGGATTCTCTTTGCAACATAAAGTAACATTAGGGTAGTTTATTGTAAACTTAACTAATTGCCAGTTTTATTAATTATTGGCAATTTGTCATGTGGGCTTAACTAATTTGGCAGTTTTATTTTTATTATTGGCAATTTGTCATGTGGGCTTGGTGATTAACTAACATTATCGACGGTATTTACATAATGAAACACAGAAAACGACAGTACAAGTTACAGCCTATTCAAGCTTCTTAATTATCTATATAAACGAATCTAGTATACCTAGTACTTTAGATCCAGACGACTCTTCAAAGTCATAAGCTTCTTAGATCATTCACATCCAAACCATCAAATTATACATACATTCCACTAAAAAACAACTCCTATACAAATATATTTCCACTAAAAACAAATACTTTTTCTCTCTCCTTTCAATTAAATAATATTATCATTACATTTTTCTCTCACTTCCACTCACAACCACTTTCAAAATATATTAAAAAATTATAACGGGTGAACAGTGTCCCCCCAAATATACAGATGAACAGTAACATTTTATCTCTCCTCTACTCACAACCACTTTTTATACCCTTTATAATATAAAAACCCCTCCTCACATAATTTGATGGTTAGAATGTGAATGTTACACCATAAGGTATGGGGAGGATAGTCTCCAAAGGGACTATCCTCCACATAAGCCTCACGTAAGCATAGGAGGAGGACCATCCCCTTGGAGACTATCCAAAGGTGTGGTGGATGCTCCTCCTTCATTTTTTTTGCCATATTAATTAAAACAAAGTAAACTAGTTGATTTTCCGCCCGCGCGTTGCGGCGGGGACCCAGTGACTGCAAAACGCGTGTCAACAACGGCAAGCAAATACCGAATATCAAAACATAAATAAAAATGACGTGATAAGGATAGTCACTCCGTCCTAAAAGAAGCGATTTTAAATAACCTAATATATAATAATAGGATACACGTTGGAAATTCGGTTATTTTCAGTTCAGTTATTACGGTGCTAACACGTTAAAATATGGATTACCGGTAACGCCACCGAAAGTACCGATCCGAAAAATCCTGAAATTAGGTACCGGTACCGAAAATACTCGATACAATACGGTATGGTATTTGAAGGTAAAGATCAATAAATACAGGTATAGTGCTAGATCGGTGTCGAACCGAAAGTAACGATTTTGAAAACGCCAAAAGGTGGATGCCAAATTAGTACCGAAAATGATTTGGTATAGTAAATTTGGTACCGATACGATGCCGGTTTGATTACAGAATTTGATACGATTTGCTCATCAATAATCTAAAACCGTGGGGTATGGTGGGGCGTGGGTTGGGGGCATGGTGCGACCCGTGGAGTATGGGGCACCCAAGACCAAAAGCCAATTTCAAAGTGGTATGGTGGGGCGTGGCTGGGGTGGCGTGAAATCTCCAAAAGTGGGTACAGGTATCGAATATACCTGGTACGATACAGTTCGGTACCGATCGGTACTGGTACGACACCGATATTTGAGGGTAAAAATCGATGAATACCGGTGCCGAACCGGTACTGAAAGTACACCCGGTTACCGGTACCGGTACCCAATACCGTTTACTCATATTCTATTTTTAATTTTAATATGTTATTATTATATACTGTTCATTCCTTTAAAATTTTAATATATAGGGTAATAAAAATAAAAAAATTACATTTAAATAAAAACTTAAAGTTACATTTAAATAAAAATCCTAAAGCTACATTAAAAAAAAACCTAAAGTAACATTAAAAAAAACCTAAAATTACATTAAAAAAAACCTAAACTTAAATTAAAAAAAAGCCTAAAGTTACAAATAAATAAAAAAACTACGCGTTGTTTTCTCCGAGACTCCAAATGTGATCGGTCAAGTCCGATTGAAGATTGGCATGTGTGAAATCGTTATGTAACGAGAACCTGTTCAAATCTTGTTGTTCTTCGCTAACCGGAACATTATTCTCCTCCACCTCGTTCTCGTCATACTCACAAATTGCATGTCCTTCGTCTTCGAGGATCATGTTATGCAGCAGAATACAAGCATACATACAGTATCGTAACGTTTTGGGTGTAAAAGTGTGTGCTGGGTTTTCAATAATATGCCATCTTTGTTGGAGAACCCCAAAACACCGTTCAATATCTTTTCTAGTCGCTTCTTGAAACTTGGCAAATTTCTTTCTTTTTTCGTCTGCAGGATGCCTAACCGTTTTAACTATTGTAGAGTATTGAGGGTATATTCCATCGGCAAGATAATACCCGCGTCTGTACTCCACTCCCGAAACTGTAAACCTTGTATCAGGACCGATCCCTTTTATAACATCGTCAAAAACCTTAGAATTTTGTAGAACGTTGATGTCGTTATTTGAACCAGGAATCCCAAAGAAAGCATGCCAAATCCATAGGTCTTGAGACGCAACAGCTTCTAGAATTATTGTTGGATGTCCCTGATCGCCTCGCGTATACATTCCTCGTCAAGCGGTAGGACAATTCCGCCATGCCAAATGCATGCAATCAATGCTCCCGAGCATGCCTGGAAAACCGTGCCTTGCTTGGTGGTGTTGATACAAATTTTGGACGTCATTGTAAATCGGTTTTCGCAAATATTTTTGGTTGTAGAGCTTCACCACAAATTTGCAAAACTTGTATAAACATTCTCTAGTAGTTCTTTCGGACATCTTTAAGTATTCGTCCCAAGAATCGGCTACCGTCCCATAAGCAATTTGACGAATCGCCGCAGTGCAATTCTGTAAGGTGGTGAAGCCCATTTTGCCTCTAGCATCAGGACGCAAGGTAAAAAACGGGGGATAAGCGGCTAAATCGTCGGCAATACGTAAGAAAAGTCGACGACTCATTATGAAACGGCGTCTAAAAATAGCCTCCGAATACAGCGACTCGTCCGCAAAGTAATCAACGAATAATCTTTGGTTAGCACCTACAAGATAACAAAATATATATACAACTTATAATTAAAAAAAGAGTTAAATGCTTGGTTGGTCCCTGTGGTTTGCCAAAATTGCAGACTTGGTCCTAGTGGTTTACTAATTACACGCTTGGTCCCAAAAGTTGTCAAAAATGCACTGGGTTGGTCCCCAGCCCTAACATTAGTTAAATATCTCAGTTAAGTCCATGTTAAATGACCAAAATACCCTTGCTCATTAACAAAAGGATTTCAACACCTTTCTGACTTTATAATCATCTTCATCACCATTATCATCTTCATCTTCTTACTGCTATGTTTAACCCACCACCATCTCACCCACCTCCGCCACCATCTCACCCACCTCCGCCACCATTTCGTCACCGCGTTAATCAACAACAAAAACATCAAAATCAGCGTCCATCATCTTCCTCATCGCGTTAATCATCATCATCATCGTCATTTCGTCAGCGGCGGGTCGCCGGAAAGACGACCAGCGTCGATCAGACCCAGGAGAGATCCATAGAGAGGAGATGGGTGTGTGCTTTGTCGGATTCACAGGGTCGATCGGACCATCCGCCCTGTTTGGTTGTCAATCGGTCCCTTAAATCCCTAAAAAATGCAGCTAACCTTCTTCAAGGTAACTACTCGGAGCCAATCTCTGCTAAAAAAGGCCCTTAAGTATGGTGGTCGGCGCTGATGGTGGTGGCTGGCACTGATGGCGGCTTCAAGGTAAAAATGGAGGTGTTCAGATTGTAGATCTGTATCGAAGATTGTGTGTTTTGAGTGATTGTGATAGTTTCTAATTTGTTGTTCCATATCTTTAGAAATTGATTCAAAATTGTTCTTAAACACATTCTGATCTGGTGTTGTTGTGAATTTCGAAAAACGAAGAAGAAGAGAACTAAGCTGGATAATATTTGATGATATCTGCGATTGTTAATTTCATGTTGCAGGGAGGAGGTGGTCGTGGTGGATTGGTTGATTCGCCGGAGAAACCGGACGGCCGACAGGTGATGAAGATGAAGATGGTGATGAAGATGATTATAAAGAGAGTAAGCAAGGGTATTTTGGTCATTTAACATGGACTTAACTGAGATATTTAACTGATGTTAGGGCTGGGGACCAACCGAGTGCATTTTTGACAACTTTTGGGACCAAGCGTGTAATTAGTAAACCACCAGGACCAAGTCTGCAATTTTGGCAAACCACAGGGACCAACCAAGCATTTAACTCTTAAAAAAATAAGACTAAAAACATAAACTTAAAAAATTAAGAATAAATATATAAGAATATAAATATAAGAATAAAAATATCACTAACTTTCTCGGTCTCGCTCGATGTGTGGGTTCCTGTTTCGTGGTTGTGACGAAACCTCCTCCTCCTCTTCTTCTTCCAAAATTACTTTTGTCGCCTCTACCACCTTGTTTATAAAATATTTTACGGCTTCCATGGTGTCCGTCGAACCCGATGAAGAAGAAGATGACATGGTGTATTTTTTAGAGAAGATTATGTGGGTATTTTGTATAAAAATGTGGGAGTTGTTTGGAGAAAGTGGGTGAATTTTGATATAAAAGTGGATAAATATGTGGGTATTTATAAAGGTTTTAAATTAAAGGATTTTTTTTAAATATAGCCGTTATCAACGGCATTATTGCATGGTTCACACAAAAAGCAGCCCCATCTCCAACGTCTAAAATCCGACGAAACTGCCGAGCCAGGCCCCAAGGGGGCGGTGTGCGACGGCCCAAAAAGGAGGGGACGGCCCGGTGCCGAGCCCCATACCCTTTGGTCTTAATTATCTATATATATAAACGAATCTAGTATACCTAGTACTTTAGATCCAGACGATTCTTTCAAAGTCATTTCACTAAAAATGTCATGTATCCCATGTCTAATGTTGACTTTCATCATGCGTATGATAACTGGCATGGTGAAAGGCAGGTCACCCTCGCTCTCACATTCTCATGTCAGACGTGTCATTCAACACAGATAGCGACGGACCCAGGAAACTTTTTTTTGGGACTGAGATTTTAAGGGTCGTTTTTCTATCGCTATAAATATGTAATAAATTTTTCTGGTACGATTCAGATCGGGCTGGATCGGACCAAATCAAAGTTCATATATACACAAAAGTACGTAAATCTGGACACCATTTGTTTAGGCTCCCACTATTCCCACACTTGTAAAATTTTATTTTCACATCCCTATATGTATACCGCCCGTATAGAGTTATACGAGCCGTATAACTGATTATTGCACAAAAAAAATGTCAGGTTGTCTCCATGTATACGAGCCGTATAACATTATACGACCCGTATACAATGTTATAAGACCCATATAATGTTATACGACCCAAAACTCATATAATGTATACGACCCGTATAGGATGTTATACGACCTAATATTTTCTTCATCTATACGAGTCGTATAACATTATACGAGCCGTATAACATTATACGACTAAATATTTGTCATGTCAGTTTATTCTATACGAGCCCTATAACGTTATACGACGGCTTATTCTATTCTCACACCGCTAAAAACTTATTTCCACATCCTTTTCACTCTATATATCTCTATTTGTATCTATATATAGAGAGAGAGAGAGAGATAAAGGGGATGGTGTGTAAATATTAACACCCATTAATTATAATCCTAAAAATTTATAATTTCACTCTATATTCATGCTCCTACGTGACGAATCATGTCCCAACCATAACCCCAACACCCTTGTTAACACCCTTATCATTTAAGATGTGAAATTATAAATTTTTAGGATTTTAATTAAATTTTAAATATCTCTAATTAGGCCTGTAAACGAACCGAACGAACACGAACATAGGCATGTTCGTGTTCGTTCATTAAGAAATCGGGCATGTTCGTGTTCGTTTATGTTCATTCGTTTAAAGCCTAAACGAACAGTTCACGAACATTAACGAACACAAACGAACACAAAATAAAAATAAAAATTAAGTGAACATATTTGAATAAACATAAACAAACATAAATTAACATGATTGAACAAACAAGTCTAATATATTACAGTTCATCCAAAAACACATCTAAATTAGGGTTCATAGATATACTAATTAGTTATATTTATATAAGTAGTTAGAAAACCTAATATTTATATAAATATAACTATTTATTTACTAAAAATTAATCGAATATAAACAAACTTAAATATGCGAACGGTCACGAACATAAGTTAACGAATATAAACGAATGTTCATGAACATAAATGAACGAACACAAGGTGTGTTCATGTTCATCCATTTAATTAAACGAACAATTTTTTTTGTTCGTGTTCGTTCATTTATTAAATAAACGAACTTCCCGCCGAACAAATTCATGAACAGTTCATGAACGTTCGGTTCGTTTACAGCCATATCTCTAATACCACACATCTATACATAATAAAAAAATCTCTTCCAATATATATGAACCAAGAAAATTAATAAATTAAAGTAACAATAAAACAAAAACAAATAAGTCCTTTTATATTAAGTTAAATACGACATGACTATACATAATAAAAAAATCTCTTCCAAAAATAAATATACTAAAGTAAAAATAAAACAAAAACAAAAATAAGTCTTTTGTATTAAGTTAAACTAGATGTAACACCCGCCGCGTTACGGCCGGGTTCTGTAAAGTATATTGTAAAATCAACCTCAAGAGATTACTGAGGTCTAATCTCTATTAATACAGAAGGAGTACAACATAATCTCCTATAATCAAGGAGGTAAATAAGTAAACACAATAATTAAAATAATACATAATATACACACAATCTCATTCTCTAATACCCCCTTCAATCGAAACGGTGGCGGTCCCAAACGAAGCATAGACCGAAAGAGTTCAAACTGAGCATGCGGAAGACTTTTGGTGAATATATCAGCCACCTGAAGATTGGTCGGTACAAATTTTGTATGAAGTTTTCCTGAGGTGACCAACTCTCGAATAAAATGATAATCCAAGTCAATGTGTTTTGCCCTTTTGTGGGATACAGGATTCTGAGTCATGAAGAGAGCACTTTTGTTGTCACAAAGAAGAGTAGGTCGATCAGGAGGAAGAGCATGCAATTCACGTAGGAGATGAGTTATCCAAACAATCTCGGCAGCAGTGTTTGCCATAGCGCGATATTCAGATTCACAGCTGGATCTGGAGACTGTTGGTTGCTTTTTAGCACTCCAAGACACAAGATTTCCTCCCAGAAAAATGGAATATCCATACGTAGACCGACGTGTATCTAAACAACGGGCCCAATCCGCATCCGAATACCCCACAATCACATTGTTTGGAGGACGGCTGAAAGTAAGACCAAATGAAATAGTCCCTTTAACATAGCGAAGGAGTCGTTTAATAGCCCGAAAGTGCTCAACAGTTGGAGCATGAAGAAATTGAGAAAGCTGATTGACAGCATAAGATAGATCTGGCCGGGTAATAGTTAAGTATTGCAAGGCACCAACCAATGAGCGATAAGTAGTAGGATCCGAGAAGGGCACTCCATCAGCAATAAAGGATTCATTGGGGGCAAGAGGAGTGCTAACTGGTTTAGAGTCATACAGATTAGCTCGAACAAGAATGTCCTTTGCATACTTTGCTTGAGTGAGAAAGAGACCAGAATCAGTGTATGCAACTTCAAGTCCCAAGAAATAGTTTAAGTTACCAAGATCTTTGATGGCAAACTCATGATGAAGACGAGTAATAAACGTGGAGATGGCCATATCATCATTACCTGTAAGAATCAAGTCATCAACATATACTAACAGATACATGATGTAGGAGTCCTTTTTAAGGACAAAAAGGGATGGATCAGCACGACTGCACACAAAACCATAGGAGATGAGGAACGTGCTTAGACGTTGAAACCAAGCTCGAGGGGCTTGCTTTAAACCATAGAGAGCCTTGGATAATTGGCAAACATGATGAGGATACTGAGAATTGACAAACCCCTGAGGTTGCTCCGTAAATACCGTTTCATTCAAAGAGCCATTTAAGAATGCATTTTTTACATCAAGCTGATGCAAGCGCCAGTTGTGGAGTACTGCAAGAGATAAGACAATTCGAACAGTAGAGGCCTTAACTACGGGACTAAAGGTGTGAGAATAATCCAAACCCGGAATTTGAGTGAATCCCTGAGCTACTAAACGTGCCTTGTAGCGCTCAACTGTGCCATCTGAATGATATTTAATACGATAAACCCACTTTGAACCAACTACATTAGTAGAAGTGGGACGAGGGACAAGCGACCAGGTTTGATTTTGTTCCAAGGCCATAATTTCATCAACCATAGCTGCCATCCACTTGGGATCCTTAGAGGCAGATTTAAACCCACGTGGTTCAGTCTCAGAGAAAAGTGCAATATGAAGACCATTATTAGCAAGAGAAGCAAAGTTAGCTTGATGCTTGGGTTTAAATATACTGGCTTTAGCACGCGTCACCATAGGATGTGAACTAGTATTAGGGGCGGTAGGAGGTGGAGGGTTGGGATCTGTTGTTTCAACCGAAGACACATTAGGGGACGATGGTGGACTTGGGTTAAGAGATGGCATAAGGTGTGATGTGGGCTCAGAAAAATTTATAGTGGGCTGGGGATTAGCGTCTAAAGAAGATGCAACAGGTGAAGTTGGGCCAGAAGTTGGTGGACTAGGAGATGTAGGTGGGCCAGAAGTTGGGCCTGGGTTAACAGTTGGACAAATAGGACAGATGGGTGGGCTCTCGGCTGTAGGTGTGACGGTTGGGAATGTAGTAGGTGGTGAGGTATTGGCAGTGGGTATAAGTGTAGGTGTAGGGTCTTCAAGAAAAGTAGTAAGGTCTAGGTTGTGAATATCAGTAACAGTAGATGATCCAAGAAATGGAAAACTAGACTCATTGAATCTAGCATGCCGAGTAATAAAAACTCGAGACGTAGTTGGATCCATGCACCGATAACCCTTGTATTGTGGACTATACCCAATAAAAACACATGGTAGGCTACGAGGCTCAAGTTTATGTTTAGCATAGTCACGAAGATAGGGGAAAACTAAACAACCAAAGACCCGAAAATTGGAGTATAATGGCGTTTGATGAAAAATGAGTTCAAACGGTGACTTGTTGTCAAGAAGAGGAGTGGGTACCCGGTTTATGATGAACGTAGCCGAAGAAAAAGCATCAACCCAATAACAAGCAGGAACATGAGCATTAAATAGCATTGCAAGACCCGTTTCAACTATATGCCGATGCTTGCGTTCCGCTCACCCATTTTGCTGAGGCGTATACGGACACGAATAGCGATGAAAGGTGCCATTGTCTTCAAAAAATTTTCGAACCGTGTGATTTAAAAATTCAGAGCCACCATCACTTTGGAAAACCTTTATTTTGCGAGAACATTGGGTTTGAACTAGATTAATAAAAGCGGGTAGAACCGAGTAGAAACCCGTTTTGGATTTAAGTGGATAAAACCACGTGAATCGTGAAAAATCATCTATAAAAATAACGTAGTAACGATACCCATCTGTAGATGTAATAGGAGTCGGTCCCCATAAGTCACAATGTATTAAATCCAAAGGATTAGAGGAACGTTTTAAATTATTATTAAACGGTAATCTTTGTCCCTTGGCAAGTTGACAAGATGCACAAATGACAGGTTTTGGCAATAAAGAAGTAACTGAT
The DNA here is from genome assembly GCA_030545235.1 of Helianthus tuberosus. Taxonomy (NCBI): domain Eukaryota; kingdom Viridiplantae; phylum Streptophyta; class Magnoliopsida; order Asterales; family Asteraceae; genus Helianthus; species Helianthus tuberosus. The sequence continues at coordinate 174,111,758 of CM060413.1, forward strand.
AAAGCACCACATTTGTTCAAATTTGAAATAACATCAAAAGAAGCATGACCTAAACGTGCATGCCATAGTTCATAAGATACTTTATTAATAACTTCAGCCGCAAAAACTCGAGGTTCATTCTTGAGCACATAAAGTCCATTTTCACAAATTCCTTTAGCGAGGACCTGCTTGGTTGTCCGATCCTGTATATGAAAAAAATTCCGAGAAGTAACACATCAACAGGATGATCAGCAGTTAGTTTGCTAATGGATAATAATTTCTTGGTAAGTTGTGGGACAACAAGCACATCGCGTAGAGAAATATGTTTGGTTAGATAAGAAGAACATGTATGAGTAATTGGAAGTCTCATACCATTGCCAAAAATGACTTGATGATTACCTTTATATGGGGCCGAGTGATTTAAAGGATCATAAGTAGGAGCCATATGATCAGTAGCTCCGGAGTCCGCATTCCAATCTGGACCATCGTTGACAACATGACATTGGGCGTGAAAAGCTTTAGCGAGAGATTCATCAGATTGTGAAGCTTGAGCCGCATAGGTTCGAAGATTTGGACAAGAAGATGCATAATGCCCATTCACACGACATAACTGACAGTGTGGTGATCGACGTCCCTGACCACCACGGCCCCTACTATTAGAACCACGTGAGTAATGACCACGACCAGAAGAAGGGCCACCGCCTCGGATAGACGTTGAGGATCCACGACTATGTTGAACGTGGAACGCTGCCGGAGGAGTAGTGGTACCGTGTATGGACTGAGCGAAGAGTTCATGACTCTCGGCTTGAGCCACTAAATCACGAAACTGTGGAGCCGGTTTAACGGCTCGAATTGCAGTGGAAAAGATTTCATACGATGGACCAAGACCACGAAGAAACCAGTGCAGTTTATCATTTTCAGCAACCGGATGTCCGATCGCAGCAAGGTGTTCACAAAGAAGTTTGAATCGACGAGAGAACTCGGTAACGGAAGATGTACCTTTCTGAAGTTGACTGAGAGAATCACAAAGAGTTTGGACACGTTCAGCAGACGCGTTGCTGTAGATATTCTCAAGAGCAAGCCAAATATCCCTTGCACAAGTAAGACCAAGAACCTCGGCTGCTGCTTCCTCGGTGAGAGACGAAAGAATGAGAAGAGCAGATTTTTGATCGGCTTCTATCCAAGTAGTGAACTCCGGATTCGGTGATGATTTGTCACCAGTGGTTACAGTTTCAGACGGCGCAGAAGAGGACCCATCAATATGAGAAGACAACTTATGAATGGCAAGAAGCAGCCGCGTATGATTTCGCCAAACAAGATAGTTGGAAGAACAGAGTTTGATGGTAGGTAAATGAGGGGCAGCAGGAATGATGGTAGAGTTTTGCGGAGAGGCCATTAGGGTTCCCAGGAAAAAAAAAGCGATGAAGGGGGAGAAGATCGATGGTAGGTAAAGGAAGAGATATATTTTAGGCTGATACCATGTAAAGTATATTGTAAAATCAACCTCAAGAGATTACTGAGGTCTAATCTCTATTAATACAGAAGGAGTACAACATAATCTCCTATAATCAAGGAGGTAAATAAGTAAACACAATAATTAAAATAATACATAATATACACACAATCTCATTCTCTAATAGGTTCACATCCACATATCCTAGAAGCCAAAAAGATTGTCTTATATTCGTTTGATTCATTACGACATCGGCACTCCCTAGAGTAGCCGAAAGAGAAAACCCTAAATATAGACATCGAGTCCAAGCAGTGTATGAACATGAATAGATACAAACTACATGTACAAAAGGAGGTAATATAATGATGACAAGCTAACATAAGACCACTCCCAGACCGTTGTTCGTTCAACAATCCTTCTAATAATTAGATGACTTGGTTTCTTAGAGCTGACAAATTGGCTGATTTATATATGGGTCAAAAACTTTCAAGTGGGTTAGTTGTATGTAATTGGTCACAGTGATAACTTTTGGTACATTTTAGTTTGACATGAAACAATACTTTTTTTATTAATAGATAGTGACAGTGTGAAATATCAATATAAATAAGTGGGTGTAAACGAGTTGAGCTCGAGCATGATCCGTTTAACTTAACAAGTAATGAATTTAAGTTTTATCTGATTAGGGCTTGATTGCTAAAACATAAGTTTAGGGGTAAAATCCTGCTGAAATTTTAGATTGGCTGATGTTATGTTCCAAATATGATGTTTGGTTTCTTAGTTAAAGTGTAAAAGAGGTTTGGCACTTTAATTGACGCCTAGACTGGTTTGTTACCTACAGCTCTGCAGTTAATGATAGATATTAGTGGCCTTCCAAACAGGGCCATCCCTGAGAATTCATGTACCCTGTTCGAGCTTAAAAATATGTGCCCTTCGGCCTTAACGAAATTGGGTATTGAGCTAACTAAAGATCTAAACTTAATGCAAAATTGGGTTTTGTAAGGGGGTTTATGTTGGTGTTTGTATGGATGTACCCTATTAAAAAAATATTTTACATATATATCGGGTTTTTTTCATAAAAAAATGTGCCCATCGAAATATCGGGCCCTGGCCGGTGGTCCTCCCCGCCCACCCCCAGGGCCGGCCATGCTTCCAAATATTCCAAGTTATTTATAGAAGTAAGACTTGAGTACCTCATTTTACCTAAGTAATTTCATTTGCTTCCTACCTTGTTTATGGTTTTATGTATATATAATGAAATTGAATTAGCCATGTTTTTTTTAAAAATAACAAAATAAAAGTAAATGCATTGAGATTAAGTGTTAATTGTTGATAAATAAATTGAAGTAAACTATTAGTTTAATTGTTGTAATTTAAAGAAAAGTTTGGTTTTTCATTTTCAATCTTCGTGCTCAAGTAACACAAATGAAAAACATTATTGGTTCTCACCAAGGTCCACGTCCACATGCAATATAATGAAAGAAAAAGAGAAGAATCATGGATGTATCAGTTCAGCGTCCACAACCATAAACACCAATGTGGACCACCAATCTAGCGAAATGATTAGGGCGATGTATATAGTTGTCATCATCAAGGCGTGCAAACCTTATGACACCAATTGATCTTTGTGTAGGATGATTATGGCCCCAATACTATTACGTGAAACCCGTCATGCAACGTATGCCAAAAAAACGTAAGTACCCGCGGTGTAACGCCTTGCGTTTTGCAACTTTCTTTATTTAGCAGGTCCTTTGTACTTTTCTTTTATGGAAACTTGTAATCCTTTGTATTCGTACTTCATTTCATACGTTGTAATCCGAGACTTAAATCATAATGGAAAACTTTATCTTCTATGTACTTGTGTTATGTGTTGTTCATAAATACGTGGTGCTTATTCATATTACATACATTCTTGATGCTTATTTACATACAAATTCATACATATTCATACTCATTATGCATACAAAATACATTCTTTCACTCTTTTAATCATACACAACACTTATACATTGCCTTTATGCGCTTAAAACGCTTAAAATCAGCTAAAATATCAAAATAAAGCATTTTGGGCCTTGGGCCTAGTAGGTCCGCACGGACTGGAAAAGCCCATACGCAACTATGGGCCGGTCCGCGCCAAATGGGTTGATCCGCCTTAAGCCCATCCGCTGTGAGCCCATCCGTAAATAACAAACCCATTCACCCGAAAACCTTAATTTCGCTCTATAAATACAAGGCTTCTTCCTCACTTCCAACCTTCAACACTCACTTTACTCTCTCAATTGCTGTTGTTCAGTAACATTGGAAGCTCACATCAGACACTCTAAGTGAGTGTTAATCCTCTATTCTTCATCCATTTCCACCCCTTTCTTTTGTTTTTACAAAGATTTAAAAAGATTTTTCATTCCCTTACACTTGGTTTCATGGATTCGCATAGGCAATCTGTATTAAACTCTCAACTATTGAGGACCAAGCTAAGGATGAAGTTAATCTCTTTTCGAAACCCTATTTTAAAAACTTTCAGATTCAAACTTAACTGAAACCGAGTTCCACCGAGCTCACAAGCTGAGAAAGTAGCTGTGGATTCGTAGTAGGACTGATTTCAATTGAATAGAGGGTCAACTCAAGCAAAACCGAGCTAATTTACCTCAAGAACATCTCCATCTGCATGAACCCACAGTCGGTCTACGAATGGACACCTCCATCCGTACGAACCTGGCTTTCCTCATCCGTGCGAATGCACTGTTCAACAGTTCCAATGTTTCCAAACGTCCACTGACTTCCAGATTGCTATACTTAATATGGTTAACTCTGGAACGTAAATATTAGTTGTAATACCTCGTAAATTTATGTGCAATAATATATCAACACGTGTCATGGACTTTAAACGTGTAAAGAAGTGATTTAGAAGGACTAAAGTTGACAAACAAAGAAAGTATGTGAATATAAGGGTTTAAAATGTCAACAATGGATAAATGTGCTTTACAGTAACCCTACACGAAGTTTACACCCTTAAACGAATGAATCATGGATCATACGAAGCTAATTGTGAGAGAAAGTGAGGAATAACAAACTACAGGGGTTAAATGTGTCAACATGTTTAAAGTATACCTCTGAGTGACCTTTTAGCAAACCCGAAGATTTGTAACGATTAATTATACTCACTAGAATAAGTGATAAAAATTTCACAAGGTTTTGATAAAGTATGAGAAAGTTATGACAATATTCGTATACGAGGGGTTAAAAGCGTTAACGTTGAAATTCATGACTTTTCGGGTGATCACAAAGTTAACCGAGGACTTAACGGTGTTTGGTTATGTCATGGAGCCCTTAAAAGTCAAGTAAGAGGGCCAAAAGTGCAAGAAATAAACTCAAAACCACGTTTGGAAGGATCAGGGGCCAAAATGTAATAAACGAAACTTGTTTAACCTGTTCTGATCACCCACACGGGCCGCGTAAGCCCTGGGGGGACCCTTACGCGGGCCGCCTGAGCACCCCAGCGACAGAAAACTCCTGGCAGCTGCCAGTTCAGGTTTGTAACCGACTTAAAAAGCTTGTTTTCGTATACCAGGGACTCCTCCAATGGTTTAACATGCAATAAGGGCACTTGTACTGATCTCATAACCTTTATAGACCTCCTTGGCATGATCCTAGGTGATCAAAACTCCTATATAAGAAACCCACAAGTTGCAACATTGGACACTTGCACTTGGAAACTCTCACAACTCAAGTTCTGGAGAATTTTGGAGCTCAAGCACCCTTCCTAGGAATCACTAGTCGTACTTAGGACCTCTGTAACTGTCCTTAACTTTCTTTAATTCAGTTTTGCTTAGTTAATTAGCTTATAGTCAAACCGTCGTAATTAGAGTTTGACTTCATAATTAATCATAATTTGTCCAGTCAAATCTCAAATTGAAAGTACCTTTGAGTTGGTAATTATGTGGGTAATAAACCCTTAAAAGGGCACCCTCTGATTCCCACTCTAACTAGGTCAATTGTCGGGTCAAAGTTAATCTTAAAAAGTCAACAGAAAGCTTATTTTCAAATTAATGCATAATTAGCAATGTAGGAGCCAAGCAACCTATTTTTATCATTAAGATAACTTGGTAATTAATGTAAGAACATGTCTAAACATGTTCAACCCGACAATTTTCAGTTTAGGCTCGGTTCGGAACCGAAAGTCGCATAATTTGACTTTTGCTTTGACTTTTAGTTCTGACCCAACGTAGCATAGTTTAGAAATGCCTTAGAGTTTTATTTGGACCAGGTTACATGTTAGTATAACCCCCTGTGATTATACAACTTGGTTCAATAGTTATCCGATTCATATGCATGTTTCCGTTTATTGCCTATATGTTGACTATTATGCCCATATGACATTAAAACGTGATTTTTGAAAATGTACAAGAATAGAAACCTTAGTTACTGATTTATAAACTTGTCCCTAAAATTCAACATCAGTTTGAGGTGTAGATTAGGAGTTATGCTCATTAGCGTAAATGAAAAGCTTTTTATTAATTAAACGACATAATTAGCATATAGCCTATCTAAACCCAATTTTTGATACCAAAATTTTTACCTACTGATATAAAATAATATTTTGGGATTTTTGGAGATTTTTATTTATTTTAAGGCTGAGCATAACATAGGGTTCTAAGCTTGATTCGGTTATTGTCGGTTTTGCCCTTTTGGGCTATAAAATGAGTTTTACAAATCCTTTTGATACCAAACTTTTTTCTACTGATCTAATATGATAAGTAAAATATTTTAAGCCTTCTGGAGTAATAAAAATATCAACTTTTCTTTAAAAACCCGGAAATCGCTTAAAACCGTCTTTTTACGCGTGTTTAACGCATAGTATGTATTAAAACTATTTTAAGCATATAAGGTTTGATGCCTACTACTATTTTAGTAAATTTTTATATTTTAACAGTAAGCAAAATTTTTTAAACTCAGATTTCCAGTTTTGACCTTTTAGGCTTAAGTGAAATTACCAAAATGCCCCTACGGTGCATAGTTTAGTTATAAAAGATAAATTTCACATATTTACAATACCCTACTGTTATGACTTATAAAAATAAATATTTTTACTGATTAAATCAGACTTGTAACTCAGATTAATATTTAAACTCTTTTATAACCTTTAAAATGACCAAAATACCCCTACGGGGCGTAATTTGAGTTTAAATCTGTTTTTGGCATAATAGAAGATATCTTACTGATGTCACAACATATTTAAGGCATATTAACTTAGGAAACCTGTATATGACTCATTTGGTTACCCGTTACGCATTTTCGCATTCGGTTCAGTTTATGTAACTAGTTTGCATAAATTGACCGAAACGGGTCAACCCTTATCATTTTTGTCTCAAAATCCAGAATGTGTTTAGTTTACCCATATTATACAAGTCTTCAAACTTGTCGGGTCTAAATCTCATTCTATTCCGGTCTTCGCTTAATCGTGCGTTTGAACCATATCTTCTTTTAAAACTAACCGGTCTAAGTTTAGGCTTAAATAAAGACCCATTAGGAATCTAATAGGTTATTAAAAACCTTTGTTCCAGAATAGGAGACCCGGTAAAAGCTACATGCACTTGCTATTTGTGATTATTACTTGCAAAGGTAAATACTTTTAACTTATTTTCCCTTATACGGGCTTGGGGTACGGTATATAAAATACCGCTTGGTCGGGCATTGATTTTTTAATCATATGAAGGTTACTTTATTGAAATGACCCACTTAAATTGTTTTGTTTTCTTAAAACCTTTGGGGGGTTAATGACCATGTCCCGGATATCCTTGGCATCATTTTAAGAAATGGCCATGACCTAAGCACAGGGTGTAGGCGTACACCCGACAGTGCATATATATAAATAATAAGGTATAACCGCTGGTTACGGGAATAACCCGCCGCGGGACTATATCATGTGGTGTGTCTATTAATCTTTAACCCGACGTCAATCCGGGCTACTAAACGTATAAGAAACATGTAATTCTTTTACAAGTTTATATATAAATAATTATCCCAAGTTATAAAATATTTTGTGCCTTGTGCATTCAAAACAATTTTCTAAACCTTTTCAAAATGAGTCAGTTAATTGTATTTACCAGTGTAAACTGACGTATTTTCCCAAAAAGGCTAAGTGCAGGTACTACTCGAAATAGGCTGGCCTCTCCTTAGCATCAATAAGAGTCTCGCAAGCTTGGATGCATTTAAAATCTGATGAACTATGTTTCCTGTTTGTTTGATCCGCCTGTGGATCTTTTTCAACTATTTTGTGATACTTGATATTACAATTTATTCGGTTGAAATAAATCTATCTTTTGCTTCCGCTTTGCATTTAAAATTGTGTTGTTTGACTATGATGATATCAATTGCGTCACAATATTCCCCACCGGGCCCACTGGTAATATGTGGAAATATCGGGGTGTGACAGGTTGGTATCAGAGCCAACACTGAGTGAATTAAACACTAGCCTTTTGTGTTTAATCTCAGTTACACAGTTGCACATTCCTCAATTTTCGAGTCTAGACAATGAACTTAGGACAAATCCCGATTTTTTTTAATTTTATCTTTTATATATTTCCTTGTTGTTAGCTTTGTTTATGTTGACAGGTTCAATCATGCCACCAAGGTTCATCTGGGGAAGAGGAAAGGCACCAATCACAGGCCACGACAATGAAGCCGGGCCATCGCACAGACGAACCCCACCGGCCTCAATGAGTACGAGTCCTCAGGAGCATTGGAGGACGTATATAGAGCCAGCGAGGCGATCCGTCTCGCTAAGTTCGTCACCATCCTTGTGACACCCCAGGAAAACCAGGAAACAACGCAACACAACTAGTTTCCCCAGTAACCACGTGCTAAATTTCGGGACGAAATTTCTTTCAAGTTGGAGATAATGTGACAACTCGAGTTTCCAAGATTTCATCTTCACGTTAATTGTTTAGTTGGTTGCTTTCATGATTTGTTTGGCTTGTAACCATACGTGTTTGATATATGTTGAGACGTTTTGTGATTGTTGAAATTATATATGTTTGGTGATATAACATGTAACTTAAATTATTAACATTGAATGAGTTTGACGAAACCCCAAGGGTTTCGCCATAAACCGCTTCGACGAAACAGAGGAGAGTTTCGCCATCTTCATCTCGACGAAACCGAGGGTTTCGCCGTCCCAGAATTGCGCTGAAGCCCATTAAGGGCCCAGTACGCTGTTTTGGATATAACTAAGTGAAACGATTTCATTTTCTCACACTGATAGCAAATTAGAAACCCTAGAGCTCTCTCTCCCTATTGACGGCGATCTTGTGTTCTCGAAGCCCTTTAGGCCGATCAAGTTAGTATTTCCGTTTATCATGATTAGTGTTTAACCCTTGCATGATTAATTGATTGTTATCATTGCTAACTGTTAATTGAAAACATGATTCATCGATGTTATGTAATGCTTGATCTTATGTTTGGATCCCCTTTGATTGTTGATGATGATTATTATGATATGTATGAACGAGAATGATACTTGTAAACACTATTCGGATTATGTGATGGCAAAATGTTGAATCTGTTAACGATTAGGGCTTCTTGGTGTTATTGAGTTGAATGGGATGTTGAACGATGGGATAAGTTGATTGATATTGTTGAATCTATGAAATTGTGTTCATGTAATGGCCATTGTATGTGATAGATCGTTTAAGATTAATGCATGGTTCGGTTGTGATTGAATGATTATTGTATGATTTCCGTATGATGACGATCGGCGGTTAGGGTTTTTGGGTAATCATCAGTTACACGACGTAACTGACCTAATGGACGAAACGCCGATGTCGACGAAACCAGGGGGTTGTGCCGAGGGTAATCATAACGAAACGGGTGGGTTTCACCGAAGGGATGCACGACGAAACCTTAGGGTTTCGTCAAGTGGGAGTCATGACGAAACAGGGGGTTTCGTCAAGGGTTAAACATGCACAGTAACTCGGTTAGGTCTGATAAGGGTTAACTGGGTTAGTCAGTTGTTGTTAATGATAAGCATGGGTTGCATGAGCTTGTATAACTGTTGAATGCTATGTGTTAGTTATTGCTCGAATATATGTGATGATCATGACTGTTACTTTAACTATGTGATTATCAACTGATTATGCATGTATAAATACTATAGGATTGGATTGAATTATTTGTGAGTTAGTAGTTATCTTACCGAGCAAACCGAGGTGAGTTAACACTTACTACAAGGCATGGGATTCCCAAGGGTTGGGAATGGGTTAAAGAACTAAAACGGAAACCACATATTCTCCTTTGGTAGGATATGTAAAGCCATCCTCCAAGGGTAGGATGCCAAGATTTAAACCTCGCGTATTCTCCTTGGGTAGGATACGTACGTTCGTCCTCCTTGGGTAGGACAACAAGATTAAACATACTGGACCAAAACTCTATCATAAGTCCCTCATTTTATATCGACTTAATCGCCGAGGCCGATGGCGAGCGGGTCATTAGTTAATAGCGCTATTAGGTTTAACAAACCTCACACCGTGCCGGTAGGACGGGCGTGTACTAATGGACTAAGGCAAAGGGTCAATGATGATAGACATTGACTTAGGGCACAACTTACTTTCGTTAGTAGTCGATATGGTACGGTCTGGTAATTCACATGGGAAGCCCCCACTAATAATTGAGAAGGTTTGGGAATCAGGGTTACTGGTTAAAACGTGGTGTACAAAACGAACTTACGATTATTGAAACGAAAGCAATACCTAATAAACCAACTGTGAACTCGCTCAACTTTGTTGTTGACTCGTTGTTGCATGCCTTGCAGGTCGTTAGGTACTCATGGAGCTTTCACGGGGAGGCGTGGTCGTTGTGGGACATGGGTTGTCATATACCATGTCAAACATTTGATACATTTGAACTTTTGTTTTGGTTTTAAACATTATGCTTCCGCTGATTTCTTAGACTATGTTATGTTGGACACCAATTATATTGTGATTGGGTTTTACATTTATTTATACGCTATGTTCAATATGATTGGTGGCTTGATCCTGGTCAGTCACGCCTCCAAGCGGTGGTACTCCGCATGTGGAAATTTGGGGGTGTGACAATCCTATCACCATTCCTACGGGCCTCATTCTGAAAATGAGCCCCATAACCCACAGCCATCTTTCATCCCCCTCCAGAGAGCCAGCCCTCACCATTCATTCAATGACCCGACACCTGTCTTCCGAAGCCGGTTCAACCCGTCAAACTATATTGAAGAACCAGTGGGTTTCAACCCACTAGGACCTGAAGACCACTTCTCGGGCGACCATGCGATGGACATGGACGAAGACACGGATCCCGCCGAGCCTCCAACCGGGACCCCTAACCACCCCATCAAAATTTCGGATGGGTCACCTTTTGTGGGATCTCCTTATAATGGTCCCGACAGCTATGAGGAGAGGTTCAGACAGATTGACTGGGTGTTTACTCCCAGTTACCACAACTCTCCGCAGCAGCAGCAGGATCCCTCCGAGGATTCTCATTTCGTCGCGGTCACTCCGCCACCACCACCAGTTCAGCAACAGCCTCCAGAGCCACCGAGGAGAAGAAGATCGAACGCACGGATGTCCGTGCGAGGAGGGGTGCGTATCAGCACCCCTCAACCTTCAAGTGGCAGCCGCTACCCGCCACTTCATGAAGACCCGCAGATGGGTGGACCTTCAAACCCCGTATCGGAAGTAAACTCTGCGCCTGTCGCGCCACCACCGTTGGGCTTTGGCGACCCAATACCTACATACACCGGTACGGCGGCATATAATCCCTTTGAGCAGCCGGCTCACACCAACTACAACTACGCTAATGTTGACCCGTACCAGGCAGCATGGGATTACAACGCTCTCCATCCCGAGGGGCCCTTTGGGGTCCCATATCAAGCTGGATATTCACCCTATGGGTACCCACCATATGGGTATCAACAACCGCCACCTCCTCAACCTCCGCAATATCAGCAACCCCCGCAGCTGCCAGTAATAACGCCACCGCAGCATCAAGAAATCCTTCAAAGGATAAATGAGGTGCATCATGAGGTTCGGGAAGGGCGTAGGCAAAACCGAGGAATTTTCAAGGGTCTGGCGAACTTAATAAAGGGGAAGAGCAAGAAGGATTATTAAATCCTTTATTTGTTTGTTTGATTTTAGTGTTGTAATCATGTCCCTGCGTGGACATTTGTTTCGGTATTCAGCCCCTGCGTGGGCATGTCTTTCAGTATTCCGCCCCTACGTGGGCATATTTTCTCTGTTTAACCCCTGCGTGGGTATGTTAGGTTGTTTCGCCCCTGCGTGGGAATGTTATTTCAGTAGAAGTTCCGTTTAGGGCAAATTTATACTAGTTAATTTTTGTAGTGGAATGATTAAATTTAAATTTTCATTTTTTAAATTATATGCATAAATATAATATGTGAAATTAATGAAAAATAACATTCCTTTTAATAGGACCTACCATTTTAATAAAATAATAAGAATCTTAAAGGTAAAACCTAGCCACATGCCATTCTAAATATGGCCAAAATGGTAAAACCTATTTAAAAGATTCAAATCCTCGTTAACCTCTGTAAAACATGTTAATATTTCTGGCAAAAAAAATTGTGATTCGATAAAATCACATAAGTCATCCTTGCATTGGATTCTTCTATTTTCTTTTATTATATTAAGCATCCGATAGGGATGTAATGCCTACGGGCTATATTCATTGTCATATAAGACAAAAGACAGTCGTGGTCTTCGACCCCTGTTAAGAAGAGGTAATAAATTATAATTAAAACCTCAATATCTTGATCCTATAAGATCATGATTAAAAATTTAAAAACTGTCCATAAGACTAGGCCTTTTTGCCATCAATATATTTTAATTATATCTAGGGTTTTTATAATAAAAAAAATAATCCTGAATATATATATATGCTTAACAAATTAATCAAAATGGTTTCTTAATACCATGGTTAATAAATCATCTAGAAGGATAAAACTGTTATAGACCTCTAAATGAATTAAAATCATTATTTTATGTAGCAAGCAAGCAACATGCCTGGGTCAGACGAAGTCAACAGTCACCCCAGAGATAATCATGACACCTCCAGAGTCAATGTAGCAGGAGCAGAATTACAGGCATTGATAGACAATGCTGTCACAAGAGCTTTGGATAGGCAATTCAATGAATCTAGTGGTACCCATGTAAGGACCCAATCCGTACCACATACGAAGCCACCCTCAAGAACTCATACTGCTCACAAAAGTGATTCTCATCACTCATCAAACCAGAGGAGTGTTCCATCTAAGAGAGTTGTGTTAAACCAAGAACCACGTGCTAAAGGTTGCACTTATAAATACTTTGTCTCCTGCAAACCCAGGGATTTCACCGGGGAAAAGGGAGCAGTTGATTGCATGTCATGGTTAGACGAGATGGACACTGTGGTAGATATCAGTGGATGCGCTAATAAGGATGTAGTAAAGTTTGTATCCCAGTCGTTCAAAGGTGAGGCACTAGCCTAGTGGAGGTATTTAATCCAATCCACAGGGAAAATCCCATTATACAATCTGTCTTGGGAGCAGTTTGTGACATTGATTAAGGAGAATTACTGCCCTCAGCATGAGGTTGAAAAGATTGAAGCTGATTTCTTGTCATTGGTTATGAAAAACCTAGATTGTCAAGCCTACCTTACGAGCTTCAACACTATGTCAAGACTGGTTCCGTATCTAGTAACTCCGGAACCCAAGAGGATAGCTCGTTTCATTGGAGGTTTGGCTCCAGAAATCAAGGCCAGTGTGAAGGCCTCCAGACCAGCTACTTTTTGGTCTGCAGCCGATATATCATTGTCCCTTACTTTGGACGCAGTCAGGTAGAGATCGCTGAGAAACACAGACGCTGAAAAGAGGAAGCGTGAGGATGACAACTCACGACGTTCAGACAAGAAGCGTAAGGGAAACAATGACCACAAGAAGAGTTCTGGAATGAAAAAGGATGGTCATCAGTCGGGTGATAAACCCAAGTGTAAAGTCTGTAAGAAGCACCATTTCGGGAGGTGCAGATATGAATCAAAATCCCAGTCACAGCCGAGAGCTTGTGGGATTTGTAAATCTTTTGAGCACAAGACATTAGACTGTAAGAAAATCAAGGATGCAACGTGCTATAGGTGCAATGAAAAAGGGCATATCAAATCCAACTGCCCAAAGATTGCAAAAAAAGGTTGAAGATGGGAAAAAGACCAATGCTAGGGTCTTCCAGATGAACGCACAATAGGCGATCCAGAATGATAATGTCATAACAGGTACCTTCCTTATTAATGATGTTTATGCAAGGGTATTATTTGACTCTGGAGCAGATAAGTCATTTGTTGTTGATAAGTTTTGTAAGTTGTTAAACCTACCTATTAGAACCCTAAGCATAAAATATGAGGTTGAATTAGCCGATGGCACCATAGAAACCGCATCAACCGTGTTAGATGGATGTCTCATAACCATTAGGAACCACTCTTTTCCATTGTCCTTACTTCCTTTGAAGTTAGCTGGTTTTGATATAGTTATAGTTATAGGCATGGACTGGTTATCTCATAACCAGGCCCAGATTGTTTGCAACAAGAAGCAAGTGGTGATCAAGACTCCGTATGGCGAGTCACTTACCATACAGGGAGATACTCAGTATGGATTGCCTAAGCAAGTGTCTATGCTTAAGGCATCAAGGTGTATGAAGAAGGGTTGTGTCATCTACATGGCACAAGTGACTATTGATGAGCCGAAGCCTAAGATTGAAGATATCCCCGTCATTTCTGAATATCCCGAAGTATTCCCTGAAGAACTACCTGGTTTGCCACCAGATAGGCAACTAGAATTCAGAATTGACATTATTCCAGGAGCAGCACCTATTGCAAGGGAACCTTACAGGTTAGCACCAACAGAGATGAAAGAATTGAGGACTCAGTTAGATGATTTGTTGGCAAAAGGTTTCGTTCGTCCTAGTTAATCTCCTTGGGGAGCACCAATCCTGTTTGTGAAGAAGAAGGATGGGTCGATGCGTCTATGCATCGATTATCGTGAGCTTAACAAGGTTACTATCAAGAATAGATATCCATTACCCAAGATCGACGATCTGTTCGATTAACTGCAAGGAGCAAGTTATTTCTCCAAGATCGATTTGAGGTCAGGCTACCATCAGTTGAAGGTTAGAGATGAAGATGTGCACAAAACTGCATTTAGGACTCGTTAAGGTCATTACGAGTTCCTAGTGATGCCTTTTGGGCTCACTAATGCACCAGCCGCATTCATGGATCTCATGAATCGCGTCTGCAAGCACTATCTGGATAAATTCGTCACTGTCTTCATCGACGACATCCTCATTTACTCGAAAAGTCAAGCTGACCATGAGAAACATCTCCGTTGCATTCTTAAGCTGCTTCAACAGGAAAAGCTCTATGCCAAATTTTCTAAGTCTGAATTCTGGCTTCATGAAGTCCAATTCCTTGGACATGTTGTTAGTGAGCGTGGTATCCAAGTAGATCCCGCTAAGATTGAAGCCATTATGAACTGGCAAGAGCCAAAGACGCCTACGGAGATTCGCAGCTTTCTGGGACTGGCAGGATACTATAGGCGATTTATTGAAAACTTCTCAAGAATTGCAGCACCCCTGACTCTTCTCACTCGAAAGAATAGCAAGTTTGACTGGGGGCCTAAGCAGCAAGAATCTTTCGATATTCTGAAGCAGAAGTTGAGCAACGCTCCAGTATTGACGTTGCCTGATGGAATTGATGAATTTGTAGTATATTGTGATGCATCACACACCGGTATGGGATGTGTGCTTATGCAGAAAGGCAAAGTCATTGCCTATCCTTCACGCCAGTTAAAGGTGCACGCGAAGAATTACACCACCCATGACTTGGAGTTGGGTGCCGTTGTATTTGCACTAAAATTGTGGAGACATTATTTGTATGGTACCAAATGTGTGATCTATTCTGATCACAGGAGCCTCCAACACTTGTTTAATCAGAAGGACTTAAACATGAGGCAGCGTCGATGGATGGAAACTCTAAATGACTATGATTGTGAAATCCGATACCATCCAGGCAAGGCGAATGTAGTCGCCGATGCCTTAAGTAGAAAGGAGATAGTGAAGCCCATAAGAATCAATGCCAAGAACATTGAATTAAAGAATAGTTTGAATGAAAGGTTGTTAGCTGCGCAGAAAGAAGCTGTACTAGAAGCTAACTATCCTGATGAGAAGCTAGGAGTAACTGCTGAACAGTTATCCTATGGCAAAGACGGAATCCTGAGATTAAATGGTCGAATATGGGTTCCGATTTATGGAGGACTTAGGGATGTGATCCTCCAGGAAGCCCACAGTTCTAAGTACTCCATTCATCCTGGGGCTGATAAGATGTACCAGGATCTGAAGGCAAATTTCTGGTGGATAGGCTTGAAGAAGTCCATAGCTACCTATGTAGCCAAATGTTTGACGTGCGCACAAGTTAAAGCTGAACATCAAAAGCCGCCAGGCTTGCTACAACAGCCTGAACTTCCCACCTGGAAATGGGAGATGGTGACAATGGATTTTATCACCAAGTTGCCAAAGACAAAGAAAGGAAACGATACTATTTGGGTGATAGTGGATAGACTGACTAAGTCAGCTCACTTCCTACCTATTAAGGAAACACATAGCTCAGATAAGTTAGCTCAACTGTACGTGGATGAGATTGTATCTCTCCATGGAGTGCCAGTGTCTATAATATCTGATAGGGATACAAGGTAAACCTCGCATTTCTGGAAAAGTTTTCAGCAATCCCTAGGCACTCGATTGAACTTTAGCACAGCATATCATCCTCAAACGGATGGTCAAAGTGTAACAACCCGCACTTTTGTGCGTTGTTACTACTCGTTATACTCGTTACGCCTAGCACCAGAGATTCGGATCATAATGTAACTATATCGTATATATCGCTATTCGAAGGATAATCGCATATTTTCGAGATACAATATCACGATACTACACTACTATCACACTAACGCTCACAGAGGCATTGAGTGAGGACCTATTCTACCCTCCTCAATGGCCGTGATGTGTCGAACGTAAACAATTAACGCTAACAAGGACCCTCGGGTAAGTGCTGTAGCTCCAGTCGTCATGACGATGATGACAATACAAGTAAACGGTACCCCGTCAGTCTTTGTGGCACTACACGAAATAACGTTCACGATGACATCAAGAAAGGACCTATACTACCCTCATTGATGGCCGTGCAACGTCGATAATAATCGCATACTCGAATCGGAAACCGACTGCTAATTATCAAAACTTTGGATTATGGATACGTAAATACGACCCCTAGTAATATATATATATAATAATAACAATATATTGATAATATAAACTAATTATGGACGTACGCACTTCGAAAACTATCAAAACGGTCAAGAAACGGAGAAGTCCAAGCGTCAGGATAGCTATCCGGACGGATGGACCATCCGGACGGATGGACATGCGCACGGATGGCCATCCGCACGCATGGGCCATCCGCACGGATGGGCCATCCGCACGGATGGGCTATCCGGGCCTGGTCCCTCTTCTTCTCCTCTTTCGCCTATAAATAGCCTGCCACACCACTATTCAAGTGATGTGACAGCTCCTGTTCAACCAAACGCGCACCAAGACCCTTTCTCTCGATTTCCTCGCGATTCCGGTAAGATTTCAACCTAAAACTTGTACTTCTACAATCTACACTCGATTCTACATCATTCTATCTTTCAAAACTCAAATTCTAACCGCGAAATCTACGGATTTGAGGCGTTTTGAGGTGATGTCACCAAGAGTTCTTATGGACTTCAAGTTGGGGTCTCATTTCACTATAAACGACTCAGATCCAGGTGATTTCCGTATGATTTATGACAAATCTCACCTAAATCTGTGCGATTTCGAGTTAACCATGAAGAACCACCATGAACGGTCAGATCTGATGGAACGGGGTGGTTCCCGGCCGTTAGAACGAGCCGGAATTGACGGAACTTCAAGTGTTAGCGCGAAACTACACTACCCTAGTGAAAACGAACGTATTCCTTCCGTTGAACACTCGAAACAGTGCTCAGAGTGCGAAACAGACAAGTCAGCCCGTACGGATGACATGTCAGCCCGCACGGATGACATGTCAGTCCGCACGGACAGCAGGTCAGTCCGCACGGATGACACAAGTCCGCACGGATGGCATGTCAGTCCGCACGGATGACATGTCACCCGCACGCACAAGTCACCCGCACGCACCAGCCACCCGCACGGATGGGCTGTCACCCGCGCGCACACTCATCCGCGCGCACAAGCAAGTCAGTCCGCACGCATCACCTTCATCCGCACGGATCATCTGTATCCGAACGGATGACATGCCATCCGGATGGATGACTTGTCATCCGGACGGATAACATGTCTAACCGCACGGATGAGAACCAATCAATCAAATGAATAACTTTTCAAGGGTAATCTCGCTTAACCGTATATCGTTTACTCTATTCTTCAAGGATCAGTACAGACACACTCGCAACCGACTCAATCAAGTTGTAATCTCGCTAAATACGCACTGTGAGTATACTTGACCCCTTTTTAATCGAATTTTGGGTGTAACATACGTTTCTAACAAATCGAACTGATCAAACGAAATATTCAATCAATCGAACTATCACTTGCGAATAACTGTTATGCATAGATATACGTGATGCTAGTTACATATGTGCTAGGGCTTATACTCGCGACGTCCCACCAAGACTAGTATAGTACTATTGCGCCCGACGGGGTCTAGTTATGCCATCGTACATTCGAGCATCGAGGACTTAGTTGGTAGTATCAGTTTTGTGAGTATATATGTCGTGTATTACGTTTATGCATGTGGGAATTCGCAGCACTTTTAACCTATTATGCTATACTATCAAACCTGTATACTCGCCAATACTTTTGTATTGACAAACTATTTTTTTTACGTATGTTGCAGGCTAGATCGCAGACAATATCAAATCAAGCTAGGGAGTCTAGAAACTCAACAAAAATCTAGGTTGTCGGATTTGTATTGTTCGAGAGGACAATAAATCTGTGATAACTTATGTGATTGTATTATTTGTTAGTATGGGATAACGAATGTATTAAATATTATCGCAATATAGTTGTTATGGATTCTCTTGAGCAATCTGATTCGCCTAGTGCCGCGCCCCGATGATTCCGCCATCGGTTGGGGTGTGACTGATTGGTATCAGAGCCATAACTATAGGGAATTAGGTCAGACTCGACCTAGTCCGGGTCGACGTCTTAGAAACTGACCTAGTCTATAGTCTAAGTACCAACAGGCCGACTCATACAAACCCGGTGGGGTTTGTATTGGGCTTACTTGATACTCTCGATCGAAGTTACTAAAAGATACAACTTTGCGTGAACCCCGCGTACTACAACTTCACACGAAGAAGCCTTTCCTAAGGCTGAAATACTACTTAGCCTTTCCTAAGGCCGACACAATACACACGTTTTCGAAAATACTCGCATAACGAAACCGAGCGATCCAGTCGAGATCAGGTGTGAAAACCAAGAACTCTCGTTAGGATTGCTCACTCAGCGCATTTTTCTAGCACGAGAACTCTTCATCGAGTTAGGAGTGACATCCACATCTCGACAAAAGTCTCCATTTCAAATTCTAGTGGAACTCACGATTTTATTCGAGGAGCATAGCCACAATTAGGAACGGAACTGTTAAGCCAGGGGTGAAACCCGTACCTTAATGAGTCGTCCCATTCTCTATAAACTGGTTTTCAAAAGCTCTCACCAAGGACTCGACTATCACAATAACTCGAGCCACGCGATGACTAGGAAGACGAATGCCATGAGCTGCATCCCAGTGGAAACATGAAGTCCTCTAGGTCAACGCGCATGCTCGAACTTGTTAGGTATAGTTGGGTTACCTTGGGTAGTCGACGCCTAAAACACCCAAGGCACTCTATCATACGACCCGCCAATTTTACAACTGGCTGGAACTTATTTACGTTTTGAAACTTTACTCGTTATCGAATTCTCGATTTAACGATTTCCACTCCCTACTTTATAAACGCACAATTCGCACAGCCATCGCAATCTAAAACGAAACCCGAATGTTCGCAACAAAATCAATGCATAATCTATCGTCATCGCTCTCGTTTCCTCACTTCGACGCGACCTCTCTTATTCTAAACTGACCTGTATGTGTATGAATGCAAATTTCAGTTATATAAATACCTATATATATACGTATAAACTACAAGTCATTGTGTGAGAACTTAGGAAATTCGTGTCTCCTATGTGGCTCCTATGTGACTTGTATTACTACTATACTATCGCACCAAGTTTTGAACACGCAATAGCATCGCAAAACTCAAAAAAATCATTATGATCGAATCTCACTCCAAGTCTCTTCCTGTCTAGATGCCTTCCGACAACTCTACTTCGAGAATGTTAGCAAAGAGACGAGCCAAACGAAGGGGCGAAAAGAGGATTGCTTCGATTGTGACCAGGGAAGTGGTCAAAGTCATTCCTCAGATTGTCACACGAGTGCACTCTCGTATTAACTCTCGAACTTCGGAAGACGTTAAGACAGAAGAGCCGCAATCTACTTTTCTCTACAAGCACTTCAAAGCCTGTGACCCAATGGAGTTCACGGGTGAAAGAGGTGCGACTCAACTACTCCAGTGGTTCGATTCTATCGAAGTTACCCTTCGTCAAAGTGGGTGTCCCGATAGTCTCCGTACTACTTGCGCCACCGGAGTATTTCAATCGCGAGCACTCGACTGGTGGACCGCCGAACGTAACAAACATGGGATCTCCGCAGCTTACGCTCTCTCTTGGAATGAGCTGAAAGAGCTCATGAAGAAAGAGTACTGTCCTCCTCACGAAATCCAGAAGCTAGAAAACGAGTTTTGGGAAATCAAGCAAGCAAAAGGTGACAATGCCGGCTACACCGCAAGGTTTAAACAGCTTAGCATAATCTGCCCAGGCCAGGTCAACACTTCGGAAAAGGCCATCGCGAAGTACATTCGTGGCTTGCCTGAGTGTGTGGGTGATTTTGTCGAAGCTGCAAGACCTGCTACCATCGAGGAAGCCTATCGCTTAGCCGCAGAAATCAACAACAAACGACTCGTGGAAGTGTTTTTCTCCAAGAATCCTGTCAAGCAAGCTCATCAAGTAATCACCAGTAATCCTTCAGGCGAACATGTTGACGAATCTTCTGATGAATCTACTGACGAATCTTCAGACAAATCTGCTGGCGATTCTTCTAATGGATCAGCTAACGATTCTCCTGACGAATCTGCTAACGATTCTTCGGACGGATCTGTTGCCGATTCTTCTGACAAATCTGCCGACGAATCTTCCGACAATTCAGACAAAGACTCCGCAAACGAGTCTTCAGACGAATCCTCCAACGACGACATTTCTTCGCAAGACACCGACAAACCCAGCCGCAAGCGAAAGATTTCAAGCCCGAACTCATCAACAACCGAACCGCTGCAACCGGAACCTCTTCGAACAGTTACGATGTTTCCAAAACGAGCCTACACTGGATTTCATCCTCAGTGTTACTCATGTACCTATCATCATCCAGTTGGGGCTGACTGTCGCTATTGCAATCACTGCAACCGTTACGGTCACTTCACCCGCAACTGCCGCATCGAACCATGAACTTGAGTACAACAACAACAGCTCCAGCAAAAGTCTTCAAGCGTCAGACATCTAGCAAGCGTAGGATAAAGTTGTAATGATACGATTTTCGACGTTAATTTCTAAGTTTTGAACCTACTCTCTTATTCGAAGTTACCACTATGTGTGACATTAGCTCTTGTTTTCGTTTTCTCTTCCGCTCCCTAATCGTCGCACTTAGACTAGATTCACGCATATACTATATACTATATCACGAAATAATACGTTTTTACCCTCACTACACTCTTAGAACGAGGTACGATAAACGTGCAAGGAACAAATAATTGCGGGTGCACACGGGATTATTTGGTTCAGTGCACGGAGATCGTAGAGAATTCTAAAGGTGACATAGCGTTTGACAAAAGGTGACACCAAAACACGGGACGAAAGTAGTAGGGGTCGGGCAAGGTGTGCCTTATCATACTACCAAAGTTCTGTGAAGAAAGTGCCACGTGGAGTTGAACGTTATTAGACCTATATACTATTGTGATTATTTTCAACACACTACACTCAATCGCAAGGCGTAACAAACCGTATCATCGCAAGGCTTGCCGTAAGTCAGCAAACGCAATGCAATCGCCTCATCGATGGACTCTGGGGGGTCTACCTCGCAGAACGATTGCATCGGCACAAGACTGGTCGTAAGTCTGTTGCAACGAATCTCAATCAAGCAAATAAACGCTCACGATGTTGTTGGGTGAGGACCTATTCTACCCTCCTCGATAACCGTGATGCGTCGCAACGTAACGTTAAGCTCATTCGAAACAAGACTCGAACTCGACAAACCGCAATCGTCTATCATGTGTATCTCGCAACCTCTATCGCTTATCACGTAAGCCTATATCATTTGCTGTGTATCAATCTATCGCTATCGCCTACCGTTATCTGTGATATTCGTGTTAAGTTAGCACGCATGACCTCGCTTCACGAGAGAAAGCTCATATGGTTAGAGCAGGGTGTTTTAGTCATATCAGCGACCTTTCGTGGAAAAAGGCCATGTGGGGTCTAATGTTAGTTAAACTCTGTGGTGATAATCAATCGAATCGAACCGCATAAAACGCGCATACCTCCATCGCTTGCAACGCAACAACTGCCGCATATCGTAATTCGTTTATTGTCACCGTCATTACTGGTAATGTGTTGTGCTATTTCGCCTAATCGCTGATCGCCTATCGTGTATAGTCTACCGCTTATTCGCGTACCGCTTATCACTCGCTTGGTGTTCAATACAGTCTATGTGGTGTTAGTACACATGACACTGCTTCACAAGGCAAAACTAACTTGGTTAAGCATGGTGTTTCGCCATGTTAGCAAACTCTCGTGGAAACGTGCCATGTGGGTTTAATGTGTAATCTAATCGAAAACGCGCTATTCGCTTCTCGCTTATCAACTCACTGGACTAATCTATTCGATCCTATCCTATGCTCGGTCCGACTTTCTATCGATTGGGCCGGGTAAACGCAATTCTACCCGAATCATATCGGCACACCTGACACTGCCTCACGAAACGGAAGTAATATGGGCAAAGCATGGTGGATACGCCGCTGGTACTTCCTATATATAAGTGCTTTAAACATATTAACGAACTTCCGTGGGAAGGTGCCAAGTGGGGCGTAATGCTAAATCATTCTTTTCAAAAGGTTAAAAACTGATTTTTATATATAAAACTTTTATTAAAACCATGGAACAAGTGAAATTCCTCACAATGTGGAGGTAACATCGAATCAGCTTAACCCCATACTCAAAAGGAGCGTCACGAGTTCAAATTTTCCTTAAAACCTTTTTTTTCAAAGATCAAAAACAAGATTTTCCTGAGATATTGGTTCAACACTGAGTTCAACTAGAACCCGTATCATAGGAGAGTTTACGTAACCTTAGTTTTCATCGATTAAACTACCTTGTAACATCGGTTAACATCGATTCTGTTGACCGCACGTTAAGAAGGAAAATTTTCAAAAAGATTATCACCTTAAATCCCTTTTAATATCTAAAACGATCGCTTCTTGTAACGTTGGTTAACGATCGACTCAGTTAACTCTACGTCATGAGAAACCTTTCAAATTATAATCGCATCGAACTAACGAATTCTACACAAGACAAGGTACTTGGGAATGCCAACTCGTGGGATTAATACTTTCATCTTTACGTCGCCTTCTCACTATCGCAGTCGATCTCTCTTATTCGAAACGTTCGCGCTGTCAACTTACGGTCAATCACTCGCTGTATCGCTACTTATACAAGACCAACTCTTAGAAGTCTACCTATTGGATTAATTTCGGGACGAAATTTCCTAAAGTAGGGGAGACTGTAACAACCCGCACTTTTGTGCGTTGTTACTACTCGTTATACTCGTTACGCCTAGCACCAGAGATTCGGATCATAATGTAACTATATCGTATATATCGCTATTCGAAGGATAATCGCATATTTTCGAGATACAATATCACGATACTCTATTCTTCAAGGATCAGTACAGACACACTCGCAACCGACTCAATCAAGTTGTAATCTCGCTAAATACGCACTGTGAGTATACTTGACCCCTTTTTAATCGAATTTTGGGTGTAACATACGTTTCTAACAAATCGAACTGATCAAACGAAATATTCAATCAATCGAACTATCACTTGCGAATAACTGTTATGCATAGATATACGTGATGCTAGTTACATATGTGCTAGGGCTTATACTCGCGACGTCCCACCAAGACTAGTATAGTACTATTGCGCCCGACGGGGTCTAGTTATGCCATCGTACATTCGAGCATCGAGGACTTAGTTGGTAGTATCAGTTTTGTGAGTATATATGTCGTGTATTACGTTTATGCATGTGGGAATTCGCAGCACTTTTAACCTATTATGCTATACTATCAAACCTGTATACTCGCCAATACTTTTGTATTGACAAACTATTTTTTTTACGTATGTTGCAGGCTAGATCGCAGACAATATCAAATCAAGCTAGGGAGTCTAGAAACTCAACAAAAATCTAGGTTGTCGGATTTGTATTGTTCGAGAGGACAAGAAATCTGTGATAACTTATGTGATTGTATTATTTGTTAGTATGGGATAACGAATGTATTAAATATTATCGCAATATAGTTGTTATGGATTCTCTTGAGCAATCTGATTCGCCTAGTGCCGCGCCCCGATGATTCCGCCATCGGTTGGGGTGTGACTCAAAGTGAGCGAACAATTCAGACGCTAGAAGATATGTTAAGGGCTTGTGTTATTGACCTAGGTGGAAGCTGGGATGAATATCTTCCACTGATTGAATTTTCGTACAATAATAGCTATCACTCAAGTATCCAAGCTGCACCATTTAAAGCTTTGTATGGAAGAAAGTGCAGAACGCCCGTTTGCTGGGTAGAAGTTGGAGATGTACAACTAACAGGACCTGATATAGTCCTGGAGACGACAGACAAGATTGTTCAGATATGAGATCGTCTCAAAATTGCCAGGGATAGGCAGAAAAGCTACGCAGATTTAAGACGTAAACCTCTAAAGTTCGAGGTTGGTGACAAGGTGTTACTTAAAGTATCACCCTGGAAGGGAGTGATGCATTTTGGTAAGAAAGGCAAATTAAGCCCAAGGTACATAGGACCATTTGAGATCATCGAATGTGTCAGATCAGTGGCTTATAAGTTGAACTTGCCTGAAGAGCTCAGTGGTATTCACAATGTATTTCACATCTGCAATCTGAAGAAATGTCTAGCTGATGAATCACTAGTCATACCACATACGAATGTGCATATAGATGAGAGCTTGAAATTTGTAGAAAAACCTTTTTCGATTAAGGATCGACAGGTAAAGAAGCTTCGAAGAAAGCATGCACCGATCGTAAAAGTTAAATGGGATGCCCGTAGAGGTCCCGAATATACGTGGGAGGTAGAGTCCACAATGAAAGAAAAGTACCCTCATTTGTTTCAGTAAATCTCGAGGTCGAGATTTCTTTTAAGGGGGTGAGGATGTAACACCTCGTAAATTTATGTCCAATAATATATCAACACGTGTCATGGACTTTAAACGTGTAAAGAAGTGATTTAGAAGGACTAAAGTTGACAAACAAAGAAAGTATGTGAATATAAGGTTTTAAAATGTCAACAATGGATAAATGTGCTTTACAGTAACCCTACACGATGTTTACACCCTTAAATGAATGAATCATGGATCATACGAAGCTAATTGTGAGAGAAAGTGAGAAATAACAAACTACAGGGGTTAAATATGTCAACATGTTTAAAGTATACCTCTGAGTGTCCTTTTAGCAAACCCGAAGCTTTGTAACGATTAATTATACTCACTAGAATAAGTGATAAAAATTTCTCAAGGTTTCGATAAAGTATGAGAAAGTTATGACAATATTCGTATACGAGGGGTTAAAAGCGTCAACGTTGAAATTCATGACTTTTCGGGTGATCACAAAGTTAACCGAGGACTTAACGGTGTTTGGTTATGTCATGGAGCCCTTAAAAGTCAAGTAAGAGGGCCAAAAGTGCAAGAAATAAACTCAAAACCACGTTTGGAACGATCAGGGGCCAAAATGTAATAAACGAAACTTGTTTAACCTGTTCTGATCACCCACACGGGCCGCGTAAGCCCTGGGGGACCCTTACGCGGGCCACCTGAGCACCCCAGCGACAAAAAACTCCTGGCAGCTGCCAGATCAGGTCTGTAACCAACTTAAAAAGCTTGTTTTCTTATACCAGGGACTCCTCCAATGGTTTAACATGCAATAGGGGCACTTGTACTGATCTCATAACCTTTATAGACCTCCTTGGCATGATCCTAGGTGATCAAAACTCCTATATAAGAAACCCACAAGTTGCAACATTGGACACTTGCACTTGGAAACTCTCACAACTCAAGTTCTGGAGAATTTTGGAGCTCAAGCACCCTTCCTAGGAATCACTAGTCGTACTTAGGAACTCTGTAACTGTCCTTAACTTTCTTTAATTCAGTTTTGCTTAGTTAATTAGCTTAAAGTCAAACCGTCGTAATTAGAGTTTGACTTCATAATTAATCATAATTTGTCCAGTCAAATCTCAAATTGAAAGTACCTTTGAGTTGGTAATTATGTGGGTAATAAACCCTTAAAAGGGCACCCTCTGATTCCCACTCTAACTAGGTCAATTGTCTGGTCAAAGTTAATCTTAAAAAGTCAACAGAAAGCTTATTTTCAAAGTAATGCATAATTAGTAATGTAGGAGCCATGCAACCTGTTTTATCATTAATATAACTTGGTAATTAATGTAAGAACATGTCTAAACATGTTCAACCCGACAATTTTCAGTTTAGGCTCGGTTCAGAACCGAAAGTCGAATAGTTTGACGTTTGCTTTGACTTTCAGTTCTGACCCAATGTAGCATAGTTTAGAAATTCCTTAGAGCTTTATTTGGACCAGGTTACATGTTAGTATAACCCCCTGTGATTATACAACTTGGTTCAATAGTTATCCGATTCATATGCATGTTTCCGTTTATTGCCTATATGTTGACTATTATGCCCATATGACCTTAAAACGTGATTTTTGAAAATGTACAAGAATAGAAACCTTAGTTACTGATTTATAAACTTGTCTCTAAAATTCAACATCAGTTTGAGGTCTAGATTAGGAGTTATGCTCATTAGCGTAAATGAAAAGCTTTTTATTAATTAAACGGCATAATTAGCATATAGCCTATCTAAACCCAATTTTTGATACCAAACTTTTTACCTACTGATATAAAATAATATTTTGGGATTTTTGGAGATTTTTATTTATTTTTAGGCTGAGCATAACATAGGGTTCTAAGCTTGATTCGGTTATTGTCGGTTTTGCCCTTTTGGGCTATAAAATGAGTTTTCAAATCCTTTTGATACCAAACGTTTTTCTACTAATCTAATATGATAAGTAAAATATTTTAAGCCTTCTGGAATAATAAAAATATCAACTTTTCTTTAAAAACCCGGAAATCGCTTAAAACCGCCTTTTTACGCGTGTTTAACGCATAGTATGTATTAAACCTATTTTAAGCATATAAGGTTTGATGCCTACTACTATTTTAGTAAATTTTTATATTTTAACAGTAAGCAAAAGTTTTTAAACTCAGATTTCCAGTTTTGACCTTTTAGGCTTAAGTGAAATTACCAAAATGCCCCTACGGTGCATAGTTTAGTTATAAAAGATAAATTTCACATATTTACAATACCCTACTGTTATGACTTATAAAAATAAATATTTTTACTGATTAAATCATACTTGTAACTCAGATTAATATTTAAACTCTTTTATAACCTTTAAAATGACCAAAATACCCCTACGGGGCGTAATTTGAGTTTAAATCTGTTTTTGGCATAATAGACGATATCTTACTGATGTCACAATATATTTAAGGCATATTAACTTAGGAAACCTATATATGACTCATTTGGTTACCCGTTACGCATTTTCGCATTCGGTTCGGTTTATGTAACTAATTTGCATAAATTGACCGAAACGGGTCAACCCTTATCATTTTTGTCTCAAAATCCAGAATGTGTTTAGTTTACCCATATTATACAAGTCTTCAAGCTTGTCGGGTCTAAATCTCATTCTATTCCGGTCTTCGCTTAATCATGCGTTTGAACCATATCTTCTTTTAAAACTAACCGGTATAAGTTTAGGCTTAAATAAAGAACCGTTAAGAATCTAATAGGTTATTAAAAACCTTTGTTCCAGAATAGGAGACCCGGTAAAAGCTACGTGCACTTGCTATTTGTGATTATTACTTGCAAAGGTAAATACTTTTAACTTATTTTCCCTTATACGGGCTTGGGGTACGGTATATAAAATACCGCTTGGTCGGGCATTGATTTTTTAATCATATGAAGGATACTTTATTGAAATGACCCGTTTAAATTGTTTTGTTTGCTTAAAACCTTTGGGGGGTTAATGACCATGTCTCGGATATCCTTGGCATCATTTTAAGAAATGGCCACGACCTAAGCACGGGGTGTAGGCGTACACCCGACAGTGCATATATATAAATAATAAGGTATAACCGCCAGTTACGGGAATAACCCGCCGCGGGACTATATCATGTGGTGTGTCTATTAATTTTTAACCCGGCGTCAATCCGGGCTACTGAACGTATAAGAAACATGTAATTCTTTTATAAGTTTATATATAAATAATTATCCCAAGTTATAAAATATTTTATGCCTTGTGCATTCAAATCAATTTTCTAAACCTTTTTCAAAATGAGTCAGTTAATTGTATTTACCGGTGTAAACCGACGTATTTTCCCAAAAAGGCTAAGTGCAGGTACTACTCGTAATAGGCTGGCCTCTCCTTAGCATCAATAAGAGTCTCACAAGCTTGGATGCTTTTAAAATCTGATGAACTATGTTTCCTATTTATTTGATCCGCCTGTGGATCTTTTTCAACTATTTTGTGATACTTGATATTACAATTTATTCGGTTGAAATAAATCTATCTTTTGCTTCCGTTGTGCATTTAAAATTGTGTTGTTTGACTATGATGATATCAACTGCGTCACGATATTCCCCACCGGGCCCACCGGTAATACATGGAAATATCATGGTGTGACATTAGTGCTTATATTCTGTATTCTATTCTGTAAACTTGACCAACCGATCAGTTTAACTGATTTGTGCTTTGGTGTTATATAATGAGGTGAAACAACCTCCATGCATGATGTAACAACTCTCAACAAAACTATTATTTCCTATTATATTTGGTCCAATAGGAAACCCTAATTAAGAGCCTCAAGTGATCCTGCACAAACCCTAAAATTTTCAGAACAATCGGAATCAGGATCAGGGCCCCTAAAACTCAAGGGGGGGGGGGGGTAAATCCCATTCGATATTATCATCACAGTTTTACGTGGAAATCGAATTTTAATGATCCGTCAACTCAGCTAAGCTAGTTAGGGACGTGGCTACCCTATGCTAAAACCGACCCCGTCGCGCCACGCGGGCGCGCCTTTTTCCAGATATAAATAGAGGGGTGTGGGACTTGACATTCTGCGTTCGTTCGACGTTAAAATTCATTCCGTACGTTGAGTTACTATAAAAACACACACAATCACGAAACGCTGCCGCAATAACAGGGTAATAACTCAATCCCTGCTACGATTTAATGTCCGATCGATAGAAATCAATCCAATGGATGTTTAAGTGCTACTCAAACTTGGGTTATACTTTGTCATTCATCGTGAATTCGATGGATGTTTAAGTATTGCACTTTGTCATTCGTTGTGAAGGTTTCAATCTCGTGAGTTGTCGTAAAAAGTTGGATTAAAGTTACTAACCTAGTTTTCGTGTGCATTGTCATTTAAACTAGGTTAACAAGGCTAATCAGTAGGCTAGACTCTGCCCGTATTAAATCTACAAAGTGAGTCATTCTCTTTTTATCAACTGTTTTACAATACTCCATTTTCAAATGTTATAATTACAGGGATTAAGTCATGGTTATCTTAATCACTGGCTAGTGGGGTATTGTGCACATTACTAATTTCTCACCGGTTAGGCTAATAAATCCTAACAGTGATAATCGTCACTACTTGGGGAAAGACCCAATAGTGGTATGACCATCGTCACCAGGTGAGACGGCGCTAGATAAAAATAAGATAAAAGCCATTGTAATCGCTCTTATGCTGTAATTTATAACTATGTGTCATTTTATCAAATTGAGTGACTCGCCAGTATTTCGCCGCTGATAAAACCTTTTTAAAACATGTTTCAGGCAACCTGCTGTAAATCAAGGGAAACATGCTACGGAGCACTAACAAGCATAAAGAGGTGGCTCAGTTAAAATAAATAAATATGTTTTATAAATCAGGGAATTTATTTATGAAATTCCTCTATTATAAATTACGGGGTTTTATTCCAAATTATGAAATAAAATAATCGGGCATTTTCAAGTTTTAAAAGATCCTGATAAATCTTCCGCTGTCGCATCATTTAATAAATACCACGGGTTCCTGTCCCGCGGCTCCTGACTGGGTCAAACCGGGGCTGGGGCCGTGACAGGAAAAGGTGGTATCAGAGCCACTGATTTAAGCCTATTAAGTATTTTAGAAATACTTAATTTTACTGATTGCCATATTGTGATTATGTGTTTTATTGACTGACTACTTCTTAGTTACAGTATGGGTAAACAAAGACTTTCGGACATCTATCGTCAATTAGATAGTGTACCAAAAGATAAGGGATCCTCATCCCAAACAAATTCCTCAAGATACTCAGCCAATACTGAGGAAGGAATATTTGTTCGTAAGGCACATTATGAGGAACCACTTACCCCTAATAAAAGAAGTTTGATTATTAGAAAAAGTCAAAAGAAAATAAGGAAGTCTCAAATTAAAAAGACTCAGGGAACAAGCAATAACACACCATGGGAAGATGAGTTAGATGAACAATGGGCAAATCTCTACATGTTAGCCACTGTAGCAGTAAATGTTAACCTTTAAACCAGTACTAGCACCTATGCTACTTACAAACCAGAAACTTTAATATAATAAATAAACACTAGTATATTTTAAATTTTAGTTGTACTAAAAATAAATGTTTTATTTCAATAAATTGGGTTATTAAATAATTGTAATTAATATTAAGTTTTCTAAATTACCTTTCTGTGATTATGTGAAAATTCAAAAATTTTAACCTAAAAATTTTGTATGTTTCTTCATAAATGCTAAAACCGCATGAATGAATTATCTGAAGCTCTCGAGAATCTCAATCTCTATCCTGTGAAAGTAGAAGTTTCCAAAGAATTTACTGGTTATTTTGCCGATGTGGAGGAACCTATGGAATTTCAAGCTCAACCTCCGGAAAAATCAAAGCCTAAGAAAAGAAGAAGATTTGTGGGATGGAGGCGTGTGCGCAGAAGGAAACCAGCAACTAGGAAAATTCCCAAGATAGAAAATCCCATTGATAAAGGAAAGGGGATCGAGATTGGGGAAAGTTCTAGGCAAGCAGGAATAGAAATTGGGGAAGGTTCTAGACAAGTCAAGGAATTGCCATTGCATGAGGAATTAGATCGCATACTGGCAAGTTGTGATATCCTTAGGCCTATCAATAATAATCTCTTCCCTTATCCTGCCGAAACCCAACTCCCAATAAATTTGGAACCAGCCATCCCAGAACCTATGATCCACACCCAACCTTTAGGAGAAATGGACGAGTGGTGGACCAACGACTGGCAGTTTCAGAACCTCTTAAATAATCCTTATACCTTTTTCCCTCAGTTCGAACCAGAACCTGTACCAAACCCACCAATGAGCCATGAAAACTTAGCTGAACTCCGCCATTTTGGCGAGAAGTTGGTGGATGCAGGGAATAGGATCCGGGAGGTGGGAGAACAGATCTCCTGGAAGTACGACGAGAGGGAACGTCGCTTCTGAGATATCAGTTGATGAGGGATAATGAAGCTGTGGTTGTATAATAATAATAATAATAATAATAATAATAATAATAATAATAATAATAATAATAATAGTAAAATATAACTCTGTAAAATAACCTAAAAATAAAACTTTTGTAAAATAACAAGTGTGTACGGACGCATAATATAATCTATAAAAATGGAAGTCGAGAAATCGACAATTTTGGGCTATACGTGTGTGTAATTATTGTACGATTGTTTTAGTTGTTATTTATTTTATGCTATTAATTTATATATATATATTAAATTATCAGATGGAACACGCTAGTAATGAACAAGTTTATGAAGTTAATCAATCTGAGCATAACAATGAAGATCAATTTCTGAATAGGCAAGATATCGAGAATATCGTTGCTCAAGGAATAGCCAATGCTCTTCTCGTAATCCTTGCTGCTGCTCAGAAACCTGTTGAACCTCAACAAATTATTCCTAGCGAACGCACACAAGGCGACAATTTTAGTAACAGTGTAAACGGAGGTGGCAACCATATTAATAACGACAATGACGGGTTGCAAGCTCCACTCCTTAAGAAAATGAAAGCTGCAACGCCTGGTTGCACTTACAAGGAGTTTCTTGCCTGTAAACCAGCTGAATTTGCAGGCAATGAAGGGGCGACTGCTGCACTGCGTTGGTTAGAGAAAACCGAGGCAGTGATTACGATAAGTAAATGTGCCGAAGACGACAAGGTTATGTACACGTCGCATCTTTTCAAAGAAGGGGCGCTAGAATGGTGGAATACGGTACTTCAAGCCAAAGGAAGAAATATGGCCTATGCCATGAGTTGGGAAGAATTTAAACAGCTGATGGAAAGAAATTTCTGTCCCGAGTACGAAAAGGAACAAATGGCAAATAAATTCTTGAATCATCGGATGATGGGTGTAGACTGTCGAGGGTATACTTCGACATTCTTTGAGTATGCTAGAGTAGTACCAACCCTGGCTTCGCCAGAGCTGGTGCTTATTTCCCGCTATATTTGGGGACTAATTGGCGAAATCCGTAATATCGTTAAAGCTGCGAGACCTCGCACTATTGACGATGCTGTAGAATTAGCTAACACCCTAACTGATGAGCTTGTACGCACAAGAGAAGAAAATCGGAAAAAGGAAGTGGCCCAAAAGATTACCCAAGGATTCCGTGTGGGTAATCGTAGTAATTTTATGAGAAAAGGAACCGGGCAATCTTCCACTGTTCCATTTTGCAATACATGCAAAAGAAAGCATTTTGGTAGATGCAAAGGGTATTGCAATTTCTGCAAAATTCCAGGGCATCAAGAGGAAGACTGCAGAAAGAAGAAATCCACAACCTGCTACAATTGTGGAGAGGCTGGACATTTTAGGCCAGATTGCCCAAACTTAGTTAAACCAGCTGATAACAAAGCCAAACCTATAGAAGGAGCTACCAAGAAGAACGTAAGAGGCTTCCAGTTGACTACCCAGGAAGCAGAGCTAATTCCAGACGTCATAGCTGGTACGTTCTTAGTTCACGACGTTTACGCAAAAGTATTATTTGCCTCCGGTGCAAACCAAAGTTTTATAAATACTTCATTCTGCCAAACTCTTAATTTACCCTTAACCAACCTTAGGCAGATTTTTACAGTCGAAACGGCAGATGGGAATTCTGTTAAAATAAATAAGGTTTTGAGAGAAGGAAATATAGAACTTTCAGGTCATAAATTCTCTGCAAACCTGTTACCTATGAATTTAGCTGGATTCGACGTCGTATTAGGAATGGATTGGTTAGTAGCCAACCATGCTCGAATCCTATGTGATAAGAACTCCATAGAAATTCGTGCACCCACTAAAGAAGTAATCGTGGTTACAGGAGATAAGCCGCGAAAACCCATGAAGTTCATTTCAGTAATGAAAGTTGCTAGTTATGAACGAAAGCAAGGAATAGTGTATATGATTTCCGTAATCATTAGCACTAAGGGTAAAGAACTTAAGGACATACCTGTAGTATCAGAATACCCAGATGTGTTCCCAGAAGAATTACCGGGATTACCACCTGATAGGGAAGTTGAATTTAGAATTCATCTAATACCTGAAACTACACCGATAGCTAAGGCACCTTATCGGTTAGCACCCACTGAAATGCTAGAATTGAAAAAGCAATTAGATGAATTACTAAGCAAAGGATTCATACAACCTAGTTCATCCCCGTGGGGAGCTCCAGTGTTGTTTGTGAAAAAGAAAGATGGTTCAATGAGAATGTGTATCGATTATAGGGAATTAAATAAAGTTACAATTAAGAATCGATACCCATTACCTAGGATTGATGATCTATTCGATCAACTTCAAGGAGCTAGATACTTTTCTAAGATAGATTTACGCTCCGGATATCATCAATTGAAGGTACAAGAAGAAGACATACCTAAAACTGCTTTCAGAACTAGGTATGGTCATTACGAGTTTACAGTCATGCCATTTGGGTTAACCAATGCTCCTGCAGTATTTATGGACATGATGAATAGGATTTGTAAACCGTACTTGGATAAATTCGTAATTGCCTTCATAGACGATATACTTATTTATTCCAAAAGTCAGGAAGAACATTGTGAGCATTTGCATGCACTCTTAACTTTGTTAAGAAAAGAAAAGCTTTACGCCAAATTCTCGAAGTGTGAATTTTGGCTGCAAGAAGTGCAATTTTTAGGACACATGGTGAATCACGAAGGTATTCACGTAGATCCTGCTAAGATAGAAGCAATCACCCAATGGAAGGTTCCACAATCAACAATGGAAATTAGAAGTTTTATAGGGTTAGCCGGATATTATAGACGGTTTATTAAGGATTTTTCCAAGATAGTTGTACCTTTAACTAAGCTAACCTGTAAAGCAGTTAAGTTTGAATGGGGACCTAAACAAGAAGAGGCTTTTAGGATTTTAAAACAAAAGTTAACAAATGCCCCAATTCTAGCCTTACCAGAAGAAACAGAAGATTTTGAAGTTTACTGTGATGCCTCTAAGCTAGGATTAGGATGTGTGCTAATGCAACGCAAGAAAGTAATTGCGTATGCCTCAAGGTAATTGAAAAAGCACGAGGAAAACTAGACGACTCATGACCTAGAATTAGGAGCCATAATTTTTGCCCTTAAGATTTGGAGACATTATCTGTATCGAAGTAAGTTTACTGTTTATACAGATCATAAGAGTTTAAGATACATATTTGGGCAAAAAGAATTAAACATGAGGCAAAGGAGATGGATGGAAATCCTAAGTGACTACGACTGTGATATTCAGTATCACGAAGGAAAGGCAAATGTAGTTGCAGATGCCTCAAGTCGTAAGTATCATGCAAAACAAACGACGAGTTCGTGCTCTTAGATTAAGTTTACAATTAGACTTAATGGAACAATTAAAGAATGTTCAGGAAACAGCAATCAAGGATGATGCTGAAGGAATGAAAGGAAGAATAAAGGAATTAGAGAAAGGAGCTGATGGAATTTGGAGATTTCATAAGAAAAGGATTTGGGTACCTAAGCAGAGAGAATTAAGAAATAAGATCTTAGAGGAAGCCCATAAATCTAGGTATACCATGCACCCAGGAAACAATAAAATGTACCAAGATTTAAGGAATAATTTCTGGTGGATAGGAATGAAAAAGAACATAGCTAAATATGTTTCTAAATGTCTTACTTGTTCACAAGTTAAGGCAGAACACCAGAAACCTTCAGGTCTACTACAACAATTAGAAATGCCTGTATGGAAATGGGAACTCATAACAATGGATTTTGTTACTAAGTTGCCCAAAACCAGAAAAGGTAATGATGCAATTTGGGTAATTGTGGATCGATTAACCAAATCAGCTCATTTTCTACCCATGAAAGAAACCTTTAGCATGGAAAGGTTAGCCAAGTTGTATGTAGATGAGGTAGTATTCTTACATGGAGTTCCACTCTCCATTGTGTCGGATAGGGATAGTCGTTTTACTTCCCACTTCTGGACAAGTTTCCAGGAAGCAATGGGAACCCGACTAAATTTAAGCACTGCATATCATCCTCAAACAGACGGACAAAGTGAAAGGACGATCCAAACCCTGGAAGACATGCTTAGGGCATGTGTGATAGATTTTGGTGGAAATTGGGATGACCATCTACCCTTAATTGAATTCTCCTATAACAATAGCTATCATTCAAGCATTGAAGCTGCCCCATTTGAATCACTGTATGGACGGAAATGCAGAACTCCAGTTTGCTGGGCAGAAATAGGAGAAAATCATTTATCAGGTCCTGAAATAGTACAAGAAACCACTGACAAGATCACTCAAATCAAGGAAAGATTGAAAATGGCTCGAGATCGCCAAAAGAGTTATGCAGATAATCGACACAAGCCGTTAGAATTCCAAGTGGGAGACAAAGTACTATTAACAGTTTCTCCTTGGAAAGGAGTAGTACAGTTTGGTAAGAAGGGAAAGCTGAGTCCAAGGTACGTAGGACCCTTCCCAGTCATCCAACGTATAGGACCAATTGCCTATCGCTTACAACTACCAGAGGAGTTAACGGGAGTACATGACGTGTTTCATGTATCCAACCTCAAGAAATGTCTATCTGACGAGTCTCTGGTAGTACCTCTTCAAGATGTAGAGGTAAATGAAAAATTAAAATTTGTTGAGAAGCCATTACAAATAGAAGATAGAAAGATCAAGTTTATCAAGCACAAGCGGCTAGTGCTGGTCAAAGTCAAGTGGGATTCAAAGAGAGGATCTGAATACACTTGGGAGCTGGAATCGGAGATGAAGCGAAAGTATCCCTACTTATTCCAGTAAATCTCGAGGGCGAGATTTTTATTAAGGTGGGGAGGATGTAACAACTCTCACCAAAACTATTATTTCTTATTATATTTGGTCCAATAGGAAACCCTAATTGTGACAACCCTCACCAAACCAGGTATCCGTATGACTTAATTAATAATTAATTACTGCTTAATTACTGTGCTTACTTGAAATTGTGGATAAACTGCTATTTGAATACTGATACATGTACTTACTTGCATCATACTTTACTTGCTGTCACTCCATGTTTTGCTTATAGCACCTTTGTGACACCCTTGATGCACCAAAAGCACAGTAGCACAATGAACGGATACCCTATTAAACGTGCTGTCATAACTAGCACCAGGCAGGTACTGCCTCTAAGGCCTGTAAGAGCCTGAGATAGTTGCTACACTAGTGGTGAGTGTAGGGATATAAGGGTTGTAGAACTGCGTCACTAGGGATGAGATTACAGTGACCGGATGTGCCTAAAACGTACTTTAAGTACAAAATTCAGCACTTTAAATAATAATTCAGCATCTAGCTAACTAATAAAGTGCCAAAACATGAGAAAAATATTACTAGACACTTTCCAGAGTGTCGGGAATAAGTTGTGTCACTAAAAATAATAATAACGACACTTTAAGGCTTTGTTAAGCACTTTAACGGATCACTATCCAACCGAACAACCGGACTTTACCCGGAACACAAAAATATTGCCATTTACATTGTTTCTCTTTTTCTAAGCCAGTTAGGGTCCCCGAGTACCCTAACACCCGTTACAACTTACTACATGATAGTAACCGAGTTAATCCTTAACTTAACTAACTAATGCTTAACTAATCGTTGGAAACTAACTAGATTACCCCCCCCCCCCCCCTAACGAGTTCGGTCACCATATGGTGACACACCTTGTCCTTTATTTGATTATAATAATCCATGTGTCTAATATCAAGTAGACATAAAATCCCTTGGACAATTAACTTGAGAATTGTCTATAAGTTCTAACCATAACACAACATAACATTTCCATCACACAACTCAACTTCACAACTCTCTCTCTCTCTCTCTAAGAGCTCTCGGCCGAACACCCCTATCCATCCATCAATTTTTCGAGCTTTGATCTTGCCATTCCAAGTATCTACAAGGGTTAAGGATCACATACGAGGAAGCTTGGTGCATTCGGAATGCGAAGGACCTCTTCTCATTGCTTTTATCCACTCATTTTGCGTCTAGATTCTTCCCTAGCCTCGAGCTAGTAGTAAGTTGCTTGAATCACACTCTCGAACTATTTTGAAGTGGTTAAAATGTTATGTAACGGCTAAAACTCGTAAACATGCAAGTTGAAACATGAAAGTCTACTAAAAACACTAAAAGTGATGGTTAAAAGCTTGTTTGTTGTGTAAAACTTGTAGTATTTGTTTTGTGTAGTTATTTGGACCCGATCTATGTTGTGGTAGCTCGGATCATCGTTTAACCCGGATTGGTCATGATCTTGGATCAGGACATAAGGTTGTTTTGGAAGTAACAAGGGTTAAAGGATGAAACTCTACCACACACGAATCATGAACTTGTGTAAAAATGATTTTACTTACGAAATAGTGTTTAAAACTAGTAGATCTACGGATCTACAAGCGGTATTTTCAAAGGACCGAGTGTCAAAGAAACCATATTTTTCTAAAAATGGATCTTACATGAGCAAGAATGATTTTTAGAACACACAAGTGTGTAAACACTTGTGTAGCACAAAGTTTTGACAAAATAACTATCTTTGTAAAAATTGATAAGAAGTTGTAAAGATGGTATTTCTTTAAAAACGGGGTCTTTACGAAACTGGATTGATTTATATAAAGATCCACTAAAAGTAATGGAATTTACTCTATATTCTTGGATAAAACGCAAGTTCATGTAATTTATGCGATATACATATTTATTTACTAGTTTGTTGTTTTGGACATTGTTTTGATTGATTGAGAAGAATGTTGGTTTGATTTATGAAAGAAAATGATACGCTTAAAAGCGTGGCCACCTCCAGTTACAGGGGAAACTCTGGCGAAATTTTTCCAAAAACCTAACACTTAGAAATATTTTCACTATAAGTGTTAGAAATACTTTTCGACTTGTTTTCAAATTATAGATTTCGCCACGACTTTATTTACAAAACATCGGAGGTGGAATTTCACAAAATAAAACTTGGTAAATATATATTTAGTATATATTTTTCATAAAGTCACTTGATATGTGTTTATGATTATTTTGTGAAAATACTAGTATTATTTTTAGGGTAAAAATAATACTATCGAATGTTAACGGATCCAAAATAATAAGAACGTCTCTACGATAAATATATACGTTACACCGGTAATTATTATTACCACTCGATCATTAAAACGTAACTTACGCATTTTAAGAAAATATGATTTAACGCGTATTTTTGTCAAGGTATTATTTTGGGAAAATTTATGTAATAGAAAATATAATATTTTTGAGAAGAATATTTATATTTTGGAGTTAGAAATAAAATATATTTTAAGTGAGACTTAATAATATATTTCGAACACACATGTATTAAATCCCCCATCCTTGGGAAGGAAAATGATTACCAAGTATTTACTGAATGTAAACACGAAATAGTTGTCTAACTATTTCCCAAAAACTTAAACCATAAAGCTAAGGCACGACCGTCCGTCTAATAGAATTAGTACGTGTAGGTCGTCACACAGCTGCTTGATCAGGAGACATACTTGGTAGAGACGCACCACTGTGAGTTCATGCTCCCCCTTTTCTCTTAACTGTTTTCAGTTTTTAAACTGCGGGGGTGAAATACATGTTACATTTACTACAAACGTTTTATACACGGTATGATTAGCTAAGGAACTTACTACTAGATCACGTGAATGGATAGGCTATTATCGTAAGACCATTAATCCTTGTATAAGGACCGAGAGGCATGAGTGATAGATCTATCGGGTGTTGCGAGCCCCACACATGGGCCAGCGTGCGGCTGCATGTGGTGACTATGTCGTTCCGCCGGAAGGACCGGTATAAAATACGCGTTACAGGTTTGAGTGCTTCCTAGTCCATGTCACTTATTAATGTATTAGCTATACATTAATCGATCTCTTTTTCCTTATTGCTACATACCAGGAAATTTCATACATACAGACATTTTACAAAGGTTTTACTTACTCACTTACACATGAACTCGCTCAACATTATTGTTGATTTTTCAACTTACATGTATTTCAGGAAATTAAAGGATCTGGCGCGGTATGACACGTTTTCCCGCTACACTAGTTTCGAGGTCATCCGAGTTTAAGGGATGTGACTTTTTCCTGGACGAGTCACAGTTCTTAAACTGTGTTTATTTCTTGTTGGTGTTGTGTCTTCTGAACACTGTTTATGTTTGTTAGGATGTGATATCCTTTAAGTCAATGTTGTGGTTCCTTACTCTTCAAACTTATTTTAATGGATGATCTTGCATGGTTTTATTTTCATATAGCTTTGTTATGATTAAGCTAAGGTATTAAGAAGTCACACCAAATTTACCACGCTTCCGCAAAGCCAGGGTGTGACTGCTTGGTATCAGAGCTCTGATCATAGCGAACTAGGATTCTTTCTCGAGTCTAGACTATAATCACTAGGGCTCTCACGAAAACATTTTTACATTGCATACCACTTAAGTCCAGATCCAAAACGTTTTTACAAACAAATGTTGAGCACATTTTATTTATTATTTATAGGCTCAGTCTGGGAGGCTGAGGCTCGGTCTGGGAGGCCGAGGCTCGGTCTGGGAAACCGAGGTAGTTGGCTAGTGGGACTAGGAAGAGCAGTCTGAGAGACTGGGAGAATTTGGCTAGTGGGACTAGGAAGAGCAGTCTGAGAGACTGGGAGAATTTGGCTAGTGGGACTAGGAAGAGCAGTCTGAGAGACTGGGAGAATTTGGCTAGCGGGACTAGGAAGAGCAGTCTGAGAGGCTGGGAGAATTGGCTAGTGGGACTAGGAAGAGCAGTCTGAGAGGCTGGGAGAATTGGCTAGTGGGACTAGGAAGAGCAGTCTGAGAGACTGGGAGAATTTGGCTAGTGGGACTAGGAAGAGCAGTCTGAGAGACTAGGAAGAGCAGTCTGAGAGACTGGGAGAATTTGGCTAGCGGGACTAGGAAGAGCAGTCTGAGAGGCTGGGAGAATTGGCTAGTGGGACTAGGAAGAGCAGTCTGAGAGGCTGGGAGAATTGGCTAGTGGGACTAGGAAGAGCAGTCTGAGAGGCTGGGAAAATTTGGCTAGTGGGACTAGGGAGTCAGTCTGGGAGGCTGAGAGAGTTATCTAGTGGGACTAGGGAGTCAGTCTGGGAGGCTGAGAGAGTTATCTAGTGGGACTAGGGAGTCAGTCTGGGAGGCTGAGAGAATTATCTAGTGGGACTAGGGAGTCAGTCTGGGAGGCTGAGAGAATTATCTAGTGGGACTAGGAGATTGTAGTCTGAGAGACTGAGAAATTCAATCTGAGAGATTGGGAGATTGTAGTCTGAGAGACTGAGGAATTCAATCTGAGAGATTGGGAGATTAGTCTGAGAGACTAGGAGATTTTAGTCTGAGAGACTAGGGAGTTCAGTTTGAGAAACTGGGAGGATAGTCTGGGGAAGACTAGGATGATTACTTGCTTACATTAATTGAGACTTACATGCTTAATTGATTTAAGGTTGATGTACGTGCATATGTGGTAATTATTCGCATACACTAATTGTTATTAACTACTATGGATATACATGTTACGCACCGGCACACATGTCGCTCTAATTAGAGAACGAGTTATCAGACGTTGATAACCCCACGGCCACCGCCACGGATAGGGAGACTGCATCTGCGCCAGCGATATTTATGGCAGACACTGAGAGTGAGCCTGATATGACGACCAAGGACGAGGACGACTTCCAACAGTCCGTGCTACCAGATTTTGGCGATACTTCACCTTTGCTGATGGTTTCTCTGACGCAAACCTTTCTGTCACTCTTGTTTCAATCCATGACCACTCCATCACTGGTCATCCCAATGACGGACACACCATGGCTCCAACCCTCGATGATGCGCCTCCAGTGGACATCTCTACTGAAGATTGGCTACTCAACAAACAATATATGACTACGTTGGCATGCATATCGATGGTCCTCCTGCCGACGCCCATGACAATAGAAAATTTGACGAGGACACTGTTACTAACTTCACCTCTTAAGACCCCTGTCAACAAGCCATCCTCTGATTCTAGCATGCATTCAGGCTCCTTTGAGACTGTGATGCCTGCAACCTTACAAACAGCTGGAGTACGGCATTCTACCACTAACACAAGACGACGACGACATGGTTGCTGCACTATCACCTGCTCAAGGCATCACACCGTTACACGACCCAGGGCCTGCTGCTGAGCTAGCTTCTGCACCTTTGAGTCAGCCTGAGGTTGCAACTGCTGGTCCTACACCCTTTCTTGATTGTGACCCTGATACTTTTGGTTTACTAGACATTGCACCCCCCACTATCTAATCCAGTACCAGCACCTGACAATCTCCTTATTGGTTGAAACGTTTGTTTTTGCACCCATAACCGCTGATGTTGCTCCGTTCCCCTGTGAAGACCGACGTTCATTGCGTCAACGTGCCTATCGCTCTCTTTCAAGACATACCCACACCCCGGAAGGGTACTTCAGGTCAGCACCCGCATAACGATTCATCTACTACAACAACATATTCCCAACTGCACAGGTCGCACCGTTTGCTACATTCACCTCTACAACGTCGGACGAGCCATCTCGGTGATTCCTATTGTACACTGTGCTGAAGTTAGACCCTCACATTATAAAGGCCACACGCGAGATGAGTTGCTCTTGTAACATCAACTACAAATAAGGATATGAGTCACAGAATGTTGGAGCTTGAGCTGACGCCACAATTGGCAACTTCAATTGCGAAACATTACATAACCGAAAACATGATTTGAGTGTCTACATCACAAGACAACATATTGTCTAAAAAGTTTATGTAAAATACCACGTCCTCCACCCTGTCTATCGCCAGCATACTTTGATTCGCCACATACATCAAGGTTCCTTTTGCGCTCTCGACCGTGGCTATTACGCCGTTCTCAAGATTCTGATACATACTTCTTTACTATCGAGCGGCAGAGCAGATAATTACTCCAACGTATATACAAGCTCGAGGAGGGACTCACGCACGTTAAC
Organism: Helianthus tuberosus; assembly: GCA_030545235.1. Classification (NCBI taxonomy): domain Eukaryota; kingdom Viridiplantae; phylum Streptophyta; class Magnoliopsida; order Asterales; family Asteraceae; genus Helianthus; species Helianthus tuberosus. Next base: position 174,154,288 of record CM060413.1, read on the forward strand.
AGTTTACTTTTCTTTCCTCCTCCACCTCAGTCACCAGTATAGTTGGTTTCTGGATTATGCGAATTGCATTACACTTGGGTAAAGACACTAATGATAAGCCGGGATTGCGGAGACTTGTTTAGGACCACTTCTGATTACAAAATTTTGATGCACTAGTATACGTGTCGGACAAGGGTAGGGTGACCCTGTGTCCCCTTCCGATGTGGAACATTTTATAAGACACAGTGATTGTGGCCAGAGGATAACGAAAGCCCGATCATCTTTAAACATGTGACAATACTTATGACTAATAACTAATGAAAGACTCAGTCGCTATGTTCCCACTAAGCACGCTGTTGATCAGCGTATTTGTGCTATAACTATAATACTACATGTTTACTTGCTACGTTCCTATTTGCAAGCTGTGCTATAACCGTGAGGATATGTGATTAATTGTTAAACAACTGCGTATTTATGTAAATGTAATATACCTATGAGGTCTTATTCGTTAAATAGAGACTTAGGTGCTCGTGTCCTTACTAAGACCCGACCTAACCGACTTTCTTCTCAGAAGATGTCGACTCGAGGGAACACCGATACCAACAACCCTCTGCCAACGACAGAGGCGGAATTTCAAGAACGCCTCTTGCAGTTTATCGCACAGTACGAGGCCCATCGCTCCAAACGCAACGGAGGTACCTCAGGAAATAACCCACCCAACGGCTGCACCTACAAGCAGTTCTTAGGCTGCCAGCCCCTACATTTCGACGGCACTGGGGGTGCCGTAGCCTTCGTACGCTGGATTGAGAAGACGGACACTGTTTTGCGTGCGAGCAAATGCGCCCCAGAAGATCAGGTCACGTACATTTCTGGGCTGTTCCGAGATGGGGCTCTGTCATGGTGGAAACTTCAGGTTCAGACAATGGGCGAGGCCGCTGCATATGCTTTATCATGGGATGAGCTGAAAGAGCTAATGCATAAAAAGTACTGTTCGAGGACAGAAAGCCAGAAAGTAGAAACTGAGTTCTGGAACTTGAAGATGGAAGGTCCAAAAATAGCTGAGTATGTGGAGAAGTTCCAAGTTCTGTCGCGTATCGTTCCTTACATGGTAGATCCGGAGTTTAAGAGGATTGAGCGTTTCATTTGGGGATTGGCACCCCAAATCATGAGCTTGGTGACGACGTCAAAGCCTGCAACGATCACTGAGGCCATCAATCTAAGTGTAGCCTTGACAGAAGAGGCAATCAGGACGAACAAATTTTCAACCTCTGAGGAGAAGAAGGAGACTCATGTAGAGTCATCTGGGGACAACAAGAGAAAGTTGGCAAATTTCAAACAGGGTACCCAGTCGAGTAGCAACAACAAGGCCAAAAAGAGAAAAGAATACATGGGTAAGCTACCTAAATGCGATAGGTGCCGACGTCATCATACCGGGCGATGTAAAAATGGGAAGTGTGACAACTGTGGCAAAGTGGGACACAACAGGGAAATGTGTTGGCGTGAGATGAAGCGTGGAAGGAAAGGAAAGGGGAAAGATAAGGGATGTTATACCTGCGGGGATATGAGGCACTTTAGGAAAGATTGCCCAAGGGAGATTAAGCAAAATGATGGGAAATATGTCTAACACCGGAGCCAGGGAAGCACGCCAGGAATCCAAGCATGAATATCGGTACGTCCCATACTACTCAATGTTATGCATCTGTATTGCCAAATACTGTTGCAAATTTTACGATTCGCACCTCTAGAGTTCGAGAGTAAAATGGGTTTAAGTAGCAAGTAAGTAAATATTCCAGTACCCATTAGAACTAGCTTAGGGGAAGCTAGTGGAAGCCAACGCAGTAACTGGAATCGGCACGATAGAACCCGGAGAACGTAAGTTTACGCTAGATCTATTGCCAGTTGAGTTGGGAAGCTTCAACGTGGTAATCGGATGTATTAGTTGGCAAGCGGTCGAGAGGAGGTTGATATCCGCACCTCGATGACGAATGAAGGAACGATTGTGACTCACGAAGCAGGATACGCCGCCACCGATCACGAATTGCTTAAGGCACGAAAGTTGTTGTGGGAAGGATGTGTTGTTTCCTGGCTCATGTCGGGGACAAGGGAGCCAAAGGACTAAAACATAACGATACCCCCGTGATCGGAGAATACCCTAAAGTCTTCCTCGAAGACTAGCCAGAATTACCTCCTCAACGACAAGTCGAATTTTTGCATCAATTTGATTCCAGGCGTCGCGCCTGTAGTCAATGCACCCTGAGCGACTTACACTTCCGGAGATGCAAGGTTTGACAGTGGAGTTTCAGTAGTAGGTAGAGAAGGAAGATAACAGACCAAAACTTCTGTTTTGGATAACCTCAGTGTTGCTCGTCAAAAGAAAGGACGATGATTTTCAAATGACCGGGAGTCGGACGAGCTGGCCAACCAGAGTCGGTGGCTCTTGCTGAGGACTAACGAACTTCTTATATAACTAACTATGAGGACCCAACAACTATTACACGACTGGTCCACAATCGAGCGACGTTAACAGTAAATTCAAGAAGAAAGTTTACCGGTGAAAATTGTGGGACAATGACTAGTTCTTAGACGTACACAAAAACGGTGTTTCCTACACAATGTACAAACCGGATCCACACGGGATACGAAACCTGGAGGATTTGGGAAAACTTATATTTAGGACCTTCGTGAACCCAGGTCCAAACTCGTAAGGGTTTTTATTTAGGAACCATATCTGTCAACTCAATCAACCATCATTAACCTGGCGCATATGCCAGTTTTGTTGACCAAACGGAGAGTACTCGGATTTCTTTTACTTCTGGCGAGTAGATGTTTGCATCTCTACTCCCCTTAATGGTAGTTGCATCACACAAGTTTGCTTCGCTAAGAGCGAACACACATTTGTTTCGATACTTGGTCATTTCTTCATCTTAGCAAGCACCCATTGTTTCGGTACTCGGAAATTTTCATGACCCACATGCATCATTTGCTACGCGCGTGGTTTTGTTTCGAACAAACACTTCATTGGAATTTAAATATTACCCTACTAAACCCAGTTGCTGATTCATGATTCAAATGACCTACATTTTTGTCATTGTTGACTCTTTTGTTATCAAGTCAACACACTTATTGAAACTACCTTCTTTCAAATTACATGTTTGCTATCATGTCAAGATTTCCTTGTTGATATGTACATTAATTGTTTGGTTACTAGGTTCAACTGCTTGAACTTATCCAGTTCACCTGCTTAATTTGAGACACCATATGATGCATTGAGAGCATCGTATTCTAATACTTTGGCACAGATTCTTTTGTTTCGGGTCGTGGTAGACTTATTTGGTCTAAGACTCCACTAAATCGTGGATAGATTTCGACACCTTACAGTGATACTTTCACAGAACAGAAGCTTGCGCTTATTTGACTACTCACTTCGTACACGGATTTAATTGATTATTTGACAACTTGCCCTAAATCCGTTTCTTTATCACAATTAAATCACTCTCAACACACGTGCGTGCTGAGTCAAAGGTACATAAATTCATTTCATATCATGAGGTACCCCCCTAACGATTCTTTCGTTGTAAATCAAATGCCATGCGATACTTATTACATTTCATCTTCGATTGGAAACAGTGGACCTTTGATGTTCCATATTTAATTGGAAACTCTATAACATGGTATAAATCAAATCTTCAGATTGCCTCAGTACACTTTCATTTGATTTCAAACGCGGTGAACTTGTTCAGTCACCACTATTATTGGGAAATGCCATTACGACACCTTGTGGTGTCATCATAAACTTGTAGCTTGTGCTAACCATGGTAACCGTTTTACACGAGATCACACATACTTTTGTTTGATATATCATTTAGACATTTCTGATGCAACTACTAATCAAGACAATGGTACACCAAATTCGTTTTTATTTCATTCGGTGTATCTTCACCATTCAAAAATGTCAACACACTAAACCTTACCAGACATTTATTCAGGAGTTGACAGATCATTTTACTATTACGCTGAGTTACTGCTTTTGAGTTCATATAGCGGGCGCTATGGTTTATGGAAACTCGTTTGTATATTGCAACCGATCGTTTAAAAGAATCTTATTAGTCAAAACTCCACTTCTGTGGAACCCCTGCTAGCTGGTTTACACTAGATTATACGTCAAATACGTCTTGTACCGTTGACATCCAATGCTAGAAGCACACACCTTTCAACCCTAGGATTCGGGTTGTTATATATTCTGGGACTCAGCTAATGTGAGTAAGGTTTGTTCGATTTGATGATTATCTACTTCGATATTATCCATATACATACGTGTGTGACTTAACCATAAGTAGTGGGGTAGTACAAATTTCGAGGACGAAATTTATTTAACGGGGGGAGAATGTGACAACCCTCACCAAACCAGGTATCCGTACGACTTAATTAATAATTAATTACTGCTTAATTACTGTGCTTACTTGAAATTGTGGATAAACTGCTATTTGAATACTGATACATGTACTTACTTGCATCATACTTTACTTGCTGTCACTCCATGTTTTGCTTATAACACCTTTGTGACACCCTTGATGCACCAAAAGCACAGTAGCACAATGAACGGATACCCTATTAAACGTGCTGTCATAACTAGCACCAGGCAGGTACTGCCTCTAAGGCCTGTAAGAGCCTGAGATAGTTGCTACACTAGTGGTGAGTGTAGGGATATAAGGGTTGTAGAACTGCGTCACTAGGGATGAGATTACAGTGACCGGATGTGCCTAAAACGTACTTTAAGTACAAAATTCAGCACTTTAAATAATAATTCAGCATCTAGCTAACTAATAAAGTGCCAAAACATGAGAAAAATATTACTAGACACTTTCCAGAGTGTCGGGAATAAGTTGTGTCACTAAAAATAATAATAACGACACTTTAAGGCTTTGTTAAGCACTTTAACGGATCACTATCCAACCGAACAACCGGACTTTACCCGGAACACAAAAATATTGCCATTTACATTGTTTCTCTTTTTCTAAGCCAGTTAGGGTCCCCGAGTACCCTAACACCCGTTACAACTTACTACATGATAGTAACCGAGTTAATCCTTAACTTAACTAACTAATGCTTAACTAATCGTTGGAAACTAACTAGATTACCCCCCCCCCCCCTAACGAGTTCGGTCACCATATGGTGACACACCTTGTCCTTTATTTGATTATAATAATCCATGTGTCTAATATCAAGTAGACATAAAATCCCTTGGACAATTAACTTGAGAATTGTCTATAAGTTCTAACCATAACCCAACATAACATTTCCATCACACAACTCAACTTCACAACTCTCTCTCTCTCTCTAAGAGCTCTCGGCCGAACACCCCTATCCATCCATCAATTTTTCGAGCTTTGATCTTGCCATTCCAAGTATCTACAAGGGTTAAGGATCACATACGAGGAAGCTTGGTGCATTCGGAACGCGAAGGACCTCTTCTCATTGCTTTTATCCACTCATTTTGCGTCTAGATTCTTCCCTAGCCTCGAGCTAGTAGTAAGTTGCTTGAATCACACTCTCGAACTATTTTGAAGTGGTTAAAATGTTATGTAACGGCTAAAACTCGTAAACATGCAAGTTGAAACATGAAAGTCTACTAAAAACACTAAAAGTGATGGTTAAAAGCTTGTTTGTTGTGTAAAACTTGTAGTATTTGTTTTGTGTAGTTATTTGGACCCGATCTATGTTGTGGTAGCTCGGATCATCGTTTAACCCGGATTGGTCATGATCTTGGATTAGGACATAAGGTTGTTTTGGAAGTAACAAGGGTTAAAGGATGAAACTCTACCACACACGAATCATGAACTTGTGTAAAAATGATTTTACTTACGAAATAGTGTTTAAAACTAGTAGATCTACGGATCTACAAGCGGTATTTTCAAAGGACCGAGTGTCAAAGAAACCATATTTTTCTAAAAATGGATCTTACATGAGCAAGAATGATTTTTAGAACACACAAGTGTGTAAACACTTGTGTAGCACAAAGTTTTGACAAAATAACTATCTTTGTAAAAATTGATAAGAAGTTGTAAAGATGGAATTTCTTTAAAAACGGGGTCTTTACGAAACTGGATTGATTTATATAAAGATCCACTAAAAGTAATGGAATTTACTCTATATTCTTGGATAAAACGCAAGTTCATGTAATTTATGCGATATACATATTTATTTACTAGTTTGTTGTTTTGGACATTGTTTTGATTGATTGAGAAGAATGTTGGTTTGATTTATGAAAGAAAATGATACGCTTAAAAGCGTGGCCACCTCCAGTTACAGGGGAAACTCTGGCGAAATTTTTCCAAAAACCTAACACTTAGAAATATTTTCACTATAAGTGTTAGAAATACTTTTCGACTTGTTTTCAAATTATAGATTTCGCCACGACTTTATTTACAAAACATCGGAGGTGGAATTTCACAAAATAAAACTTGGTAAATATATATTTAGTATATATTTTTCATAAAGTCACTTGATATGTGTTTATGATTATTTTGTGAAAATACTAGTATTATTTTTAGGGTAAAAATAATACTATCGAATGTTAACGGATCCAAAATAATAAGAACGTCTCTACGATAAATATATACGTTACACCGGTAATTATTATTACCACTCGATCATTAAAACGTAACTTACGCATTTTAAGAAAATATGATTTAACGCGTATTTTTGTCAAGGTATTATTTTGGGAAAATTTATGTAATAGAAAATATAATATTTTTGAGAAGAATATTTATATTTTGGAGTTAGAAATAAAATATATTTTAAGTGAGACTTAATAATATATTTCGAACACACATGTATTAAATCCCCCATCCTTGGGAAGGAAAATGATTACCAAGTATTTACTGAATGTAAACACGAAATAGTTGTCTAACTATTTCCCAAAAACTTAAACCATAAAGCTAAGGCACGACCGTCCGTCTAATAGAATTAGTACGTGTAGGTCGTCACACAGCTGCTTGATCAGGAGACATACTTGGTAGAGACGCACCACTGTGAGTTCATGCTCCCCCTTTTCTCTTAACTGTTTTCAGTTTTTAAACTGCGGGGGTGAAATACATGTTACATTTACTACAAACGTTTTATACACGGTATGATTAGCTAAGGAACTTACTACTAGATCACGTGAATGGATAGGCTATTATCGTAAGACCATTAATCCTTGTATAAGGACCGAGAGGCATGAGTGATAGATCTATCGGGTGTTGCGAGCCCCACACATGGGCCAGCGTGCGGCTGCATGTGGTGACTATGTCGTTCCGCCGGAAGGACCGGTATAAAATACGCGTTACAGGTTTGAGTGCTTCCTAGTCCATGTCACTTATTAATGTATTAGCTACACATTAATCGATCTCTTTTTCCTTATTGCTACATACCAGGAAATTTCATACATACAGACATTTTACAAAGGTTTTACTTACTCACTTACACATGAACTCGCTCAACATTATTGTTGATTTTTCAACTTACATGTATTTCAGGAAATTAAAGGATCTGGCGCGGTATGACACGTTTTCCCGCTGCACTAGTTTCGAGGTCATCCGAGTTTAAGGGATGTGACTTTTTCCTGGACGAGTCACAGTTCTTAAACTGTGTTTATTTCTTGTTGGTGTTGTGTCTTCTGAACACTGTTTATGTTTGTTAGGATGTGATATCCGTTAAGTCAATGTTGTGGTTCCTTACTCTTCAAACTTATTTTAATGGATGATCTTGCATGGTTTTATTTTCATATAGCTTTGTTATGATTAAGCTATGGTATTAAGAAGTCACACCAAAGTTACCACGCTTCCGCAAAGCCAGGGTGTGACACTAATTAAGACCCTCAAGTGATCCTGCATAAACCCTATTTTCAGAACACTCGGAATCAGGATCAGGGCCCCTAAAACTCAAGGGGGGTAAATCCCATTCGATATTATCGTCACAGTTTTATGTGGAAATCGAATTTTAACGATCCGTCAACTCAGCTAAGCTAGTTAGGGACGTGGCTACCCTATGCTAAAACCGACCCCATCGGGCCACGCGACAGGGCCTCGCGCCACGCGGGCGCGCCTTTTTCCAGATATAAATAGAGGGGTGTGGGACTTGACATTCTGCGTTCGTTCGACGTTAAAATTCATTCCGTACGTTGAGTTATCGACTGTTTACTATAAAAACACACACAATCATGAAACGTTGCCGCAATAACAGGGTAATAACTCAATCACTGCTACGATTTAATTTCCGATCGATAGAAATCAATCCAATGGATGTTTAAGTGCTACTCAAACTTGGGTTATACTTTGTCATTCGTCGTGAATTCGATGGATGTTTAAGTATTGCACTTTGTCATTCGTTGTGAAGGTTTCAATCTCGTGAGTTGTCGTAAAAAGTTGGATTAAAGTTACTAACCTAGTTTTCGCGTGCATTGTTATTTAAACTAGGTTAACAAGGCTAATCAGTAGGCTACACCCTGCCCGTATTAAATCTGCAAAGTGAGTCATTCTCTTTTTATCAACTGTTTTACAATACTCCATTTTCAAATGTTATAATTACAGGGATTAAGTCATGGTTATCTTAATCACTGGCTAGTGGGGTATTGTGCACATTTCTATTTTCTCACGGGTTAGGCTAATAAATCCTAACAGTGATAATCGTCACTACTTGGGGAAAGACCCAATAGTGGTATGACCGTCGTCACCAGGTGACACGGCGCCAGATAAAAATAAGATAAAAACCATTGTAATCGCTCTTATGCTGTAATTTATAACTATGTGTCATTTTATCAAATTGAGTAACTCGCCAGTATTTCCCCGCTGATAAAACCTTTTTAAAACATGTTTCAGGCAACCTGCTGTAAATCAAGGGAAACGTGCTACGGAGCACTAACAAGCTTGAAGAGGTGGCTCAGTTAAAATAAATAAACATGTTTTATAAATTAGGGAATTTACTTATGAAATTCCTCTATTGTAAATTACGGGGTTTTATTCCGAATTATGAAATAAAATAATCGGGCATTTTCAAGTTTTAAAAGATCCTGAGAAATCTTCCGCTGTCGCATCATTTAATAAATACCACGGGTTCCTGTCCCGCGGCTCCTGACCGGGTCAAACCGGGGCTGGGGCCGTGACACATAACTTCTGTGAGACTTATGTTATTATTAGACTACTAATATACGTATACTATAATTAACAGACTAAACAGAATCATCGAACATAACTGATAAATAGTTAAAATATAACAACTCTCCCAAAACCCTAAAACACCCCTATACGTCCTAAAATACACCCCGTATATGAGAAACGGGCTTGAAATACCTTTATATTAATAAAAAAAATAAAAAAAAAATTCAAGTCGCTCACAGTGTCACACCCCAACCGATGGCGGAAACATCGGGATGAGACGAACAAATTGCTCAAAACTTCATAACGCTATGTGACAATATAGATTAAATTCAAATTTCATAAAATTTCTAAAAATGTCATACAAAAATCAAATAAGACAACATTGTTTCAAAGATACATTGAAAAAATAGATTTATCTAAATGTGTTTCTAAGTCCACCTAAATCTTGTTTCTTCACTTAGCATCATCTTGTCTATCAAACCTGCAACATGTATTAAAATAGAGTTCAATGCAAAAGCAAAGGCGAGTATACAAGTTTGATACATAGTATAACATAGAATAAAATTGTTTAACGTGCTCGTATATCCAACATGAACAACAATATGCAAGTTACTAGTACACTGAGATTGTGTAACAATATGTTCAAACCCAAGAATCCAATGCGTTAAAATAGCCTATCCCCGGATAGAATAAAGGGAGGTTAACATGTTTGACTTAACAATACCCCAAGAATCGTGGGCGGTGAATTACTCCTATAGCGCTATAATTATTAAGGTGGGCTAGCAAAGTTAATGAGCATATATCAACACAAATAGTTTACGTAGGATACGAGATTAACAAGCATCGAATTGTTCAAAGTTTCACTCCCAATAGACTAGCGGGAGGTTAACATGTTTCAATATGGATAAAGTGTGATTCAAATAGTTTCAAGTGTTTTCGTGTTTTTACATAGAATACATGTTGCACCCCAAAGTGTTTAAAAAGTAATATGGGTTCGAGTATACTCACAAAATTGCATATGCTTTCCGATTTATCCAAAGTGACGAAGTTGTTGAGACTAGAAAGTTGAATGTATTCGATTTGGAGTTTAAGAGGTGTTTACATATGGTTCTAGGGATTTGGAGTTTAAATAACATGAAAATAAACATATGAAAATAATCATCTAACATCTATGACACTTGTTCTTGACACTATGAAACTCTAAAAGAGTTTAAATGTTTTCATGGAACAAGGTTCCATTAGAATCGTGACAATTTGTCAAAGCCTAAGATGATACAATCTACTAGCTTGACGAATGTCCATTAGTTCATCACCAAGAGTTCGATTATTTGGTTGTTACATAAGTATTACATAGAGTATATTACATCATATATGTCAAGCATGAGGTAGAAGATTAAAGTCTTCATTTAGGCACCTCTAAGTATCATAGAATTCACACATGAGGTAGGAGGAACAAGCTTCCATTTAGGCACCTCTATTGCTCACCACTACACTTGTTGTTATAAACAACAAGGAGGGTCATGAACTTACAAGAATGATGAAATACAACATCTAATCTATGAGAAAACATCAAGAAGTGAGTGGATTTTTATGAAAACTTCGCCTCAGCTAGTCTAACAATCACACATTCATCAAGTTTCAAGCTTGAACACTTCTTGTGGGTAAAACCCTAACCAAAACAGAATGTTTAAGAGGTTTTAACCTCTGATTTAACATTTCTCATCCTTGTTTTTAAGTCCAACTAACCATTCGATTGATTATGAGCATTAGGACATAGGCTTGAGATGAGATTAACTCAAGTTTACTAAGTGTAACAAAGTTTTAGATGAAAACAGAAAAATCAGTCAACTTTGGAGCCTTTTTGGTGACGTTCCAATGCCTGGTTTTCCATGGAAAACTAATGGAAACGTAGCTAAGGTCAAACCATAGAAGTATGAAAAAGAATCGAGTGAATCAGATAAGAAATGAGTGAGTTATGCTCACTTTTATAAGAGAGGATGAATCTGCTCGAACTTGTGTTTTGCAGCTGATTTGGGGCTGATTTGGAGAATGATGCGTTTATATAGGGAAGAGTTTAGGGTAGGTTTTTGTTGTGTAATTAATGTTAAAACTAGTTTAAAAATCAAAATAAACACAAAACCCCGCTCAAACAGCGAGATGGAAGGTCTGATCGCACTGATCAGGCTATTTAAACGAGTGATTAAATGAAGTTCAGGCTGGGTTTGTTCAATAAAAAGGCTGCAGCTCAGCTGGTTAAGCGCGCAGTTGCTAGCTCTGGTGACCCGGGTTCGAGTCCCGTGGTCAGCAGTTTTGTTTATTTATTTTTTTCTTTTCCTTTCTTAATACCTATACTTTCAGCAATTACCCAAATGGCCCCTGTAAGTTTAAAGTTTCAGAAATTGACTCTAACACCCCTTGACTTTAATTAAAACTCAAGTTATGTTATTTTTAAAGGAACTAACTTTTTAGTTTAAACTAACTAGGTTACTTTGTATTTACTAACTTTAAAAATTAACAAGACTAACTAGTTTATTATAAAAATTAAACTTTTAAATAGTAAAATTAATTAATTTAATTAATTAAATAAGATAGTATAGGTAAATAACCATATTTATGAACGAATTTAAATTAGGATTAAAAAAAACTTTAAACGATTATTCATTTCACGAAGCTTCCGAATCTTATTATTTTAAGAGTTTTAACCAGTTTAACAAGTATCAAGTGTCGATAAATATAGAATCAAGAATCCTTGAATAATATTTCTTTCAAACGAGAAATTGATTAACGGTTGTACAAACGGAACGGAAGTAGATTACAAAGAGGGTACAAGTGTCTAAATACGGAAAGTACAACACGTCTTGTTAAAATAAGAAAGTGCGAAAATGTGGTGCGTTACACGCAGGGAGCGACCCAGACGACCCAAGGGTGTCGCGGGCCGCGACAGGGTAGCACCAGGCGGCACCACACGGTATAAAATTGTTTTGATTTAAAATTGGTAGATATAAGCAAATGTGATTGCGTAAATGCGGAGCGTTACAGTCTCCCCTCCTTTAGGAAATTTTGTCCCGAAATTTATTTAAGAGGAAGACTTGGAGAGTTTTGGCAAAAAGGTGATTATTCAGAATTGAGACTTGAAAATGGGTGAAACGCAAAATGTATGAAATTTTGAAGAACGACCAGATAGGTTTGCAACGGAGTTCGTTTGGCTAAAATGGTTAAGGTACCAAACATATTTGAAAACCTATAGGTGCGCATATGGGTGAAGTGAGTTAGAACGAGTTTGAATAACTACATTTGGAGGTGTTTCAAAAATGAATCATATTTACGAAGGAGGTCTTTGTATTAAAATGGTTTGTAATCGATGAAAGTGGGGTAGTTTGCTTAGAAAGTTTTAAGGATAGTATAAAATCACACATTTGTATAAATTGTTTATTGAGAGGAGCGAGAAGGTTTGGTACTTTAAATAAAGTGATAACGGCCTACTGAATATGTTTACACAAAAATAAAGAATAGGAAGATGGTTTTAAAAGTAAGGCGATAAGTTAGGATTCGAACGCTTAAACAGGCTTGAGGTTCGTATAGAAGAAAAGAATAATGGAGAATAATGAGAGTATGGGAGTGAACGAGTGACTCTTAATGAGTACAAGTATAAGGATGGCATAAGTATTGGATAGACGAAAGTAGCGTGCTAACAATGAAGTCGCGTCGTGGATAATCAGATAAAATGCGTTCTTAAGTTGTTTAAAGTTGAATTAGGTCCAATGGTTTGCAAAGCACTGAATTACTCATGGCACGTTCTACGAAAGTTTAGTAATATAGTGGAAACACTTATATATAGGATGTACCAGCGGAGTATCCACCATGTTTCGACCATGTTACATCCGTTTTGTTATTCGGTGCAATGTTACATTCCGTGTTTTACCATACGCAGTAGTACACTCTATGGTTCTCATACACCTATCATCATAATCTCGTGTGCACCCGTGATTATATTGATCGTCGCATGATCCGCATAGCTTGTACTAGTTGCGTATGAATTAAGGTATACATAAATTTTGAAATTAAGATCGCGTGTGCATAGAAATGTAACATATAAGCATGTTTGCGTTCCAAATAGTATAAGACCAACGTAAGCGAATCCCTCGGGTTTCGCTCGCGTATAGGTGCGAAAGTATAAATTTTGAGTATAAAGAAATCATGTGCATAGTATACGTTTAAATATGAATACACATGTGAGCATAAACACAAAACGCATGACAAGAGTATGAGCACAAGCATAACGTGTATGGAAAGCGAGTATAAATGTGAGTACAAATTGAGCATGAACGAACGAATGTGAGTATAATCATAAATCGTATAAATGAGAGTATACATAAATACGAGTATAATAGAAATCGTATAAGCGTGAGTATAAATGCGAGTACGAGTATAACATAAATCGTATAAATGAGAGTATAAACACGAGTACGAGTGTGAATACGAGTATACATATGAACATACAACGTGTGAGTATGAATACGATTATGAGTATGAACGTAAGATGCATGAGCATGCTTACGAACGTGAATATAAGTGTAAAACATGTTTAAGTATGAAAAGTGTGTAAGTGTGAATATAAACCTAAAATGTATGAACATGGATACAAATATAAACGTGAATATAAGTATGAAGTAAATGTACAATTGTGAGTATGGGTATAAACGTAAAATGTATGAATTTTGGGTTATTACATAAATGTGTAAGCATGTATATGAGTGTAGACATAAAATGTATAAGTATGAGTGTAAGTAATAATGATTTTTGTTTACAATATTAATTGAAATATACGAATTTAAGCACAAAGTTTTGGGTAGGAAAGAAAAGAAACAAATCATATGAGTGCGATTGTTGTGATGTATTGACTAAAACGTGTAAAATGGTATGTATGTATAGTCGTTTGAGCAAAGTGGAATCCAAATAGATTGAGTCGATTTGGAATGTGGAGTCTAGGTTGTGAAGTTGAAGAGAATATACAATATCTATTGGTTGCATGAAATGGTACTTTGTAAAAGAATGAAATGCTACTCTTGTTTTTTTTTTTAAATCTACATAAGTTGAAAAATTATTGGTTCTTATGAAGTTTCCTTGCCCATACGTTTTAAATTTAATTGACATATTGAATAATGGTTGAAAAGGTTCTAGAAGTACACAAGGTTGCATTGTTTTAAATAACTTTTCATTAACGAAGAAATTCGGGGTTTAGAGATTCTTGTGACAACGTTGATTCTTAAGAAAAGAGGATTTTGGTATACGAACTTAGTGATTGTTGAAAAAGTGTCTTTAATAAAACGTTTAATTGATTTTGAAAGAAGTTTTAGTAAATGATTGAATAATATTGGTAATATTTTATAGGTGTGTGCGAAAAAAAAATTGGTTTGATTCCCAATTGAAGATAGAAATCTCTAGTTTAATGATATGAGATGAGCTTGTTTCAATAGTTACGTTGAATACAAAATTTCATGGGCAATGGATTTATTAGACCAACTAGGTTGATAAGTAGCATTTCGTGAATTTTGAAAATCGAGGAATAAGCGTTTATGGTAAAAGTTAAGAATATTGTGTGTGAGCTATATGAAAATAGATTGTAGGATAAGAAATTCGTTCATATAAACAATGCATGTTGAATTAATTAGAGATTTGGCTAATGATAAACGATTTGGATATAAGCATGATCGTGTTTACATAATATAGTCTATTAAAAGAAAGTATTGGTAACGATCACCTAGGTAAGGGAATCACCCCTAACCCATTGGCGAGGTCGTTGTAAGATGAGAAAAAGAAGCGGAGTTAATCGTCAAGGTAAGGAAATCACTCCTATCTCGATGATATGTCTCCACTTGTTGTTACAAAAAGTGTAAATAAAATTACGTGAAATTATGCATGCTAATAGTGTAAAATCGTATGAAAGGTAATAGTATGAGGTATGCGCAAAAGTGAAATCTCAAAAATGGTTCAAAATTGAGAAGAGAGAATTGCATCATAAGAGATCAAAAACAATAAAGTGTAAGTTCGATTAAAATTTGGATAGTTCCAAAATGGAACATTGACTAACCGAAGTGGTCGAAAAGTCTTTTGAAATTGTGAAGCATGATTTGGCCTAATAGGTGGTATACTCTCGCCGACAAGTCGGTTAACGGTATTCACCTTCCGGTTACTACATGCTCCAATTCAATCGAAAATTCGAAACTTGGCGAGATTTATGGAAAATCAAGGAGTGGGACTAGTCGACGAGATGCGGGTTTCACCCCTAACTTGACGATTTCGTACCCTAAGTGTGGTCGGTACTCGTCGGGTTAAAATTTAATTTCGACACATTGATGAGGGTCCACTAGAATTTGAAATTGAAATTCTTCATCAAGGTGAGGACTTCACTCCTAACTTAATAACGAATTTCGTGTAAAACGAATAGGTAGATTGAGAGTCGTTTACCAAATTGTAAATTTCACGCCTATTTTGGTGAAGTCGTCTCGTTTGTATGATACGAGTGTTTCCAGATTTAGAATAGTCTAGTAAATTGTATGAGGAAAAACGTATGTCGAAGGTTAAACAAACAAGTATAAACATGTCAAGAATGGCACAAAAAGAATGAAATATTGAAACAAATATTAACACAAAATAGAGCAAGTATCAACACATAGGAATAGCATATTAAGTATTAACACATAAGTGGCATACACGTTTAAAAGATCAAAAGAGAATAAATGAGAAGCAAGTAAAGTAGCATGCAAGTAGTTTCGAGCAAAACGTAAAAATAAGGCTCTAATACTATAGAGTAGGTAAAAGCATTCCTACTTTTCCTAATTCCCTATAGTTATGGCTCTGATACCAATCTGTCACACCCCCAACCGATGGCGGAAACATCGAGATGAGACGAACAAATTGCTCAAAACTTCATAACACTATGTGACAATATAGATTAAATTCAAATTTCATAAAATTTCTAAAAATGTCATACAAAAATCAAATAAGACAACATTGTTTCAAAGATACATTGACAAAATAGATTTATCTAAACGTGTTTCTAAGTCCACCTAAATCTTGTTTCTTCACTTAGCATCATCTTGTCTATCAAACCTGCAACATGTATTAAAATAGAGTTCAATGCAAAAGCAAAAGCAAAAGCGAGTACACAAGTTTGATACACAGTATAACATAGAATAAAATTGTTTAACGTGCTCGTATCCAACATGAACAACAATATGCAAGTTACTAGTACGCTGAGATTGTGTAACAATATGTTCAAACCCAAGAATCTAATGCGTTAAAATAGCCTATCCCCGGATAGAATAAAGGGAGGTTAACATGTTTGACTTAACAATACCCCAAGAATCGTGGGCGGTGAATTACTCCTATAGCGCTATAATTGTTAAGGTGGGCTAGCAAAGTTAATGAGCATATATCAACACAAATAGTTTATGTAGCATACGAGATTAACAAGCATCGAATTGTTTAGAGTTTCACTCCCAATAGACTAGCGGGAGGTTAACATGTTTCAATATGGATAAAGTGTGATTCAAATAGTTTCAAGTGTTTTCATGTTTTTACATAGAATACATGTTGCACCCAAAAGTATTTAAAAAGTAAAATGGGTTCGAGTATACTCACAAAATTGCATATGCTTTCCGATTTATCCAAAGTGACGAAGTTGTTGAGACTAGAAAGTTGAATGTGTTCGATTTGGAGTTTAAGAGGTGTTTACATATGGTTCTAGGGATTTGGAGTTTAAATAACATGAAAATAAACATATGAAAATAATCATCTAACACCTATGACACTTGTTCTTAACACTATGAAACTCTAAAAGAGTTTAAATGTTTTCATGGAACAAGGTTCCATTAGAATCGTGACAATTTGTCAAGGCCTAAGATGATACAATCTACTAGCTTGACGAATGTCCATTAGTTCATTACCAAGAGTTCAATTATTTGGTTGTTACATAAGTATTACATAGAGTATATTACATCGTATATGTCAAGCATGAGGTAGAAGATTAAAGTCTTCATTTAGGCACCTCTAAGTATCATAGAATTCATATATGAGGTAGCAGGAACAAACTTCCATTTAGGCACCTCTATTGCTCACCACTACACTTGTTGTTATAAACAATAAGGAGGGTCATGAACTTACAAGAATAATGAAATACAACATCTAATCTATGAGAAAACATCAAGAAGTGAGTGGATTTTTATGAAAGATAGCTCAAGCTAGTCTAACAATCACACATTCATCAAGTTTCAAGCTTGAACACTTCTTGTGGGTAAAACCCTAACCAAAGCAGAATGTTTGTGAGGTTTTAACCTCTGATTTAACATTTCTCAGCCTTGTTTTAAGCCCAACTAACCATTCGATTGATTATGAGCATTAGGACATAGGTTTGAGATGAGATTAACTCAAGTTTACTAAGTTTAACAAAGTTTTAGATGAAAACAGAAAAATCAGTCAACTTTGGAGCCTTTTTGGTGACGTTCTAGGGTCTAGTTTTCCATGGAAAACCAATGGAAACGTAGCTAAGGTCAAACCAAAGAAGTATGAAAAAGAATCGAGTGAATCGGATAAGAAATGTGTGAGTTATGCTCACTTTTGTAAGAGAGGATGAATCTGCTCGAACTTGTGTTTTGCAGCTGATTTGGGAGAGTTTTTGATTATTAGAAAAGTGTTAAAAGCTTGGAGAATGATGGGTTTATATAGGGAAGAGTTTAGGGTAGGTTTTAGTTGTGTAATTAATGTTAAAACTAGTTTAAAAATCAAAATAAACACAAAAACCCGCTCAAACAGCGAGCTGGAAGGTCTGGTCGCACTAATCAGGCTGTTTAAACGAGTGATTAAATAAAATTCAGGCTGGGTTTGTTCAATAAAAAGGTTGCAGCTCAGCTGGTTGAGCGCGCAGTTGCTGGATCTGGTGACCCGGGTTCGAGTCCCGTGGTCAGCAGTTTTGTTTATTTATTTTTTTCTTTTCCTTTCTTAATACCTATACTTTCAGCAATTGCCCAAATGCTCCCTGTAAGTTTAAAGTTTCAGAAATTGACTCTAACACCCCTTGACTTTAATTAAAACTCAAGTTATGTTATTTTTAAAGGAACTAACTTTTTAGTTTAAACTAACTAGGTTACTTTGTATTTATTAACTTTAAAAATTAACAAGACTAACTAGTTTATTATAAAAATTAAACTTTTAAATAGTAAAATTAATTAATTTAATTAATTAAATAAGATAGTATAGGTAAATAACCATATTTATGAACGAATTTAAATTAGGATTAAAAAAAAACTTTAAACGATTATTCATTTCACGAAGCTTCCGAATCTTATTATTTTAAGAGTTTTAACAAGTTTAACAAGTGTCAAGTGTCGATAAATATAGAATCAAGAATCCTTGAATAATATTTCTTTCAAACGAGAAATTGATTAACGGTTGCACATAAGTCTAATATGAATACACAAAATAGCTTCGTTTTCATTTTGATCAGTAGTCTCGACTTACAAATGGAACGGAAGTAGATTACAAAGAAGGTATAAGTGTCAAAATACAGAAAGTACAACACGTCTTGTTAAAATAAGAAAGTGCGAAAATGCGGAGCGTTACATGCAGGGCGCGACCCAGACGACCCAAGGGTGTCGCGGGCCGCGACAGGGTAGCACCAGGCGGCACCATAAGGTATAAAATTGTTTTCATTTAAAATTGGTAGATATAAGAAAATATGATTGCGGATGCCCTCAATACTGTCAAGATATAAAATTGTTTTGATTTAAACTAGGATGCACTCACCAGTATTTCCCACTGACAAAATGTTTTAAAACGCGTTTCAGGTAACAAAATGTGAAAACCAAATAGAAGCCAGCTGGAGAGCACTGAAGGCTTGGAAAAGTGGCTATAAAAGTTACCTAAACAAGAAAGAAGTTTTATTTCAATAAAATAGGGTTTATCCTTATAAACATATTATAAATGGAAACTTGGGTTTTACCCATGTGTTTATTATTTATAAAATGAGGTGTTTTACTCTGATAAAATATTTCCCAACTACGGTCCTGATGTAAATTTCCACTGCCAAATTAATTAATACCGATACCACTAATCTGTTAACTCGCGGCCGCCCGCCTTCCGGGGCAAGGGTCGGGGGTTGCGACAGAGAGTGGTAGCAGAGATACAACCACTGATTTGAGCCACAGAAGTGTTCTGCTGACACCAATAATTATCAATTTTGTTAGGAAATAATCTATGTGACTATGTGTATATATATATATTATTGTTTTGTGTTATTTGAAAATTTGTTAGTTTACAGTATGAGTGAGCAAGGTACGTCTGACGCCTACCTCCGTCTAGATAGTTCTCCCAAAAGTGAAGGAACCTCGTCACAGCCTATTCCTTCGGGGTGTTCTGCTGATACAAAAGAGGGGATTTTCATATTTAAGGCGCAATCCGAGGAACCATTCCCTTCGAAAAAGAGAGGATGGTTCAGTCGGGGAGCACACGAGAGGAGAAAGCGAATGAGAAAGTTGCAGCAACAAAGAGCTTTAGCAGCAGCCAATAGGGAAGTCAATGCCTAGACACAAGATATAGTTAATAGACGTTTAGCAAACTTCCATATACTAGCCACCACTTCAGCAAATCCAAACCTTGACCAAATAATCGCACCACAACCATTGGCATTGTTTCCAACCCAACCAATGGAGATTGAACCTAACCCAGGACACGAATTTCCCAGACTAGCCTTTGACCTTGACGAGATACCTAGAATCCTAACACCCAATCCTCTAGCGTATGATCCATGGAATGATGACCATAGGGGTTATAAGGAACTTCATCCATAGGAAGAACCAATACCAAACCCCATAGCACAATACACCAACCTTAATCCTTTATATCCATATTGGAACGCCGATCAGTATGTTCAGGAAATCTTAAATAATCCGTACCCATATGGAGAACCGTTACCTTTGTACCCTGACCTAGTACCCGCACCACGACCACCCATGAGTGACGAGAATGTGCAGGAACTCCGCACTTATGGTGAGGAATTGATAGAAGGAGGAGAGAGGATGAGAGAGATAGGAGAAAAGCTCATGTGGAAATACGACGAGCGGAAAATGTAGTTTAGATAAACATAACCTAATAATATATATATATATATATATATATATATATAAATGCGTGTAGTAGAAAAAAAACCCGAATCAACTAAAATAGATAGCCTAATACCAATTGATGCATAACTAGTAGTGTGTTTCAATTCCAGTTGTAGATTGTAATAGACATATATATGAAAAAGAGTAAATGTCGCAATGCTTAACGATTTGATCAACTTGTTTGTCTGATTGTTTGCATTAAATCTTATTCTGTGATATTAATACCTGATAAATGTTTGTAAATCCAGATGGACAACGAAGAAAATCAGGAAAACCAGAATAATGATAATAATGGAAACCAAATAGATAACAGTGCCATTCAACATATAGTAGCACAAGGAATTATAGATACTATGCCATACATTATTAAGTCTGTTAAAGAAGCAGAAAATAATAAAAGTGGAAGTAAACGACCACCTAGTGAACCTAATCACAGCGTGAATAATGGACCGCTACTCCAATTACCAATTCCAAAAAGAAGAAGAACCATGTCATATGGTTGTTCTTATAAAGAATTCTGGTCTTGCAAACCAATAGAATTCTCTAGCAATGAAGAAGCCATTGCAGCTTTACGTTGGATAGAAAAGACAGAGGCAGTCTTGAAAATAAGCAAATGTGCGGATGAGGATAAGATTATGTTTGCTTCTAATCTTTTTAAGAATGCAGCCTTAGAATGGTGGAATACTATTCTCCAGTCTAGGGAAGTGACAGAGTTTATAATATGGAATGGACTGACTTTAAGCAAATGGTTGAAAGAAAATTTTATCCTCCCAATGAAAAAGAACAAATTGCTAATAAGTTACTAAACCTTAGCAATAAAATTATGGTTTAAAATTTCTATTCTTGCTCCCTGCAAGATTTCAGTAATCTTAATGGATTCTCCATTTGCTGTTTCTACCAGACATTCTTGTTGAAGTTTAGTTAATGGTTGATTGAGAATTTTTTAGAACGAAGTATTAATACAACTTTGGTTTGCACCAGAGTCAAATACTACTTTAGCAAAAATATCATTAACTAAAAACATACCGACAATCACATCTGTAATCATCTTGGCTTCTTCAGCTGTCAGAACAATTGCTCGGCATTCTTAGTAGTTTTGCTGTTTGTTGCTGGAGCTAGTTTCGGACAATTCGGCTTGATATGCCCGGTCTCTCCACAGTTGAAGCATAGCTTGTTGCTGGGTTTCCTCCTACATTCTTCTTCCTTGTGTCCAGACATTTTGCAAAAGTTGCAGTATGTCGAGCATTTTCCTGAATGCTTCTTCTTGTAGGACTTATAGTAAGGTTCAGAGGTAGAACCTATACTTTTCCCACGGTAGATATTTCCATAACAAAATTCTTGGGTAAGTTTCTGGGCTAGGTTCTTTCCCTGGTTCTGTTCTTGCATATGTACTAATTCATCAGTCAAGGTATTGGCTAGTTCTACTTCTTCTTCTATGGTTTGTGGCCTAGATGCCTTGACTACATGTCTGATTTTACTTATTAATCCCCAGATATAACGGGAGATTAATACTGGTTCTGGTGAAGCTAAGAACTTATTAAAGGAGTTAAGCCAATTAAGTTAAATACGACATGACTATACATAATATAAAATCTCTTCCAAAAATAAATATACTAAAGTAAAAATAAAACAAAAATAAGACTTTTGTATTAAGTTAAACTAGATGTAACACCCGCTGCATTGCAGCCGGGTTCACATCCACATATCCCAGAAGCCAAAAAGACTGTCCAATATTCGTTTGATTAATTACGGCATCGGCATTCGCTAGAGTAGCCGAAAGAGAAAACCCTAAATATAGACATCGAGTCCAAGCGTTGTATGAACATGAATAGATACAAACTACATGTACAAAAGGAGGTAATATAATGATGACAAGCTAGCATAAGACCACTCCCAGACCGTTGTTCATTCAACAATCCTTCTAATATTTTGATGACCTCGAACCCTGCACTAAAACTTGTTCCCAGTTTCCCACTTCACAACTACCTAGACACTTCTCCAACTTTCCCTAAAAACACCAACATAATAACAATCATCAAATTTAGCAGTCATTAAATAAACTAAATACTCTAAAGCAAACTCAAGGTATCATGATAGTTTCCTATGGGAAGGATCAACCAAAATGAACATATAATTAGGGGATTTGTTTAGTCATTGTTGACCGGATGTTATTCGAAAAATCACTTGGGCTTTCAAGTCTTGTGCGCTTGGTTGGGTTGCGCTTCTGCGCCCAACATTGTGTGCTTTTCACAGCTATGGTTCATCTTGAAGATAAAAAGACGGTTCTCTCCCCTTCTTCTATCTTTAACTTACATTAACGCTATATCAGGAATTCTATGGAGCTCTAAATAGCCAATAGATTGCATTTTCATTGCTAGTAGTTACCTGGCGCCAAGGTTATACACATAATAAAAGATAAAGCAACTATTTTGAAATGCTAGACAGTACCATGTATGTTTGGAAAAAAACTCACATTACTATAATCAAACAAATTTAAGGCTGAGTTTAGTATAAATGAAAGATATGGGTAGTGAAATGTAATTTGTATTGTACTTGGATCATTTGGATCCATAGGCCAACAGTCAATTTTATTAGCAACAACTGCTTTGAAGGTAAGTGGCCATGGTCATGCCTTGCAGGAACTTGTCAAGTCTTGACTCTTTTGAATAACAACATTATTCTTATTTGTTAGTGAAAGATTTATATAACATGTGGGCCACGGGAATCTTAAAGATACTACAACATACTAAATACGTGTGACTAAATGTTTGACGAGGTCGGTTTTAATATATTAGTAATTGTTAAATCTCAAACTCTTCAATAAAAACATCTTTTTAAAACATTATTCATTGTATTTAACATGCTATATAACTATGACTATATGATAATATAACAACCCATAGCTCTTCAACGACTATGCAATCTGCCTGATTCTTCGAGTTCGATAGCTCTTGTAGAATTTCTAAATCGTAAGAGCTAAGGGAAAAACTCAACTGAACAACAAAAAAGGAAAAAAAAAAAAAACTCAACTGAGAAAGGGGTCGTATCCAAGGTTTGTTGATGAATGAAATCCAAAATCTCCATGACTGCTTCCTCTCTTCAATTTTCCAAATGTCAGAAACGATACAATGAAATCCAGAAATTAGTATAGAGCATAATGAATAATAAAAGGGGAAAATTTATACCTGAGTTCACTTTGGGCCCTAATAGTGAACCACCATCGCGTCGAACACTTCTGACCGTGAACCACCACCCCACTGCATCGCCTTTTTTTTTAATTGTGGTTTTCCGGCCGATGGTGATGGTTGTGGTGTAGTTGAGCTTAGGGGTTCTGAAGTCCTCGGCATAGATATGTAGGCATTTGTGCTAGATCTTGAATCGTCGGAGCCTGAAACATTTGGAAGTTTCAATCAAACACATGACTTAAACATGACAGGTTCATACTCTAGCACTTGAGTTGATTATTTTAAAAAAATAATTAGTTTGAATAAAAATTCTTATAACGCATCATATTATATTGGTACTTTTTCATCAACCAATTAATTCTTAAAAAAAGGGATGACAAGTCTTCGCTAGAAAAGATATCTTAAAGTGATAAAAATTTTGCAAAAGAATATCCACCTTAGATTTATAAGCAGATATAGTATTCCAGGCACTTCATCAAGAGAGTGACTTGAATTTTTTTCGTCTCCCACTTGTGTAAGGATGTATATAATAGAAAAATAATATATTTACTCTACCAGATTAAAGATAACTAAATTAAATTACCTTAGAAAATTTGACACTTGAAACAGAAAGGGCAACCTTCTAGAAGGCTGGTATGTGATGCACAATGATAACAGTTAATCTTCGTATGTATCTTCCACGAATAGCATATCAAAGATAAGGCATCTATATCACACAACTTACCCCAAATTGATTGATTAATGTGCATAACATAATGACTGTTCATGTAATGGTCCATACCATAAGCACCCGGGCAGGTCGTGTGAAGAGTAGAATGCAGGTTAGCTAAGGGAAACGGGTCAAATCAGTCACGACTTTAGGTCTGTAGGTCACTTATGTATTTTAAATTTACCGGTTCCCATCGAGCATTTGTAAAGTTTTCATATAATGTATGTATTGTATCTAGCAACCCAAACACTCTGGGTAAGAAATCGACACCAAATCCCAGAATTTTTATAAAAGAAATGGTTTTGAACAACTTCAAATCTAAACGAAGCATTCGCCTATTGTATAAGGTTAGGGTTTCTGTACCAAACTCTATTTTCTACACTGAAAATCCCCAAGTTTTCTTGTAGGTTTATTTAAAATTTTGAATAGAGCTTTTATGCATACATTGATTCCAGAATAGAACAAAAACAAATTCCCGGTTTTAATATACCCATAAGTGTTTCAATAAAGCACTCGAAACCCATATTGTTTATGCAAAGCCCAATGAATCGAAATCCATTGCTTTAAGGTTTTGAGCCACTGTTGCCGCCATCTTTCATCCCCAGCCCATCATCATACTAATCTAGCATTCAGTTGATACTTAATCTGCAATTAGGTCAAATAATTAATAACAGTCAAACCTAGTTACGCAATTCGTAATGGTATAAACAATCGAACCTTGGTCTTCATCGATTGCATCAATAGTGAATCGACGGATCAATTCGTAACTCTGGAACTCCCGACACTGATGCTACCTGTCCAGAATACGTTGTCTAACCATCGATATCGAACACCGTCACACCGCAAAAAATAACATGTCACACCCCGATATTTTCACGTATTACCGGTGGGCCCGGTGGGGAGTATCGTGACGTAGTTGATATCATCATAGACAATTATCACAGTTTAATGCACAGTGGAAGTCTAAAATAGTACTACAAACCGAATTTGAAAAGTAACATAAAATATTACACAACGGTTGTAAGTGGATCCACAGGCGGATCTAAAACAGAAAGTAAAAATTGTTCAACAGACTTAAAGTATTAAAAGCTTGGAAGACTCTTTAATAATACTCAGGAGTTTCCAGCCCATTTCGTATAGTACCTGCACTTAATCTTTTTGAAAAATACGTCAGTTTACACTGGTAAATACAATTAACTGACTCTTTTGAAAAGTGTTTATAAAATTGGTTTGAATGCACAAGGCATAAATCTTTTATAACTTGGGACAATTATTAAAAATAATCTTGTATACAGATTTATATGTTTGTCGTACGTTCAGGACCC
The DNA here is from genome assembly GCA_030545235.1 of Helianthus tuberosus. NCBI lineage: Eukaryota > Viridiplantae > Streptophyta > Magnoliopsida > Asterales > Asteraceae > Helianthus > Helianthus tuberosus. Next base: position 174,179,785 of record CM060413.1, read on the forward strand.
GATATAGAAACCGAGACAAGATTAATAGACACGCCACAAGTATAGGCCCACAAGAAGTTTCCTTACGAGTGAGATACCGTTTTTCATGCGCAACAGTCAGGTGTATGCCTACACCCCGTGCTTAAGACGTGGCCATTTCAAATGAATGAGCCGAGGATATCCAGGACACGGTCATATTAACCCCCAAAGGCTTTGTATCAAACAAAACAAATTAAAACGAGTTACCTCAATGATTTAACCACTAATCGATTAAATATTCAATACCCGACGAAGCGGTAATAATTTACCATATCCCAAGCCCGTATAAGGGAAAATAAGTTAAAAGTATTTACCTGAGCTAAAAATGTAAATTAAACTCAGCCGTATATTCTAATCAGCAAGTGCAGGGAGCTTCCACTGGGCTCCTAATCTGGAATGAAGGTTTTAATAACCTATTAGATTCCTAACGGTCTTATTTAAGTTATAACTTTGACCGGCTAGTTTTAAAGGAAAGTTTACAGTACGAAACGCAAGATTAAGCGATGACCGGATTGGAATGTGATTTAGACCCGACAAGTATGAAGACTTGTATATAATGGGTAAACTAATCACATTCTAGATTTTGAAGTAAAAATGATAAGGTTTGACCCGTTTCGGCTAATTTATGCAAACTAGTTACATAAACCGTACCAAACGCGTATATGCATAACGGGTAACCGAATGAGTCACATACACGTTCCATAAGTTATTATACTTAAAATATGTTGTGATATCAGTATGATATCTTCCATTATGCCCAAAACGAATTTAAACCAATTTAAGCCCCCGTAAGGATATTTTGGTCATTTTAATGTTTATAAAAGAGGTTAAATAATAAACTGAGGTTCTGGTCCAAAAATATCAGTAAAAACATTTATTTTATCATGTTAATTCAACAAGATATCATACATATGTGAGGTTTATCATTTATGGCCAAATTATGCACCTTAGGGGCATTTTGGTAATTTCACATATGCTTTTAAGGTTAAATTTGGAAATCTGAGTTCAAGAATTATACTTACTGTTAAAGTATAAAAATTTGTTTATAACATCAGTAGGTAATAAGTCTTAGGCGTTAAATATGGTTTTAAACCATACTATGCGCTTAATAAGCGTAAAAGTCGGTATTTGACGATATTTGAAATGTTTATAAAATTTTGAAGTCCTGATCAGTTTCTAAAGCTTAAAATATTTTATTTAACATATGAAATCAGTAGGAAAAGGTTTGGTATCAAAATGATATGTAAAACTCATTTTATTATCGAAAAGGGCATTATTGTCAATACCGAATTTACACTAGAACTCTATGTTATGATTAGTATAAAATTTGAAAAAAATTTCAAAAAATCCCTAAATATTATATCATAATAGTGGGTAGCAATTTTGGTGCCAAAAATTGGGTTTAAATATGATTTATGCCAAAAAATGCCACTTAATTAATAAAAAGCTTTAGTTTTACGATATCTTGCATAACTTTCATTTTAGACCAGAATCGGATGTCAAATTTTTAGGACATACTTATAAATCAAAAATGAAGATTTTTGTCCACTCACATTTCCAAAAATTTCGTTTTTATATCAAAAGGGCAATATGTCAATTTTGAGCAAATAATGGAACATGGATGTAATCTATGATTTCTAAGGAACCATGTAGTATAACTTCAGAGAGTTATATTAACATATAATATGGTCCCAAAGGAACCCTAAGGCATAACTAAACTAAGCTAAATCGGGTCAGAACTGAAAGTCAAAGCAAAAGTCTACTTTTGCGACTTTCGGTTGCGAACCGAGCCTAAACTCAGAATTGTCGAGTTGAACATGCCTAAACATGTTCTTATATTATTTACCAAGTTATTTATGTGTTAAAACATGTTCCATAACTTCTGCATTATCATTTATGAATTATTTTGTAAAAACTGACTCGTTTGACTTTTTGTTAAGTAGTTTGACCCGACAATTGACTGAGATAACGTGATAATTAGGAGGTGCCCTTTTAAGGGTTTAACACCTACATAATTACCAACACATAGCCACTTTCAACTCGAATAATGGCTGGACCGTTAGTGATTAATCACAAAGTCAAAGCACCATTGCGATAACTTTGACTTTCGGTCATTAAACTAATAAAATCTTAACTACAGGAGCTAAGAACGCTTACAATGGTCCTTAGCACGAAAATCTTGACTAAGAGAGCTTCCTTCCAAGCCGGGATGCTTCAGAGATTAATTGAGAGCTCTAGAGATTGAGAGAACGGAAAATTTGAACTTGTGCAAATGAAAGAACAACCCCAAGCCCCTATTTATACTACAAGAGGTCTCCACCAGATCAATCCAGGTGTTTTGTGTTGTTTTTAGATCATTACAGGTGTCCACAATGGTTTTTAAAACCAGCAAATAGTCCATAGTTTCGATTTATGTGAGTGCATGGCTGAAAAGGGTGAAGAACTTGCAGAACCTGCACCTGTGCATTGATTTCTGATCAGGTCAGGCCATCACGTCGCGCGATGGCAGAGGGGTGAGGGTGTGGCGCGACGCCACCATGAAGGTTACCAGCCAAACCAGTTTCAAACTTGACAGTTTCACCCCCTGGACCTTTTAAAACGTAATAACTTTTATTTCAAGCACATTTAACCCATATAATTTATATTTTTATGATCCTTAGAGTATAACCAAACATCGTTAGGTTCGGTTTCGTTAAACGATAAGTGAAAATACAAGTTTTGCCTTGTTGATGCTTTTAACCTTTTATTTACGAAAATTAACGTATTTATCTCAAATGATATCGAAACCTCGTGAATCTTTCGTCACTTGTTCTTGAAAGTATAATTAATCGTTACAAAGCTTCGGGTTTGTTAAAAGGTCACTCAGAGGTATTAATTTAACATGTTGACACATTTAACCCACGCGTCTTGTAAACTTTCACTTTCTTTCACAAACGGCTTCATACGTTTTACAATTCTTTCGTTTAAGAGTATGAACATCATGTAGGGTCGTTAGAAGGCAAAGTTTTTTAAATGTTGACACTTTGGATCCTTTCACATATATATTTTCTCCGTTTGTCAACTTTAGTCCCTCAAAATCAATTTATTACACGTTTAAAGTTCATGACACCTGTCTTTATAATATTGGACATAATTTTGCGAGGTGTTACATAACATCAACGCTAGCTCGACAGTTCGACTCCACCAGCGTTCCCGTCTTGGAGAAGATGGATTGTGAGGGGGGACTGGCGTCTGGGTGGATTTGGGCGGATTAGGAGGCGTGCGTATGTTGGAGAAGATGGATTGTGAGGGGAATTGGCGTCTGGGTGGATTTGGGGGGATTAGGTGGTGTGCGTATGGGATTAGAGAGAAGATGTTGTGTGGTATCTAATGAAAAGAGGAGCATGGGACGCGTGTTATAAGAAAAAGGTAGAAACATTGTACCTAAATGTACTACATCATCTGCTTGGAATACAAATTAAGCTATTGGTACAACACCATATTGCCAAATCATGTAACAAATTGATAATTATATAATAAGTAAATAAACAAATGGTAAAAATACTTATTGAAGTTTGTCAGATTTTTTTTTTTTTTTTTGTGTTATTGCCTCTTGACTCTTTTCAACATGAATAAAATCAAATAAGAGTTTTAGCTTCTCTATTACTTGGCTCAAGTTAAAATTAGGGAAGCACATTACACACATTTAATAGTAAGTTTTTCCCTTGGGTAAATTACACTTTTTCGTCCTTTATTTTTATCGGATTGCAATAGATGCCCTTTAACTTCAATAATTATAGTCGCAATCCTTTATTTGGAAAACCTGTTACACCTTAGGTCCTTTAGCACTAACCCAGTTAAATTATTAGTTAAGTTAGGCCATTTGCAATGCACATGAGCGTATTTAAGTCATTTTACACTAACCTTTTATTTAAAATCTATTTATAAATAAAACCCTATCCCTTTGTTATTGTTCTTCTTCTTTACTTGCCATCACAACTAACCCACCACCAATATTATTGTCACCTCTTAGGGCATGTTTGGCTAAGCTTTTCCAACCAACTTATTGGCTTATTGACTTATCAAAAAGCCAATAAGCAGTTTTTAGCAGTTTAAAATGACTTTTTGATATGAAGGAAAATGAGTTTTTGAAAAGTTAAGAGATTGTGACTTCTTGATCAGCTTATAGCTTTTCAAACAACAAATTACCAATATACCCTTTATTTTTTAACATACCTTATGAAAGAATGCCCCTTTTAGTCATTTTATATCAATAAGCAAAGCCAAACACTTTTTAAAAAACAACTTATTGACTTATTGGTTTTTTCCACCCCATAAGCTAATCCAAACACTTTTTTTAAAAACTCATTTTCAAAAAGTCTTTTTCTCAAAAGTCCTTTTTAACTTAAATAAGCTTAGCCAAATATGCCCTTAGTCTCTCACCTCTCTCACTCTCTCCTCTCTTTCTCTAACACCAGAACCCACCACCACTATTATAGTTACCCATACACTAACAGTCTCTTCTACAATCCCATTTACCACCCACCACCATCATTACTACCGCCTAACCACATATCCCCGACAACCATTAGCATGTTCTGATGTATCCTCCACCCTCTCTCAAAATCTATAACCAGCCCTTCTTTAATTTTTATGATATGTAAACTGTTTCTAGGGAATCATTCCCTTTTATCCCCCCGATCAAACTTTCCAAGACAACAACTACACCTAAACCAAACCATTTCAATCCACTCTCCACACACACACACTTAATCACACACTCTCCAATCAAATCACGTGTACGCCGATGACTGTTACACGGTAAGGATTTCACGCACAGTTTGCTGTCGTTAAGTTGTTAAAGGATGGGAACAACGACGGAGAACACGAACTGGCAGAACGGTCACCAACATAAACAATCTAACAACCTCCCAACGTAACGGTTGCCGGAGAACTCGAAACACAAACCGGCAAAACGGTCGCTGGTAGTAGGGTGGGTGTGGCGTGGAGGAGATTGTTGGAGAGGAAGGGGTGGGGTGGGGTGGGGGTAGGGCAGTTGCAGGTGGCGGCTGGTGTGGAGAAAGAGAGAAGAGGGTTTACTGGGTGTGTGAGAAAGAGATATAAATGAGGGGTAGAATAAAACTTGCTTCAAAAGTTTAGTTTAATTACACACAGAGCCCCTAAATGGGTAAAATGACGGTTGTACCCTCATACGGGTCCACATGACACCATTTAATGTTAAAAATAAACTGGGTTAGTGCTAAAGGACCTAAGTTGTAACAGGTTTTCCAAATAAAGGACCGTCACTGTAATTATTGAAATTAAAGGGCATCCATTGCATCCGATACGAACATAAAGGACGAAAAGTGTAATTTACCCTTTTCCCTTTTATGCTACCATCCATTCTTTTGTCTTCTAAAAGCACTCATATCACAACTCACACCTCATTTTGCATTTTTATGTGAGTGGGTTTTTTCAAATTTTAGTGAGTTGGGTTTTCAAATTTTTAAAAGTGGTTAAGAGTGGTTATAAATAGATAAGAGACAATGTTACTGTTCATCTGTATATTTGGGGGGACAATATTCATCCCTATTAATTTTTTTAATAGTTTTGAAAGTGGTTGTGAGTGGAGGAGAAAGAAAATGTAATGATAAAGGTATAAAAAATATTCTTTAATAAGGAAGAGAAGACATAGTGATTTTTAATGATATTATAAGAATAGAGATGGGGAAGGGATGTGAATGCTTTAACAGAGCCACCACAATTCGCTCCATATTTTTCGTCAAGCAAGATAACAAGATATTCTGGCCATAGTGATTGATAAACAATGTATTTCCTTTTCTTCTTTAGAGGTTAGTTCTGAGTTTATACGCGGTGTTTGTAAAGTTTTCCTAAGGCGATCATGATTTTAACGGGTTTACTACACTAACAATTTTTGTTTCAAGGGGGTGCCTGCCATCCCACCGAACACCATATGTGATGACTGTCGTAAGGGTCAATAAAAAACCTAATTAAACTACGTAGATAGCATAAGTAGGGTATCGTATTCACGGGGAATTTGTGGTTAGTGTTTAACTAGAGAATTATTATATACAATGTTTTAAATACTGGTATGAACCGGCCGGTTATACCGGTTAAACCGGATATCGGAGACGAGTCCGGTACGATAAAGGCCGTTAAAATCCGAATACGGTATGTCTTATGTACCGGCGGTAAATCCGGTTCTACCGGTTCAAACCGTTGAACCAGTTTGCATTATCTTAATATTTGATTTCCTAATTTTAATAAAATACGATATTAAGGTAATATTGATCTTCCATGTTTCTAGTAATTAACCTAGTGTCCTCTATTCCAATATTTAATCGTTGTTGAAACTGTTACTCACCTTGTACAATGCAATATTTTTTATAACTAATAAAAATATTCTTAAAATGCTTAATAGTTTACAATAAAAATAGTTATTTTTAGATAAAACTATGATCAGTGACATAAATGCAAGTTGAGATTTGATTGTTTTTTGAGATGAACTTTTGTGTTTTATGGAATTTATAGGGTTAACTAGTAACCCGGTTCAACCGCCCGATACAACCGGTTTAACCGGTTAAACCATTTTAGAGCCCAAGCCGGTATGACTTAAAAACCGGTTTTTAAAACATTGATTATATATTAAAGAAAAGCAACTCCCCCCAGATTCCCGATTGCAAGTTTAACACAAAAACTCATTTACATATTCATAACACTACATAGACATGGCCTTGGAATTATTGACTTTGATTAGTTATTAGAGATAGTTTTTAAGACTCACCATACAACCAAATAACCCGTTGATTATACCAATTACCCACCAATTTACTAAGCCACTAGCGATGCAAGGAAATCACCAATACGCTTGATAAACGAAAAACAATTCAAATATAATAAACGTTTCACAAAATCAACACAAGTGGTCAAGATTTACTGGTTAGTAAGAATCAGAAAACACAGAGTTTAATGTGAAAATCTTGAAATCAATCATCCGAGGAAAGTCACAAGAGATAAAGGTAACGTCCTCCAAGTTTCAGATTCTAGGTTTACACCAAACTAAGTTTAATCATTAACTGGACACCACATAGACATGGTGCTGAAAAGTCAGTTAATTTAAGTGGTAATCAAAAACAGGTCTTTGTCATCAGATCTTTTACAGTTCAATTACCATGTTTACTAATGTGAGTCAACCTACTCTATGTCACCCAACAAGCTACTAGGTCTTGTCATCAACCGAACAAGTTGTAAAGCAAGAACTCAAACAAATGCAAATAGTATAAATAAACCAACTCATCAAACTGTTTATACGACGTTGTCAATGTCAAAACAAATCCAAATATAAATAAACCTGAGAAAAGTTTTCAACCTTACGAACCTTTCACTTAAAGAAAACTACCCAAACGCTCATGCCTTAAACCATGCACAGCCGCCTTTCGGCGGCTGCCCTTCCGTGCGTCCCCTCCTGTCTTCCTTCAGCCGTAAAAAAAATCCTTCAAATATATTTGTGAAGCGTGCCCTCCAAGACCTTTTATTGCCGACTTCTTTTTCTCATCCAAGTGGTCTCGTTTAGCTACTAGCCCATGAATGACCATTGGGCCCACAAATAAATCTGGCTATATCATTTTAGCCCACTATCCATTAATTAATCCATACAAATTAAATAAAGTTGTCCAATATTAGACAATCACGTTAAAGAAATCGACTTCAAGAAACTCACACCACTACATAAAACATGGCTTCAAACACATGCATTAATGAGATTTCATTGTGATTTATTTTGTTTTCTACACTCACGTGAGTTAATTTGAAATTCATTTAGATTTTAATTTCCATTAATGACCATAGAAGCACAAATCCATTACTTTAGTTTAATTTCTTTGTAACCCACAAAAGTGCAAAAAAAAAAAAAAAAAAAAAAATAGAAATAATATATCTTACAATAAAATCAATGCATTTATATTACAAATAATATTCAATAACGTGTACCCAAAATGCACTGATCAAATCCCCACACTTATCTTTTTTCGTCCCGAAAAAATTATCTGCAATGGAATCACAACCAGATACAATGGCTTTCAATATATGCATTTATTTTATTAACGAGTCTAATCATATGTTAGCCAAGATTGCGGGTATATGATCACCTAAACCCAACCGCCAGCTTCCGAGCCCTGATTCACGATTCATTTAAGTTCAAGCAATTATAAGTATCTATGTATCTCGCACTCCAAAAACTACAACGGAAAGATTAAAACCGAAACACAGGTGCATGCTGCGTTTTTCTGCAGAAATTACAGCCTGTTACAGAAGCCATAACTTGGTCTAGAATTGAAGTTAATGTGTGAAATTTTTACAGTAGATAGTTCTAGGAGGTCATCAAATCCTCCAACAAGAATTTTGTCAATCGGATCGACAAAGATTTTTAAATAAAGTAAACCGTAAACTGTCGACATAATGTGACGAAATTGGCCTTTAGGTGTTAATGATTTTTAATGTTTTTTCTATAAACAATTAAGCTTTGGGAAAAATTCACAAACCTTTGCGGACCTAAGGGCACGTCTCATAAATTATTTATATTTTTTCAAGCACATTAAGTATTTTAACAAAATTCACGAAAACAGCTCAACTTTGGAGGTTGAGCTAAACTACAGAAAGTTAACATATGTGTTTCTAAAGTGTTTTTGCATGCAACTATGAGATGTTGATTGTTGGTTGGTACCTAAACGAGTATCATTAATGAGTTGCATAATAACTTGATAAGGAATGAACACATGCACATACTCACACAGACGAAAAACTAAGTGTCAAGATGGATACATTTTACGTGGTAGAATACGTGTAGAATCAATGTGACTTATGTGATTAGTAACTAATGATCAAACGGTAACCATATCAGGACGTGGTTGACCACACTTGACCCTAGTCACATAATTCTTACCGAGCACTCACAGGTGAGTTCACTACTACTTTTCTAAAAGCATGCAGCCCTGGTTTGGGACCACTTTATATTCCTAGGAGGAATACCACTATTTAAATACATGTCTTTAGCAAGCTAAATGAAAACTCTATCATGAAAGTCCCTACCTTTATACCGATCCGTTGCCGGGTGGCACACGGGGTATTAGGTTTGACAAACCTCATACCGTGCTGGGAGTCGGGTGTAAACTTCTGACCTTTCCTATTGCATCAATGGTGATAGACATTTATGTGGGGCACAAAAATTTACTACGTCAGTATTTAGTACCACAAGTTTAGTTACTTAACGATGGGTTAGCTACCCATGACATGTGAACTCACCAGCTTTATGTTGATACACTTTAGCATGCTTTGCAGGACGTTATGTGACACCTGTGTCACTGCGACCATCAAACAAATACCAAACCAATGAAAAATTGTATTTCATACTTTGGACTTGTATAAATATGTGTATCTTTTGCACATATCAACTCTTGTTCGACTTCAAGCTCTAAATCGCTTTCTGGAAGGTTATACGCGCACAAATGCGTAAATATAACCAATTTAATGCAACAAACACTCCGGAATAGTGAAATAGGCTTAACATACCTTAAATAACCTTTACATAACTTAGAAATAAGTTTTGGAAGGTTTGGTATGGTGAAATCAAGTTAAATCGCTTACAGGGACTAAAGTTGACAAACTGCGAAAGTATGCCAATTTGAACTGTAACAGACATTCCGAAACATGAACATAAGTTAAACATACCATAAATATCCTTTACATAGCTTAGAAATAGGCTTTGAGGGGTTCGGTATGCTAAAATAAACTTTTGGGTCATTCAGGGACTAAAAGCGTCAAAAAGTGCACAAGTTTGCATTTTCGCTCATATCTTACGTTCTGAATACATCCGGACATCCAAAAATTTATGTAAGCATTATAATACTATGCTTTAGTGTTTGGCTTGTCAAAAATCCATTCGTCGCGCAATTTGGATCGTTTTTACGTTCGTTACGACTCCCGTCGTAATTAACCGAACAACGCAACCGTACGGCCAAACGAACCGACATCCGAGATATTTTTGAGCACATTTTAAGTTCCCTATACTTTAACTTCATTTTAGAGCCTCGAAATGAGGTTAACGGGGTTCAAACGCATCGAAAATAGCTTAAACGGGCTGCAGGGACCAAAATGGTAAATCTGCCAAACTTGGCCCTTGCGCACCGTAAGGGTTATTTGTTACGGTGCGCAAGCAGTGTCCAGATGCAGCAAATCAATTTTGGCTGCTGTTATCTGCCCCTAAACATTCCCCAAAGGTCAAGTGCCACTTGTTAAACTCTTGTGGTGGCCAAAATCAGTTACCATAACATCTTGACAAGTGTACGGGCTAGATCATTCCCTCTTCTCCAAGAAACGATCCTAACGGTGAACCGAAATCTATAAATACCCAACCCACTTCACTTCATTTCTCACAAGAATCTGATCATTTGTGCTCTAAGTTGAAACCTTTGTTTCATACCTGAGCTATTTTGATCTAGATTAGCATTCGGGGACCCTTCGTAAGTGTTCCTTCGTTCTTTTATCGCTTTTCGAGTCCGAAAGTCAAACTTTGTTTGACTTTCTGCATTGACCAGTTTATGGTCGATGCGAAGTTCGTTTGAACTTCATAACGTGAGCGTGATCACGATGGTTATAGTCCCTAGTGACTATACCTACTGATTACCACGTTATCTAGGCTCAGTGACGAGCCGTAGTTTCGGTCAGAATACGTATTCTTACGTATTTTGTAACCAAACTACTTATGGGTATCAAAACCAGTTGTTTTGATACCAAACCTGTTTTCTAAACTTAGTTAAGCATGTTTTAGCATGCTTAGCTCGTCACTTTTAGTTTTGTGCTTGTCTAGGGTCGTAAAGGTAAGCGATCTAATCAATCGCTTATACTTTCGAACCCGACCCGTTTGGTCGATCATTAGGATCCGACCAAGCACATTAGGTGACCATAGTATATAGGGAATAACCTTCCGAGGTTATACCTTATGGTCGCTTCATTTAAGTAGTTGTATGATAGGTAGTTTATATGCCTTAGGTAAATTACCAAAATACCCCTTTGATGCCAAAATTCGTTTTAATCATATGTAACATAACTGTTGACATCTAAACTGATTTGACAACCATATTAGATATGTTAAGGCATATATTACTTGTCATAAGGACTAGTTAGGCGGTCCGAACGCGTTTTACGCAAACGACGCGTTAAAGTAGCATAAGCTACCTAAACGGGTCGTAATGGGTCGTAAGCACTTACGTTAGGTTTCATTTAGTATGTAGGCTTTGTTAAACCATACTACATGAGTTCCCATACTCATTTGGTTTACGAGCCTCATTCTATCCGATCTTCCGATTTAGGTCCGGTTTATTAATATAGTTACCTATACTAGGTGCCGTTTGATATCCGTGATCTCTAGCTTTGCTTGGTGGTTATCTTAGGACTTCTGAGCAATCTCAAGTGAGTACATAGACCCCTCTTTTACTGTTTTTAAACTGTTTTGGGGTGGAACACATGTGCCTACTTGTTACTTTCATGCTTTCCTGTTTTCACATCATATACTTCCTATGTTCATTAGTACATTATAGTACATGATTTCATTACATTTTATACTATGCATGTCCATTGTGTGCATACTTAGTACCTGGTTCTACATTACATTTCTGCTATGTATGTTAACTGATAGCATGCTAGCACATTGATTTACATGACTTTTCTGCTTTGTATGTTAACTTAGCATACTTAGTACATTTCTTATTCATCATATGCTTACATTTTGGTATGACATTTGGTTTGTTTAAACTATACTATACATATTCTTTTGATAACCCATTTTTACATGGTTATCCGACTGTCGCAAGGCTTGGATGTATGAATTTTCACAATACCGCATAAATGTCTAATATTAGTATAGCATACATTTACTACACAAAACATAACTTTGATTTAAACCAAGTTTTACTTTAATACTTTGTTTTGTGCATTTCAACATTGGTTATACGTTGCATGATTTACATCTTGACATAAACATTTTGGTATATTATTCAATACTTTTGGCAATTGGTTTAAACATAGACATCTTACATTGGTGGTTTGGTTTGATTAAGTGATTAAGTAACGATGCGTGTGTAATATGATACAAGCATGGTGGATACGCCGCTGGTACTTCCTATATATAAGTGTTTGTATGGTATTACATGTCGTAGCGTTATTTGAATCATTTCAGTTTAAGACATATAACATTTTATACAAATAACATACTTTTCACAATACATTGTTTTTACAAGCAACTTATCTTATACAAACTCATTTTACAATGGTTATTCATTTAACCATACATTATTCTCTTATTTATACATATCATCTGATCTTATCGTTTTTCAAATGATTTACAAAACAAAGCAAATTACAAGGTTCATGACTAAACATTTTCTCAAACATAAGTCATGAAACCTATTTTCACAAAACCTATGTATCTCACAGACATTTTTATGCTGACGTACCTATTTTCACATGTGTTTTTCAGGAGCTGTTGCATAAGATGATCAAGATACACATAGGCAGACTTGGGCTTTAGTGACAATAAAAGATGCAAGACTAGTTAATTATGTTGTATTTCTTTGTTTGTTAAGACATTGTAACACTTTTAATCAATAAAACGAAACTTCAATTGCCATGGATTTGAAACAATTAATTCTGTTACAACACTCCCCGATGTTTCCGCCACGTTTTGTATGTTCTACGTGGTCGGGGTGTGACAGAAAAGTTGGTATCAGAGCCAATGGTTATAGGGAATTAGGTTATTAGTAATGCTTTGACCTAGTCTATAACCTTCTTAGGACCCTAACGCGAGTTTACTTGCGTTTAGTCATAAAACAATACCGTCACCTATCCTTAGGCGACGACCACAACAAGAACATAAATTTCAAAACCGCTTTGAAAACTAATCATCTGTTCTAGGATGATTGATTACTAGGTTTTGAACCCTCTACTGTAAGGTTTTGAACCCTCTGTTATATGGTTTTGAACCCCTTCGAGTTTTCAAAATCTCGTCAAGGTTTTGGGTTTTAAATAATGTGAACACGTGCAAACTGGAAGGGTGAATGCCTGTATTCTGGGTTTTCTGTCTAGGCAAGCACTTCGTATACATCTCATCAGACGCGAGACCAGTTGTGCTTACCTGGGAATTCTTGGGATGAGTGTTCACTTATAGGCGAGCATGTCTTCGCGATACATTATTTTTGACCTATTTACTTTGATTAATCACCGAGGTCGTTTGTTGCTTTGTAGTAACAAACAAATGACCACTATCCTTGCTTTCATCAGATTTGTTTCATCCCATTCTTTTCGTCTAATTCTCTTACTCGTTTCCTTTCATGTTTCCTCTTTTAGAATGCCTCCACGACGCGAAAATCCGGTATCTATTGACGATCTGGCAGCTGTCATTACACAGCAAATAACTGCTGCAATCCCGACCATCGTTGCCCAATGTCACCAAGCTATCAACAACAATAATGCCCTCTGCAACTTCAAGACGTTCAACTCGGCCAAGCCATCAAAGTTTTCTGGGTCTCAAGGAGCGACTGCACTTCTGCAATGGTTTGAGAGTCTAGAAAGCACCTTCAGGCATGTTCAATGTCCAAACGAGCGAAAGGTAGATTTCGCATCTAGTGTCTTTGAGAAACGAGCTTTGACGTGGTGGAACGGTGTGGTGAGAGATAGGGGTGCCGAAGTGGCACTGGCTTAAACATGGGAAGAACTTAGAGCACTGATGATGAAGGAATTATGTCCTCGTCACGAGATCAGGGCCTTGGAAAGAGAATTCGACGATCTTAAGCAAGACAGCGGCGAACATCGAGCATACACTGATCGATATGAGGAGCTGAGCCTGTTGTGTCCTACCATGGTTACGCCTTTGGATAAGGCGATCGAAAAATACATTGATGGTCTCCCTGACTCAGTTCAGGACATTGTTACTGGTAGTAACCCCACTACGGTTAGGCAGGCCATTGAGCTATCTGCAACCTTGACTGAATCTCAGATCAGGAAACGCAAGCTTTTCCGAAAGGGTGACAAGAAACCGGTCGAGGAATCGAAACAAATCGAGGAATCAAAGACCATGGATGAACCGACTGGATCCCCTAAGAAGTCAAAGAAGCGAAAGTCTTCTCAGAACTTCGCCATGGTTACTCACAATGATCAAGCCGTCCCCAACCAACCAGCTTAACCCCGTACTAGGAAGCCATACAATGGAACTTCACCCTTGTGCAACAAATGTAACCTTTATCATCATGCTATGGTGAAGTGCCGCGAATGCCAAATTTGTGGACGTAAAGGTCATACAGCAAAAGTTTGCGTAGCAGCAGTTGCACCAAATCAAGCTAACAACAATCGTGCTCAAGCTCGCTTTCCACCAGGTTCTTGCTACAAGTGTGGCGAGATGGGTCATTTCCGAAGAAATTGCCCAAAGCTTGCTAATGCTAATCCAGCACGGAGATAAGCATCTGACCTACTAGAAGACAACACCTTTTAGAAATAATCATGTCTTATGTATTATTTTCTTTTGTTGTCAAGGTCCATGAAACAGTTGTTATCATTGTTAATAAATAATTTTTTTTTATTTACATTGCAATGTATTTATGTGGTTGTATGCATAAACAACATATCCCTTACAATACCGACAATCAAGGAATCGTATTCCTTGAAAAGCAAACTACCCCCCAAAATTTTACTATTTTATAATCTCTTGCGTTTTCCACGAAATTCCTAAGTACCTGTTTCTTTCAAGGAAAACGAAGTACAAAAACGCAAGTTACAACACTGGACGAATACCCAAAGTACTACTATAAATCCTTAATAGGGTACCTAAGGGTGTTTCCGTAAATCCTAAAATTTTTGGGTTCCTTAATTCGAATATTACGTTTCTTAGAAAACAAAAATCGAATTTTGGGAGATCTTCATATCTTTTCAGATAAATCCCAGAGGACATTGAAGTCAATTGACTGGTTTCCATATCCATTTTCAATCGATAACAAGTTAATAACAAATTAAAAAACTATGTAATTATGTGCTTATGTGTTCCCTTTTATGTTCTTGTGTAATCCAAGTTTTGTTATCTAATCCTCGTAGAATCTTCCATATCTTTGTGTACTATATTAAATCCTCAATGGGCTTTTACGTAATAGTAAAGACCCTTGGATTATATTGTACTATTCCATAATTAGACCCCTTGAGTGGTCTAGTTAAACAGATTGATCCAAAAATCTGGTTAGGAATATCATGTGATGAGATAGCTGAAAGGACTCCTAGGTGGCCTAATTAAAAGGATCAGTTGTCAATCTAATTAAAAGGACCTTATGGTAGTCTAGTCACACTCATCACAGGTTTGATTTTTCCTCCCCTTCACATTACAAACAAATTGTGCGGACTGTGCAAGGATATGCGTAATTATGGATGCATACATAATTATGAAATTCAGTGCACGGAAACCACAGCAAGTTTGGTCGTGTGTCTAGGAATGACTCATTTCGTTCATTTTCGTTTCTGAAGAGGTTGTGGAAAATGACTCATTTCGTTCATTTTCGTTTCTGAAGAAATTGTGGAAAATGACTCATTTCGTTCATTTTCGTTTCTGAAGAGGTTGTGGAAAATGACTCATTTCGTTCATTTTCGTTTCTGAAGAAATTGTGGAAAATGACTCATTTCGTTCATTTTCGTTTCTGAAGAGGTTGTGGAAAATGACTCATTTCGTTCATTTTCGTTTCTGAAGAAATTGTGGAAAATGACTCATTTCGTTCATTTTCGTTTCTGAAGAGGTTGTGGAAAATGACTCATTTCGTTCATTTTCGTTTCTGAAGAGGTTGTGGAAAATGACTCATTTCGTTCATTTTCGTTTCTGAAGAGGTTGTGGAAAATGACTCATTTCGTTCATTTTCGTTTCTGAAGAAATTGTGGAAAATGACTCATTTCGTTCATTTTCATTTCTGAAGAGGTTGTGGGAAATGACTCATTTCGTTCATTTTCGTTTCTGAAGAGGTTGTGGAAAATGACTCATTCTGTTCTTTTCGTTTCTGAAGAATGCCTGCTGAAAATAACTCCGTTCATTTTTCGTTTCTGAAAAATGTCCGTTAAAGAGAAATAACAGGATTATGCCTTGCTTATCTTTGATGGTTACTTAACACAAAGCCACAGATAGACTCCTACGAATTAATTTCGGGACGAAATTTCCTAAAGTAGGGGAGACTGTGACACCTGTGTCACTGCGACCATCAAACAAATACCAAACCAATGAAAAATTGTATTTCATACTTTGGACTTGTATAAATATGTGTATCTTTTGCACATATCAACTCTTGTTCGACTTCAAGCTCTAAATCGCTTTCTGGAAGGTTATACGCGCACAAATGCGTAAATATAACCAGTTTAATGCAACAAACACTCCGGAATAGTGAAATAGGCTTAACATACCTTAAATAACCTTTACATAACTTAGAAATAAGTTTTGGAAGGTTTGGTTTGGTGAAATCAAGTTAAATCGCTTACAGGGACTAAAGTTGACAAACTGCGAAAGTATGCCAATTTGAACTGTAACAGACATTCCAGAACATGACCATAAGTTAAACATACCATAAATATCCTTTACATATCTTAGAAATAGGCTTTGAGGGGTTCGGTATGCTAAAATAAACTTTTGGGTCATTCAGGGACTAAAAGCGTCAAAAAGTGCACAAGTTTGCATTTTCGCTCATATCTTACGTTCTGAATACATCCGGACATCCAAAAATTTATGTAAGCATTATAATACTATGCTTTAGTGTTTGGCTTGTCAAAAATCCATTCGTCGCGCAATTTGGATCGTTTTTACGTTCGTTACGACTCCCGTCGTAATTAACCGAACAACGCAACCGTACGGCCAAACGAACCAACATCCGAGATATTTTTGAGCACATTTTAAGTTCCCTATACTTTAACTTCATTTTAGAGCCTCGAAATGAGATTAACGGGGTTCAAACGCATCGAAAATAGCTTAAACGGGCTGCAGGGACCAAAATGGTAAATCTGCCAAACTTGGCCTTTGCGCACCGTAAGGGTTATTTGTTACGGTACGCAAGCAGTGTCCAGATGCAGCAAATCGATTTTGGCTGCTGTTATCTGCCCCTAAACATTCCCCAAAGGTCAAGTGCCACTTGTTAAACTCTTGTGGTGGCCAAAATCAGTTACCATAACATCTTGACAAGTGTACGGGCTAGATCATTCCCTCTTCTCCAAGAAACGATCCTAACGGTGAACCGAAATCTATAAATACCCAACCCACTTCACTTCATTTCTCACAAGAATCTGATCATTTGTGCTCTAAGTTGAAACCTTTGTTTCATACCTGAGCTATTTTGATCTAGATTAGCATTCGGGGACCCTTCGTAAGTGTTCCTTCGTTCTTTTATCGCTTTTCGAGTCCGAAAGTCAAACTTTGTTTGACTTTCTGCATTGACCAGTTTATGGTCGATGCGAAGTTCGTTTGAACTTCATAACGTGAGCGTGATCACGATGGTTATAGTCCCTAGTGACTATACCTACTGATTACCACGTTATCTAGGCTCAGTGACGAGCCGTAGTTTCGGTCAGAATACGTATTCTTACGTATTTTGTAACCAAACTACTTATGGGTAACAAAACCGGTTGTTTTGATACCAAACCTATTTTCTAAACTTAGTTAAGCATGTTTTAGCATGCTTAGCTCGTCACTTTTAGTTTTGTGCTTGTCTAGGGTCGTAAAGGTAAGCGATCTAATCAATCGCTTATACTTTCGAACCCGACCCGTTTGGTCGATCATTAGGATCCGACCAAGCACCTTAGGTGCCATAGTATATAGGGAATAACCTTCCGAGGTTATACCTTATGGTCGCTTCATTTAAGTAGTTGTATGATAGGTAGTTTATATGCCTTAGGTAAATTACCAAAATACCCCTTTGATGCCAAAATTCGTTTTAATCATATGTAACATAACTGTTGACACCTAAACTGATTTGACAACCATATTAGACATGTTAAGGCATATATTACTTGTCATAAGGACTAGTTAGGCGGTCCGAACGCGTTTTACGCAAACGACGCGTTAAAGTAGCATAAGCTACCTAAACGGGTCGTAATGGGTCGTAAGCACTTAGGTTAGGTTTCATTTAGTATGTAGGCTTTGTTAAACCATACTACATGAGTTCCCATACTCATTTGGTTTACGAGCCTCATTCTATCCGATCTTCCGATTTAGGTCCGGTTTATTAATATAGTTACCTATACTAGGTGCCGTTTGATATCCGTGATCTCTAGCTTTGCTTGGTGGTTATCTTAGGACTTCTGAGCAATCTCAAGTGAGTACATAGACCCCTCTTTTACTGTTTTCAAACTGTTTTGGGGTGGAACACATGTGCCTACTTGTTACTTTCATGCTTTCCTGTTTTCACATCATATACTTCCTATGTTCATTAGTACATTATAGTACATGATTTCATTACATTTTATACTATG
Organism: Helianthus tuberosus; assembly: GCA_030545235.1. NCBI lineage: Eukaryota > Viridiplantae > Streptophyta > Magnoliopsida > Asterales > Asteraceae > Helianthus > Helianthus tuberosus. Next base: position 174,198,331 of record CM060413.1, read on the forward strand.
TATGTCCATTGTGTGCATACTTAGTACCTGGTTCTACATTACATTTCTGCTATGTATGTTAACTGATAGCATGCTAGCACATTGATTTACATGACTTTTCTGCTTTGTATGTTAACTTAGCATACTTAGTACATTTCTTATTCATCATATGCTTACATTTTGGTATGACATTTGGTTTGTTTAAACTATACTATACATATTCTTTTGATAACCCATTTTTACATGGTTATCCGACTGTCGCAAGGCTTGGATGTATGAATTTTCACAATACCGCATAAATGTCTAATATTAGTATAGCATACATTTACTACACAAAACATAACTTTGATTTAAACCAAGTTTTACTTTAATACTTTGTTTTGTGCATTTCAACATTGGTTATACGTTGCATGATTTACATCTTGACATGAACATTTTGGTATATTATTCAATACTTTTGACAATTGGTTTAAACATAGACATCTTACATTGGTGGTTTGGTTTGATTAAGTGATTAAGTAACGATGCGTGTGTAATATGATACAAGCATGGTGGATACGCCGCTGGTACTTCCTATATATAAGTGTTTGTATGGTATTACATGTCGTAGCGTTATTTGAATCATTTCAGTTTGAGACATATAACATTTTATACAAATAACATACTTTTCACAATACATTGTTTTTACAAGCAACTTATCTTATACAAACTCATTTTACAATGGTTATTCATTTAACCATACATTATTCTCTTATTTATACATATCATCTGATCTTATAGTTTTTCAAATGATTTACAAAACAAAGCAAATTACAAGGTTCATGACTAAACATTTTCTCAAACATAAGTCATGAAACCTATTTTCACAAAACCTATGTATCTCACAGGCATTTTTATGCTGACGTACCTATTTTCACATGTGTTTTTCAGGAGCTGTTGCATAAGATGATCAAGATACACATAGGCAGACTTGGGCTTTAGTGACAATAAAAGATGCAAGACTAGTTAATTATGTTGTATTTCTTTGTTTGTTAAGACATTGTAACACTTTTAATCAATAAAACGAAACTTCAATTGCCATGGATTTGAAACAATTAATTCTGTTACAACACTCCCCGATGTTTCCGCCACGTTTTGTATGTTCTACGTGGTCGGGGTAATAACTGTGGTTTTGGAGAGTGTCATGGCTTTTGGTTAATCTGTTTTCTTAATTATGCGTAATAACTGTGGTTTTGATTACGTCTGGATTTTATGGTTTTGCTTCCGCTGTTAACTTAAACTTACGTTTTCAAACTTCGAAACTCGTATCACTATTCATGTTGAATGTGATAGCTAAACATTTTCCAATTAAACTGAAATGGTTCTACATGTTTAGTGGTTTGATCCTAGTATGTCACACGCCTCGTGGTAAAACCTCGCATGTGGAATTTGAGGGTGTGACATACCCATACCTTATCAATTGACATCTTATATATATATTTGTTTTTTTAATTTTCTATGGTGACTATGACATGTATGTAATTTGATACATTATAATTTATTGTAGATATAAAAAATATGAAAATATATGAAAGTTATAAATGAAAGAATGTGTGTATATATATATATCTTGAGTTGTGAAAACCATGAGAACTAGATCTTCGAAAAGGTTTTTTTTTAGAAAAAAATATCAAAAATCTTAAAAAAAATATCACTTGTTCTAGCGAAAAATTTGTTTTTGTTTACAGATATGTTTATAACATTTTCATCTACGTTTGTGCAAAAAGTTGTGACCCAACTCAGTTGGGAAGTAGGAGTTCTTATGGTTCTCATAACTCGTGGTACATTTTTTTTGAACCGAATCCTATATATATATGGTAGGGTTCAAGAGTGAACCAACCCTTATTTGTGAACTAAATGAACCAATATCAACCACTGATATTAGATGGCAAGATGGTAAATACAAAAAAAATAATTTTAACTGTTTTTTTAGTTAGGGGTAATATGGTACTTTGTTATTTGTTATTTTTGGAATCCAGTAACAATTATTTCCGTTTTTTAGCATGGTCCACCATATCTCATATTATATTTGCCATTACCAACCGTTTTTTAATTTGCCCACTACATCATCTTATGTTTTTTTTTTAATTTTGCCCACTACATCGATCCTCGTAGCATATCAGATTCGTATAATGTGTATGTTCTTACATGAAGGATTTAATAATACTATTATTTTTTTTAATGACAAACCTTACATACTCCTAAATTACACCAAATAAATACTAATCTACTCCTTGCTTGGGATTGAACCTAAGACCTCCCACTAAAAGACAAGAGCCTCTACCAAGTGGGCTACTCCCACATTGGCAATAATACTATTATTTAATAAGATGTTTGCACAGATATGTGAAATACTATTATAATAGTTATATAATATATTATTTAATAAGAAGTACATATATGCATTGTTTTGTACCGCTGTGCTTTCATAAAATACATATAAATATACAAATTATTACTTGGCTTAATGATGTACATATGTGTATACACTTGTTTTGGATTGTTTCGTAATTTTAAAAATACACCTAAGTACACATGAGCTATGTTTCGAAAATACACTAAGATCAAGTAAAGTACATACATGTCGATTCCTAATATACATATATGTATATTAGGACATCATTTAAATAATGTTCCCAACAATTACAAAACAACTAAAATCAAGCAAGGTACGTATGTGTAAATTCATAATAATATACATATATGTATTCGATCTCCGGTGTAAGCTCCAGCGGACCTGGAGATTTGGACTTGGAGATTTAAAGAGAACTTACCCAAACTATAACACACAAAGTACACATGAGTAAACCTGTTAGGTTCTATGTACACGTTCTACACAAGTTTGTGAATCTTTTGCTTCAACTCTGCGTTCCTCTCATCACTGTCTTTGATCTACACATATGAAAAGAACGAGACCATCTGTTAGTTGTGAAAATAGAACATATGATGCAAACGAGAGCTATCGTTCAACATGAATAACTATACACATGTGTATGATAGGATCTTAAACTCTTAGTATACATATACACTTATATGTATTACACAGAATACATAACAATCCAAATTCATCTTATACTACACATTGTAAATTACTCAAATACCTTAACCTGATCCTGTACAAAAATCTACAAAAAATCGTACAACAAGCTTCATGAAATGAAATAACGAAACCGAAATACACATCTAATATCTTATACTAATATGAAGCTCTAAAAAATATACCTTGCTGCCCAATTGATGTTATGTAATGCCTCGTTTTTTGAAACTTTCCTTATTTAGAAAGTTGTTTCGTACTTCTATTTCTGGAAACTCGTATTCTCTTGTAATCGTATTTCTTTACCAATCATTGTAATCCGAGGTGTTAATCGTAATAAAACTTGATCTTTTTATGTGAATTATACTTTGATTATACATACTTGTTTTACATTCAGATTACATACATGCTTGATACATATTCATCATTCACGCAAACACGTACTTGTTTTACATACAATCATTCGTAAATACGTGATTAATACTCATTATACGTGCAATATACATAATAATGCATTCACAATACTTGATTTATGCTTTAATATTAAATTCGTACTTAATTACATGTCCTTTATACAAGTTATACCTCAAAACATCGAACTTACCACACTTCAGGGACTAAAAGTGACAAAAGATGAAAGTTTCCTGGTAAGGGGTGAGGCGCTACGCATAGCCCCCCCCCCCCTTCACCTCCGTGGGGTGTCTAGCCCCTAAATCCGCAGAAAGTTGATTTAAGTTCACGGATTGGCCAATTTTCTCAACCATTCTCCCACCTAACTTCTTTTAAAACCTCATTAACACCTAAACCTAATCACCCACTATATATACAACCTTTCTAACACTCCTTTTCACTTTCCTAACTCTTCTAACTCTTCTAAATCATCAAAACACTCTCAAATTATCTTAAGTTACAAGTTTTGGGCAGATTACAAAGTGAGATCAAACTCATTTTTCTTCACCAAATCTTCTTCTACAAAGATTGGAACACCTCTAGGAGTGCTTCCACAAGATTACCATGGTAATCTAAGGTGGAACATCACCATTTTGAGGACCAAACTTTCCGTTTTTGAAGATTTTGCGTTAAATTTTATTAAACTCAAACTTTCTTACATAAATCTTGTACCTACCTTGCCTCTAATCAAGTCCATGGTTATAGTGCTTGTGTATGGTTGATTCTTATAAGTTTAGAGGTGAACTTTATGTTTTGTACAATGTTCACGTATCTTCTATCTCTTTGCTAAACCTTGGTGAAATCTTTGTACCCTCTAAGCTCATAACTTAGCCTATAGTTGTGGGTTTGTGTTGAGGTTGAGGTTGATTTCCATCAAGTTATGAGTTCAAAACTCTTTACTTTAAGTTCATACATGTTATAGTCCTAGTGTTGAAAACAATCACGATTCACCATCTTCCATATGGTTGAACTTGTGACTTGTAAAATTGTGAACCGTGGAAGCTTTGGCTTTCCAATTGAGTTCCACTACCTCACTTGTGAACCTTGTGTATAAACACTTAAGTAGCTTCCTAGTATCAAAGTAACATAACCCCACCTAGCTTCCAACACTTAGTTAACTCTTTCCATGTTGTGGTGGTTCACCGGGTTAAGACTTACTTGGCTACTTGAGAATGTAGTAGTTAGTTCTTATTTTTTATTATTCATGACCCTCCGAATCATCCTTGTGACGATTTGTGTAGTGGTGAATCATATAACGAGGTTCATACCTCCATGCTTGACTTCCATGAACCCTATGATAGTATATGATGGACTTAATATTAGACATAATATGTAACATATAAATTTAAACATAACCGAATTGTTGATGTTAATTGGATCATGATTACACATCTCGAATATAAGTTATATTATCTTTTTTCTTTATTCCTCGTTTGTGATTCTAATGGGTACGTTAGGACCCATAAAAACACTTTAAAACTTAGTTTCCAAACAATTGTCTAAACGAGATATACTTTTGCATACATATACTTTTATACTTAAATCCGAATCCAAACATTCCATAAAATCCAAACACCCGAACACCTTCGTATTCCTATTCTCATCAACTCGTCAATACAGGGACAATCGAAAAGCTATTGCAAACTTGTGAGTATACTCGACGCCCTTTTTTTACCGTTTTTACACTTTTGGGTGCAATACGTGTACTTATATAAAACACACTCAACATACATACTTTTATGCAATAATACAAACAATCCAATACATGCATGCTAATACATTATACTTGGTTCGTTATTCTGGGTTTATTCTTTTTGTGATGAACTTGTCATTAACTTCGTACAAGCTTACCCTTAACATGTATAGCGCTGTAGGAGTAACGCATCACCCGTGTTCGTGAGGTCATGTTAAGCCATTCATTCATACTTGCGTAAACTTTGGGTTGACTTGTTTATTCACATGCCAGTTTATACGTTAATCTTGATAACTAAGTTTGCTATGTGGATTGTTCAAACTCTTATTATTATATGCTAGTACTCAAAACTTATATACTCGCCAATACTTTTTGTATTGAACTATACTTTAACACATGTTGCAGGATTATGATGATGCACGGAACTTAGTAGAATGCCTAGAAACGCACCAATTTTAAATTCGTGTTTATTAGTTTAGTCATTCGATAATTGTTGAAATTTGTTCGTTTCAAACTTATTGTAATTCAATTTCAAACAATGTACTTGTTATTAGCAATGAAATGAAATCATTTCTTAAATACTTGTCACATTTAGCGTTATAAAGTCTCGAGCAATCTCGTTCGTCTCACTCCGATGTTTCCACCATTGGTTGGGGTGTGACATGTTATATACACGTTATCTTAATCTGGTTGTTCACGAACTGGTGGAATCGCCAAATATTCAGAATTGCTATTTGTGTTTACGTCTGACATATTAATAATTTATATCAAACTGACAATAAACTATGATGATTTTGGAAAAAGACTGGGTTAGTGATGAAGGCTGATTGAATTGATTATGGACGATGGCCAGTAATTTTTTTTTGTTTGGAACGATTAATTCAAAAAAATTTGAATATGGTTTTTGATCGCATGAAAATAGGGTGGTTATAGATTTATCTGATAACTGAATTTGATTATGTAATAAATTTAAATGAAAATAGTGTTTATATGTCTAATGACCATCATACCCTTATAGTTTTAAAAGGAGATCAATGGCCGGGATGAGTTTGTTTTGTTCACAAATATAAAAAGGTTCACAAATGAACCTAACCTTATATATATATATATATATACATATAGGGGACCGCTAAAATGAGAACCACCTCGAGTTGTACGAACCGTGAGAACTACACCGTACGAGGCGAGGTGGACCAATTTTTTTTTTCATAAACGTAGATGCGTGTATTATAAACACATTTGTAAAAAAAATCAAAAAAAAAAATGTTGTGTGTGTAGTTTTGAGCACCACACGGAAAATTTACGGTACCCGTAAACACAAACTTGTGGTGCTCAAAACTACACACACGACATTTTTTTTTGAATTTTTTTTACAAATGTGTTTATAATACACGCATCTACGTTTATGAAAAAAAAATTTGGTCCACCTCGCCCCGGATCAAAAAGTTCTCACGGTTCTTACAACTCGAGGTGGTTCTCATTTTAGCGGTCACTTATATATATATAGTACTAGGATCCTGTAAAAATGACATTTTTCGAGAAGACATAAAAATTGATATGCGGGTATCATGTATTGGACTTGGGCATAATGTTTGGATTGTTTTGGCAAGAAAAACACCAAACATAACCATTTAAGACACAATGCAATGAATTATAGGCTTACAACTTAAAACACCATGACAAGAACGTTAAGTAGTGTGTTTTAAGTGTTATAAGCAATGTGTTTTAGTTGTGTTTTAAATTTCACGCCCATAATACGTTGCATTGTGTTTTAATTGATATGTTTGGTGTTTTTCTTGCCAAAACAACCCAAGACATTATGCCTAAATCCAAAATATGATGGCTATATGTAAATTTCTATGTCTTCTCACACTTCTCACGAAAAAGTTATTTTTTACAGGAACATCACACTATATATGTATATATATTGTTTTTGTGATCATTCATTTTTATTTGGTAGGTTAAAGTGTAACATACAATAAAACCTTAAATAAAGATGAAACAAAGAAGGCATATCCAACTCTATTAAATGTTGATCGAGAATCAATGGTAATATATGAGTCCATGGATGTACAATTAGATAGTAGAAAAACTTTTTTAGGTTTGAATTTTTTACTCCACTCCTTTTGATTAGAACTCGTTCCGAACCTTTTTTGACATGTCACCCGACATAACAAAACCTGCCCGTTTTGTCAAGTTTATGTAAGGGTGGATCATTTATAAATAACCATCTACACTTGTTAACATTGTTGATTACTGTATATTGGCGAATTTCTGGTCAGCTTGGCAAGCAAGACACATGTTGATATGGAGAAGGCTTGGCGTCCAAGGCTAGGATGGGTTTACTTCCTATGCAAGTTGATTAGGTTGTTAGGTTATAAATTTTAGTTTATCTTATTGTATAGTAATCCTTTTTATAGTCTGATGTGTTAGGTTAGTCTGTAAATACTTTGTTAGAGTTATTATTTGTAACATGTATTTGTAGAGTTTTCTTGATATCAATATACTTATGGGAGTTAGCCATAGTTAACGTGTTCTCCGTTTATCAATTCTCACTTCAATTGGTAACTGAGCCTTGCATTTAAGAAAGCATGCGATCTGGTTGCTGATCACGAACCAGATTATTTCATTGATCAAGAAGCCTTGCAGTAAAGAAGACTGTCGATCAAAGACTAGATTGATGAAGACAAAGAAGCCGCAAAAGGGTCCCAGCCATGAGAACAAGGGTTGGGGCAAGAAGGCAAATCGTTGGTCACATATAGCTGAAGAAAACGAAGAACGACAATGGAAATAACAATGCCACCCATGATCAGAGTCTCTTACCCAGTTAAATCTTTTACTGACTCAGCACTTACTAGCACAAAGGTTGCCATACAACCCCTTAAACTATATGTTATACTTGCGGTATGGGCTAGCGGGGTGCTGCCATGGACGAACGGGGTCGCTAAGAATATTGAACAATATCTCCAATGTCCTGCAAAAGCTGGATGAACGTGTCTTTGTCCCGCTCTCACCGAAGTCAGTTTCGAACGTTGGGTCATGTGATCATTGGAAAGTTGCCGTTGGGGAGAGTAAAAAAAAGATAAGATAATTTAATTATGGATAAATTACACTTTTCGTCCTTTATGTTTGTAACGAGTTACAATAGATGACCTTTAACTTTAATAATTACAGTCGCAGTCCTTTATTTGCAAAACTCGTTACACCTTAGGTCCTTTGACCCTAACCTGGTTAAAATTTCAGTTAAATTAGGTCATGTGCAACCCATGTGAGGGCAAAACAGTCATTTAATATATAAGAAAATTATATAAAAATTAGAGTAAATTACAAGTTTTGTCCTTTATGTTTGTCCCAAATTTCAGGCGCTATCCTTTACCTTTAAAATTGATGAATTTTGTCCTTAACGTTTCAAAATCCTGCACGTTATGTCCTTTAGGGCAAACCCGGTTATTTTTTTTTTGTTAAATCTGATCATGTGCAAGGCACATGAGGGTATTTTATTGTCATTTCATTTTCTCAGGGTCTATTTTGTAAACAACTTTTATTAAGGGACTATTTTGTAACAAACAAAAAAATAAAAGGTTATATAATCATCTGATAAAGCTCTCCATCTCTCTTATAATCCATCTACAAACGACCGTCGCTCCGATTCAACTGAGATGATGATGACGATGGATGCCGCGATTCAACTCCACCACCACCGCCGCCATACCCTTCTCTCTATATCATTCTCTCTCTGACCCGATTCATCTCTCTCACGGCGGCGGTAAACAGAACGGCCGTCGCTCTGGCGATGTGGTGACGATGATGATGTTGACTGAGATGATGATGACGATGGATTCCCCGATTCAACTCCACCACCACCGCCGCCATACCCTTCTCTCTATATCATTCTCTCTCTGACCCGATTCATTTCGCTCACGTTGGTGGTAAACAGAACGACCGTCGCTCCAGCGACGTGGTGACGATGATAATGTTGACAGAGATGATGATGACGATGGATGCCCCGAATCAACTCCACCACCACCGCCGCCATACTCTTCTCTCTGTATCATTCTCTCTCTGATCCGATCCGCCTCCCACAACCACGCTTGAATTTCAATTGAAGTTACAATAAGTGTTCTAACCCTGAATTTGGGGATTTTTTGTTTGTTCAGATGATTTGGGGATTTTTTGTTTGTTCAGAGATTTGGGGATTTTTTTTTGGTTCAAATGATTTCGTAGGAGGGCATATGTTTTTTGGTTTTAGTAATTGATTTGTTTTTGGTTTTAGTAATTGATGAATGTTAAAGCAGATCTGGTTCAGGCGATAGTGGAGTGGTGATGGTGGGTCAGGCGATGGTGGAGACAGTGGGTGGTCGGCGGCATGTGAGGGTGGGAGGTGGTGGTGGTCGGCGGCAGGGGAGGGTGGGAGGTGGTGGCGGCAGGTGATGGCAGGGGGTGGGTCTGCAATTTTTGAAGATGGTGGGGTATTTATTTTAAGTTAATTACATAAATTTCCCTAAAAAACGAAATTACAAAAATGCCCATATGTGCCTTGCACATGATCAGATTTAACAAAAAAAATTAACTAGGTTTGCCCTAAAGGACATAAGGTGCAGGATTTTGAAACATTAAGGACAAAACTCATCAATTTTAAAGATAAATGACAGCGCCTGAAATTTGGGACAAACATAAAGGACAAAACTTGTAATTTACTCTAAAAATTATAAACCTAAACAATAATCATCATCATCTCTCTACTCTCTCTCTCTCCCTCCCCTATACTACCTCTCTACATACCATTCCAACAACTATCATCATTTTGTCTTTGCTTAAAATCAAGATCAACAAAAGAAAGATCAAGAGGTTCCAGATCAACAAAAGAAAGATCAAGAGGTTAGTTGTGATTTTGGCAGAACAGAATTGAAGAGTGTAACATTATACATTTATATATAATACTCATGATTTTGAAGGTGATGATCTTTTATGATTTAAACATATCCATGTTTAAATCATATTTTAAGTTCAACATAACAAGATTATATCGCTTATCGCCATCGTCTTCACTTACTATGTTTGTGTTTGTGCTCTTCATTTACCATAAGACGCATTTTAAACACTATAAATGATTATTTATGTTCTAACCAAATCTGAGTTCCATTTAGCATAAATAATACCTTTTGATCTTGATTCAATTTGAAGGAACAGGGGTGCGGCAACGCGATTACTGTAATACACGTAGACATACCCGATCTTTGAGTTCGATTTGAAGGAACAAGGGTGCAGCGGCGCGATTACAACTTCTGTGGACAAGATCTTTGAGTTCGATTTGAAGGAACAGGGGTGCGGCAGCGAGATTACAACTTATGCAGACAAGATTTGAAGGAACAGGGGTGCGGCAGTTGATATCTATAAATCCATTTATCAAAACCCTCAATTCCACAACCAATGTGAATTCTTCGAGTTGATTTAAGGCCATTGTGATCCTCTGCCATCGGCGACACGTTATCTCGATCAGGTGATTGAACCCTATCTCCCTCAATTCCAAAACCCTCAATTGATTGAATGTTTGTTGTAGAATTTGTAAAGGGCGTAGATGATGGTGGTGACAAGATAGAGAGAAGGGAGAGAGAGATCTGAAACAAAAGATGTATTTTGTTTATTTGTTTCATTTATATATATTAGTAAAATTACTAATATACCCTCATGTGCAAGGCACATGCTATATTTAACTAAAATAACTACCCAGGTTAGGGCCAAAGGACCTAAGGTGTAACGAATTTTACAAATAAAGGATTGTGTCTGTAGTTATTGAAGTTAAAGGTTATCTATTGCAATCTAATACAAACATAAAGGACGAAAAGTATAATTTACCCTTTAATTATTTTTAAACCACACTAATAACCTTTTACTCTATACTTTTTTTTAAGCCAAATACAATTTTAGCTCTGTACTTTACACTAAACACTCTTTTTGCCAAACGCAACTTTGCAAACAGATTTAAGGGCGTGACTCTCTCTCTTTCATTTCATGACAGATTACGGGTCCTTCACCATGGAGATGGTCTTAGAGTTTAAATAGGAGAATTATCTATTAATAAAATATTTTGTTATAAACCCTTTATAATCTGTCATTTTTAGGCTAATAGAGTCTGATTATTGTACATAAAACAGTGTATGTTTCATTAGATATTTTTGGAGTGAAAGATGAAACGATTAAACCTGATTTAAAAAAAAAGCTATGTTATATTTAACGAAATAGAACCCAAATTGTGTAATACCAACTACGTTTTATATGTAAGCGTGTGAATTCCTGACGTGATACGCACCTAACACGAAACTTACGGGTTTTATTTAGTCTACATGGATTTAGGTTTGGTTTAGTTTCAGGTTAAACACGCAAACTCGTTTTGCTAAACAGGCCGAGTTCGTAATAAACCATCGAATGACAATCTGCCATAATTATTATTGAATTTCAGACTAAAACACAACGCTATCCCTAGCCTATAATGATATGTACCGACCCGTGGATGTGACCCGGCCCACAAGGACCCGGCTTATTCCTGCATAATGTGAACTGAAGGGGTCAACCCACTAGTTTCATTTTTAATCCATGTTCCGAGTAGATCCTCATTATTGTTTCTTTAAATTGTTGCAAGTAGCTCCTCATTTTTAGGAAGAGCACATTTTCATTCAGTTACATTCTAAATCGTAAGCGTTGCATCTAGAAAGGATAAGCACAAAGATAGTTATAAGTTTTTGCCTTGTTTCTTGTCTAAATTTTTGGTAGACTAGTGATCGACTTCTATCATACCATCTTATAAAAATTTGATTATTTCTTTTTGTGTATTTTGATTATTACGTATCTTTTATTTATTTTATTTATTATGCGAATTAAATCTATATCTATTACATTATCTATTTTTTCTTCTGTTTCTTAGTTTATGATTAATTATAAATACTTTTAATTTGTTATTAGTTAGATTTAATTACTTTTAATGTGTATTATACATTAAATTATCTATTTTTTCTTCTGTTTCTTAGTTTATGATTAATTATAAATACTTTTAATTTGTTATTAGTTAGATTTAATTACTTTTAATGTGTATTATACATTAAATTAAATTAAATTAAACAAGGTAAATAAAGAAACACAATAATTTTACACAAGATGACGTGGGATGGTTGCATAATCATGATTACGACATTTCCTCCACCATGATATATTATAATTATTTTTATATTAGTTTAATACTAGATCGGTTGAGGTGCCAAGTCACATTTACACATAAACTTCAAAGTATATCAAAATGACATAAATCACCCCAACTCAAAGTAGTTACGAAAAACCACTATTTCTTGTTTTAACAAATTATACTTCACCATCTAAAATATGGCCAATCAAGTTGAAAACCTTTGGTTATATTAAGTTAACCTTTGAACCGAAAGTGTTTTATAGTATTTTGAATGGGAAATAGAGGTAGAAAAGTATGTGTTCAGTAGAAATAGTAGAAGATACATGACTCCCTAACAACATAATATATGTCATAGGACTTGTTTTAATATAGAATAGTTTGTGTTAATACTATTGACGTGGAACATCCTATTCCCGACCTAAAGGTATTCACCCAACCTAGGGATATGGCACACAGTTTGGGAAAGACCTTTTTCCCTTTTGAAGGGCCCGCATGGAATGTAACCAAAGAGTTCCAATGAAACCGAATGAGGAGAAACTGAGACTAAAACAAAAGGACTCATCAAACATTAAATGAGCATGGTTGGGCCGACCGGAGGAATCATGCAAGCAACCCTCCAATGGCTGGAATATGGTTGTAAAGCATGACCACATTCAATGACAATGTAACAAATCTTTTTCCCTTTCAAAGAACGATCAGAGAGATTTTCCCTATTATCTGGTCAAGGGGTTTCTCCAAGGAAAGATCCCCTGACCCGAGACAGGAATCTCTTAGAACTAATGCTTTCTAGGTAAAATGATTTATATCCAAGAATGATATACACCAGCTTTATAAAATGATGAAACTAAACAAATCAGAGAGTTTTGTAACTTGTGTATTATTCTTCACAAGTGTCTTGATCAATTACAAGGAAGAAGGCTAAATAGTTACAAAATGTTTACTAAGAAAGGCAACACAATATTCTAGGTGTCTAAATATGGAAAACAATATTGTAGGATTGAGAGGAGAATTAGATGAAGGAAATTATGGGATTCTATACTCCAAAGAGTGCAAGTTTTTCATGCCCAACTTGACAAGTAGGAACTCAAGTTGTTTTGATCCAAAGGCTTTTATAAAAAGATTGGTTATTTGCATCTTTGTGTCAATATACAATGTCTCAATTTCTTGTGACTCGACCCGTTCCTTTACGAAATAGCAATCCATCTCCATATGATTTGTTCACTTTGTGAAAATAGGCTTATTTGCGATGTGTTAAGCCACTTGATTGTCACAGTAAAGCGGCGTCGGTCCATTTTGTTCTGCCTCAAGACTTTTTAATAACCATTGCATCCATAATATATTACTAGTAGTAGTTTCCATTGCCTGATTTTCTGCTTCAGCAGAGTATCAGGAGACGGCAGACTATTTCTTGGATTATCAAGAAATTGGAGCCCCCCTAAGAGTAGAAGGTACCCTATTCGTGATCTTCTTGTGGTGGCACGTCCTAGTCAATCAGCGTCAGAGAACGTTACTAAGTTCATTTCTCCACTTTTAGGAAAAAAAGATTCCTTGTCTTAGTATGGCCTTTAGATACCGAAGCGCTCTCATAGCCTCGTCCAAATGTCTTTGCGTTGGATCAGAAACATTTTGGCTTAAGATATTCACCGAGTATGAAAGATCTGGCCTTGTGGCTTAAAGGTACAATAACCTTCCAACCAGTCTTCTGTACGTTCTCGCATCTACATGCAAGTCTCCATTGTCTTCGTCAAGTTTCAAGTTTGGCTCCATTGGAAAGGAACACGATTTACGTCACAACATTGCGTAATCCTCCAAAATGTCTAGGGTATATTTTCATTGACTTAGCACTAGCCCATCCTTCGTCCTTGCGGCTTCGATTCCAAGGAAGTACTTTAGTGGCCCGAGATCTTTTATACTAAAATTTTCATTCAGATTGGCTTTCGTCCCTTCTATTTAATCTTGGTCATTCTCCACTATGATGACGTCATTGACGTATATGAGGGCTTCCACAAATACCTTCTCTTTTTTATAAATAAATAGTGAGTGGCCCGCATTGGACTTCTTGTAGTCAAGATTGAGCAAAGCCGATGTAAACTTATGATACCAATTTCTCGAGGTTTGTTTTAGGTCGTATAGGGACTTCCTTAACTTGCACACTTTTGTTCATCCCCCTTTTCCGTAGCCATGTAGGATTTTCATGTACACTTCTTTATCCAAGTCTCCATACAAGAATGCGTTATTCACATCTAATTGGTGAATAATCCATTCCTTTTTTATGGAAATGGCGAGCAAGCTTCTAACCAGGACCAGTTTTGTGATAACTCGTATTTCAGAACCTATTTATGTGCTTAATGTAACGTATGTGAACACTATGTGACTATGTGAACTTGATGATTAATGAAATGTTATGTGTTTTGTGTAATGTATGTATGTATATAAACGAGCCCAAACGCACAACACAACCCGGTCACACAAACCCTTGTTGGGCCACACTCCTTGTACTCGAACCACAAGGGCGAACCGTAATGGTTTCGACCCATCCTCTTATTTGCGCATAACACTATGGGGAATGGGTATACTCCTCATAACTTGCAAAATACTTTACACATCAAAACCCTACTCTCTCTCTCTCTCTCCTCTCGAAGCCGACGACAACACATCCCCTTCTTTTGAAGCTTCCTTGTTCGGATCATCCTTTTCTACCTTCAATCCGGTTAGTGTATCATAATTATTGTCTTATTAATTGATATTGCGATTTATATGTTCTCACACAATGATTTACGAATGAAATATGGTTGTTTATGAATGTTGATAGTTGGTGTTGTTATTCGGCTCACATGTATAGTATTTTAGAGTCTGTTAACCATATGATTTGAATGATGATCTGGAATTGAATGTGTGTAAATCGGCTACCATGAAAGTGTATTCGGATGTTGCTAGTTTAGGGTGTATGTAAGTAATCATGACCTTGAATCTGTTAAATTATTATGCATGGTTGGTGTGATGATTTAGGTTAGGGTTCATACGAATTCAATGTTGATTGATTGATTTGATCGATTATTTGTTTGGTTTGGAAACTGTTAGCAAATGTTACGGTGATAATGGGCTGGGATTTTGGAAGGTTGTTACACTTTTAGTTTCGACAGTGGTTGCGAGCCGAGACCACACAGTCTCGACTCGAGACCACACATCACCAGCACACAAACAACAAGACTCGAGACCACGGTTGTGGGTCTTGTTGCGACTCGAGACCTGACTCGAGACCACCTAGTCTCGAGTGATAAATGTATGACCCGAGACCCCTTAGTTGCGACTCGAGAACTCTAGGACTTCAATCCGAGACCACGCCGTCTCGACTCGAGATCCCTAGTCTCGACTCGAGACCACATAACCACACCTTCTGTTTGGACTTGCATACTGTTACAAGCCAAGTAATTGGGCCGGACATTTGGGTTTTGTTTATTTATATACACGTTACTGTTGAACTCGTATGTACTGTTGTAAACTGCCATGTTCATACGTGTATGCCATGAATAATACTTGTATGCAACTTGCTAGTATACGTGTAGAAAATATAAGTGCATTACTTGGTTTGAATCTGACTTTTGTGTTAACCATACTAGGACGTGGTTGACCACAATTAGCTCAAGTGACCTTTGATTATCTGCCGAGCTAATTTAAGGTGAGTTCACACTTTCTACAAAGCATGGGATTCCCAGGGTTGGGAATGGGTTAAGGAATATGGATTCCTCGTCCTTTCTTGGGTAGGACAGTACGGGTTCAGGAATATAATTCCTCGTCCTCTTGGACAGTTTACATTTCACTAGACCAAAACTCTATCACGAAGTCCCTCCTTTTTTATATCGACTTAATCGCCGGGCCAATGGCGAGCGGGTCATTAGTTAGATAACGCTATTTAGGCCTGACAAGCCTCACACCGTACCGCAGAGGACGGGTGTGAACTAATGGATCTGGGCACGTCAATGATGATAGACATTGACAGTTCAGGGCACATAAACATGACTACAGTCAGCAGTTGATATGGTAACGAGTCTAGTAGTATATACATGGGGTAGCCCCCACGGCCGAAGAGCCAGAAAATTTAACATGGGGTAGCCCCCACGGCTGGATTGCCAGAGTAATTGGGATTAAAAAGGCCAGAGTAATTGGGATTAAAAAGGAACACGTTTTCAACTATGGGGTAACCCCCATGGAAGGGATGCCAGATAAAGGAAACTGTTTTTGGAACAACTTAAAAAGAACACCCAACTGTGAACTCGCTCAACATTGTTGTTGACTCGTTACTACATGCTTTGCAGGTCAATAGGTTTAGCAGGAGCTTGCATGGAGAAGGGTCGTTGTGGAGCATGGACATTGAGTGTTCATGATGAACTTAAACATTATTTACTTATGCTTTGGTTTTTGACATTATGCTTCCGCTTGCAACTTAAACTATGTTTTGTTTGGACACCAATTGCATTGGTTGGATTTTTATAATTACTTACATGCTTGTTCAATATGATTGGTGGCTGGATCCTGGTCAGTCACGCCTCCAAGCGGTGATACTCCGCGTGTGGATTTTGGGGGTGTGACAGATTGGTATCAGAGTCAGGTTGGGTACAAGGGAAATCACCCCAAATGCAATCGCTCTAACCTACACCACAGCGGACCATGCACCAGGAGTAACTGTCATCGGTGCAACAAGCCAGGCCACACCACAAAGGATTGCAGAAGTTTATACCCCGCAAACCAGAATCGTCAACAACAAACCCCACAAAATCAACGCCAGCAGCAACAGCAGCAAGGCATCAACAAAGGGTGCTTTCAGTGTGGAGCTGAAGGCCACTTCAAGAGAGATTGTCCCCAACTGAACTGGAACGAGAACAACAACAACAATAATAATAACCAGGGGAATGGAAACAACGGGGGTAACAACGGCAATGGTGCAAGGGGTCGTGCATTCGTTATTGGTCAGGGTGAAGCAAGGAACGATCCCAACGTCGTGACGGGTAAGTTCCTATTGGACGACTTTTATGTTACTGCTTTATTTGATTCGGGTGCTGATACTAGCTACGTGTCCTTAAAAGTTAGTCAAATGCTTAAGCGTACCCCAACACTATTAAGCACCAAGCACACTGTAGAGCTAGCTAATGGTAAGAGTTTAGAGGCCACACACGTAGTCAAATGTTGTAATCTTGTTCTTGCTAATCAAACTTCTCCATCGACCTCATTCCTATCGTTCTGGGTAGTTTCGACGTTGTCATTGGGATTGATTGGTTATCCCAACACCGAGCAGAGATTCTTTGCAACGAGAAGATTGTCCGTATTCCTTGTTCAGGTGATGAACCTCTCATGATTCGTGGTGACTAGCATCATCTCTTTCCTTAAAGCCCAGAAGTGTTTGAGAAAGGGCCACACTGCTATTTTGGCTCTCGTTACTGACACCTCGAAGAAAGAGAAGAAGATAGAATATTTTCCGATTGTACGCGACTATCCTGAGGTATTTCCTGAGGAACTACCTGGTCTCCCGCCTCATCGTCAGGTCGAATTTTAGATCGAGCTAGCTCCTGGAGCAGCACCTATAGCTCGTGCACCTTATCGCCTAGCTCCATCAGAACTAGAAGAGCTGTCTTCGCAACTACAAGAACTCTTGGATAAGGGTTTCATTCGTCCTAGCTCTTCGCCTTGGGGAGCTCCAGTGCTATTCGTAAAGAAGAAAGACGGTACCTTCAGAATGTGCATCGACTACCGTGAACTCAACAAAGTGACCGTGAAGAATCGCTATCCTCTTCCAAGCATTGATAACCTATTCGACCAGTTGCAAGGGTCGAGCTTTTACTCGAAGATTGATCTGAGATCGGGATATCACCAGCTGAGAGTCCGAGAAGAGGACGTCTCCAAAACAGCCTTTAGAACTCGGTATGGACACTACAAGTTTTTGGTCATGCCTTTCGGGCTGACAAACGCACCTGCAGTTTTCATGGACCTTATGAACAGAGTGTGCAAACCTTACTTAGACAAGTTCGTTATAGTTTTCATCGACGACATCCTGATTTATTCTAAGAGTTAGGAGGAACACGAGCAGCATCTACGACTTATTTTGGAACTCCTTCGAACAGAACAGCTTTATGCAAAGTTCTCAAAATGCGACTTCTGGCTTTGTGAAGTCCATTTCCAAGGCCACGTGGTAAACAAGGATGGGATCCATATTGATCCATCCAAGGTAGATTCGATCAGGAACTGGTCTGCACCTAGAACACCAACAGAAATTCGCCAATTCTTGGGCTTGGCAGGTTACTACAGAAGGTTTATCAAGGATTTCTCCAAGATTGCGCAACCTCTCACCTCACTAACTCAGAAAGGTGTCACCTATCGTTGGGGTGATACACAGGAAACGACATTTCAGCACTTAAAGGATAGACTTTGCAGCGCACCTATCCTCTCATTGCCTGAAGGCACAGACGATTTTGTGGTATATTGTGACGCATCCATTCAGGGACTTGGATGTGTGCTGATGCAACGTGAAAAGGTTATTGCTTATGCGTCACGCCAAATTAAGATCCATGAACGAAACTACACTACACACGATTTGGAGATGGGAGCTGTTGTTTTCGCACTCAAGATATGGAGACATTACCTGTACGGTACCAGTTGCACCATTTACACCGATCACAGGAGTCTCGAGCATATATTCAAGCAGAAGGAGTTGAACATGCGTCAACGTCTATGGGTTGAGCTACTGAACGATTACGAATGTGCTATCAAGTAACATCCAGGCAAAGCCAATGTTGTGGCTGACGCCCTCAGTCGAAAGGACACTACGCCTAGGCGCGTGCGAGCATTACAACTTACCATCCAGTCTAGTCTTCCTTCCCAGATACGAGATGCTCAGGTAGAAGCATTGAAACCAGAGAACGTCAGGGCTGAAGCCCTACGCGGCTCAAGGCAACGATTAGAACAAAAGGAAGACGGTGCATACTACGTAACAGGACGCATTTGGGTCCCACTCTATGGCAACCTACGAGGGCTTGTGATGGATGAGGCACACAAGTCTCGCTACTCAGTACATCCTGGTTCGGATAAGATGTACCACAATATCAAAACTACGTATTGGTGGCCTAGCATGAAGGCCCACATAGCAACTTACGTCAGCAAGTGTTTGACTTGTGCGAGAGTCAAAGTCGAATGCCAGAAACCCTCAGGCCTACTCCAACAACCAGAG
Organism: Helianthus tuberosus; assembly: GCA_030545235.1. NCBI lineage: Eukaryota > Viridiplantae > Streptophyta > Magnoliopsida > Asterales > Asteraceae > Helianthus > Helianthus tuberosus. Next base: position 174,217,922 of record CM060413.1, read on the forward strand.
ATACCACAATGGAAATGGGAGCAAATTTCCATGGATTTCGTTACTAGCCTGCCTAGATCTCAGCGCGGAAATGACACTATTTGGGTGATCGTGGATCGACTCACAAAGTCTGCACACTTCTTGGCTATCAAAGAAACAGACAAGTTCTCTACTTTAGCAGACGTTTACTTGAAGGTAGTTGTCTCGAGGCACGGGGTGTCCACCTCTATTATCTCTGATCGTGATGCACATTTTACTTCAGAGCTGTGGCAAGCAATGCACAAATCCTTTGGCTCGCGTTTAGATATGAGCACAGCTTATCACCCGGAAATGGATGGGCAGTCTGAACGCACCATCCAGACCCTTGAAGACATGCTTAGGGCATGTGTGATTGACTTTGGCAATGGTTGGGAAAGACATCTGCCACTAGTGGAATTCTCGTATAATTACAGTTACCACACCAGCATTTGGGCCGCTCCATTTGAGGCATTGTACGGGCGTAAATGCCGATCACCTCTTTGTTGGGCAGAGGTGGGGGATAGTCAGATCACTGGCCCAGAACTTGTGGTAGACACAACAGAACAGATTGCTCAAATACGACAATGAATGGCGGCAGCTCGTGACCGTCAGAAAAGCTACGCCGATAAGGGCAGGAAACCACTCGAGTTCCAGGTTGGGGATAGAGTGCTACTCAAAGTTTCACCCTGGAAGGGTGTGGTTCGTTTTGGTAAACGAGGCAAACTTAACCCGCGATACGTCGGACCCTTCAAAATCATAGAGAAAATAGGCAAGGTGGCCTACAAACTGAACCTACCAGCAGAACTCAGTGCAGTTCACAACGTTTTCCACGTGTCGAATATGAAGAAGTGTCTGTCAGATGAGACCCTCGTAGTTCCTTTGAAGGAGCTCACTATCGATGAACAATTACGATTCATCGAGGAACCAGTTGAAATCATGGACCGGGACGTTAAGGTCCTCAAGAGCACTAGAATACCTCTCGTTCGAGTTCATTGGAACTCCCGTCTTGGCCCAGAGTTCACCTGGGAACGCGAAGATCAGATGAAACAAAAGTATCCCCAACTATTCGCAAACAGTACAACCACTACTGAGGCTGAAGCAACTACAGAATTTCGGGACGAAATTCCAGATCAACGGGGGGAGGATGTGACACCCCAGGAAAACCAGGAAAACCAGGAAAACCATGCAACTTAACTAGCTTCCTCAGTGAGTACGTACCAAATTTCGGGACGAAATTTCTTTCAACTTGGGGATAATGTGACAACCCGTATTTCAGAACCTATTTATATGCTTAATGTAACGTATGTGAACACTATGTGACTATGTGAACTTGATGATTAATGAAATGTTATGTGTTTTGTGTAATGTATGTATGTATATAAACGAGCCCAAACGCACAACACAACCCGGTCGCACAAACCCTTGTTGGGCCACACTCCTTGTACTCGAACCACAAGGGCGAACCGTAATGGTTTCGCCCCATCCTCTTATTTGCACATAACACTATGGGGAATGGGTATACTCCTCATAACTTGCAAAATACTTTACACATCAAAACCCTACTCTCTCTCTCTCCCCCTCCTCTCGAAGCCGACGACAACACATCCCCTTCTTTTGAAGCTTCCTTGTTCGGATCATCCTTTTCTACCTTCAATCCGGTTAGTGTATCATAATTATTGTCTTATTAATTGATATTGCGATTTATATGTTCTCACATAATGATTTACGAATGAAATATGGTTGTTTATGAATGTTGATAGTTGGTGTTGTTATTCGGCTCACATGTATAGTATTTTAGAGTTTGTTAACCATATGATTTGAATGATGATCTGGAATTGAATGTGTGTAAATCGGCTACCATGAAAGTGTATTCGGATGTTTCTAGTTTAGGGTGTATGTTAGTAATCATGACCTTGAATCTGTTAAATTATTATGCATGGTTGGTGTGATGATTTAGGTTAGGGTTCATACGAATTCAATGTTGATTGATTTATTTGATCGATTATTTGTTTGGTTTGGAAACTGTTAGCAAATGTTATGGTGATAATGGGCTGGGATTTTGGAAGGTTGTTACACTTTTAGTTTCGACAGTGGTTGCGAGCCGAGACCACACAGTCTCGACTCGAGACGACACATCACCAGCACACAAACAACAAGACTCGAGACCACGGTTGTGGGTCTTCTTGCGACTCGAGACCTGACTCGAGACCACCTGGTCTCGAGTGACAAATGTATGACCCGAGACCCCTTAGTTGCGACTCGAGAACTCTAGGACTTCAATTCGAGACCACGTCGTCTCGACTCGAGATCCCTAGTCTCGACTCGAGACCACATAACCACACCTTCTGTTTGGACTTGCATACTGTTACAAGCCAAGTAATTGGGCCGGATATTTGGGTTTTGTTTATTTATATACACGTTACTGTTGAACTCGAGACCACATAACCACACCTTCTCTATCACGAAGTCCCTCCTTTTTTATATCGACTTAATCGCCAGGCTAATGGCGAGCGGGTCATTAGTTAGATAGCGCTATTTAGGTCTGACAAGCCTCACACCGTACCGCAGAGGACGGGCGTGAACTAATGGATCTGGGCACGTCAATGATGATAGACATTGACAGTTCAGGGCACATAAACATGACTACAGTCAGCAGTCGATATGGTAACGAATCTAGTAGTATATACACGGGGTAGCCCCCACGGCCGAAGAGCCAGAAAATTTAACATGGGGTAGCCCCCACGGATGGATTGCCAGAGTAATTGGGATTAAAAAGGAACACGTTTTCAACTATGGGGTAACCCCATGGCAGGGATGCCAGATAAAGGAAACTGTTTTTGGAACAACTTAAAAAGAACACCCAACTGTGAACTCGCACAACATTGTTGTTGACTCGTTACTACATGCTTTGCAGGTCAATAGGTTTAGCAGGAGCTTGCATGGAGAAGGGTCGTTGTGGAGCATGGACATTGAGTGTTCATGATGAACTTAAACATTATTTACTTATGCTTTGGTTTTTGACATTATGCTTCCGCTTGCAACTTAAACTATGTTTTGTTTGGACACCAATTGTATTGGTTGGATTTTTATAATTACTTACATGCTTGTTCAATATGATTGGTGGCTGGATCCTGGTCAGTCACGCCTCCAAGCGGTGATACTCCGCGTGTGGATTTTGGGGGTGTGACAAGTTTAGCCGCCGATGCGAGCGTGTCATGGTAGTCGACTCCTTCCATTTGCGTATAGCCTTTGCGACGAGTCTGCCTTTGTACCTTTCCATCTCACCATCAGGCTTGTACTTAATGTTCTAGACCCACTTAGAGGCTATTGCCCATTTTCCATCTGGTAAATCTTCTTTGGTCCACATGTGTTTTCTTCAAGGGCTTTTATCTCCTTTTGCCATTGCATCTATACTTTTTTGATCCTGCACTGCTTGTTCAAAATTCTTTAGCTCACCATTGTTAGTGATAGTCGCCAGGAAGACCTTATGAGAATCGGAAAATTTTTCGTAACAGACAAGATTAGCAAGGGGACATACCATTGAAGATTGTTGATCGAAGACGGGATGTCCATGGTCTATGGATTGGAGGAGTTGTACATCGCAACCGTTTAGATGAGCCGGTTGTGATCTGTTTCGCTTTTCTCTAGTAGGCCCAATGTTTCCATTTTCACTTTGCAATGTTTCTGGTCCATCGGTGGGCCCATTGTGCGAATTGCCCAAGTCATTAGTTTCATTATTTTGATTGCTACATTTCATTTGCTTATGTTTTTTTCAAGGGTGTTGTTGGTACACTTTATGTGGACGCGACTCGGCTCGGTTCAACTCGGTTCAGTTCAACTTGGTTCGATTCAGCTCAAGCCCGATGTCACGACATTCCTCCATCGTGCGCCCCAGAGATTGACACGCGAAGCACGGAGAGCCGCGAACTAATTCCCGCCGACACATCACCATGACATCACCATGATGATGTCACCTCATATCATAATAAAACTTTGCATGTCTATCTACGTACACAATCATGGGCCAATAGAAGTCAACTTAGATTTATTTTCTTTTTGGCCTGTACATCATGTGACGAAACTCCTGCTGAAGACCATTGACGAAACTTCTGCATATCCTACATGACGAAACCCCTCCTGCACATGAATGGCGAAACTTCTACTTAGGAAACTCCTATTTCCTCGTTTATAAGGGTGTGACGAAAGTCCCCTTTTTTCGTCACCCTAGATGTTTCGCCATGATGTTTCGTCGACTCAGCATGTTTCGTCGACCTTGCTGCTTATATAAAATGCAGACTGAAGACACCAAAGCAGACGAGAACACACAGAGGGAGAACAGAGTGTATATCAGAGAGTTTTATTGTACTTATTATCATATTATCTTGTTTCGAAACTCGTTGATATTCAATATACAACCGTTAAACGTTGAATCTTTGTGTTGTGTGTCTCTCTCGCTCGGTTTGTGTTGTAACAGGGATTCCGCACTCGTTTCGTCACCCGAAACAAGAAATCATCGTTGTCCGACGATCCGTATCGGGACCTACAAATGGTATCAGAGCGTAAGACTCGATTTCTTGTTGAAAACCGAGTTTCCGGTGCGATTTTCGAGTGGGTTTTGAGCTTTTCTTGGACAAAAATCAAAAACCCAGTTTCTTTTTCCTCTGAAAATACGAATTAAAACTCGAAACTCGTTGTTGTTTGGTGTCGTTTTTGTTCAAAACATGTAGAAAAAGGTTGGAGATCATTAAAGTACAAGTTGTTTTGAGTTTAGACGTTAAAAAAATTGTGTTTCGAAAAATTTCCCCGGTGAAAATTTTGGCTGGAATCATCAAGTTGTTCATCTGATATTCAAAGTGTTCTTGATATATTCATATTGCTCTTCATATAAAATTTGAGTTTGATCTTATTTGATATATATATGAAGTGTTGTTATATTTAAATATATTAAGTTGAATTTTGTGTCCTAATATCATGATGGATAGTTGTTGAGTACAGTGGATAAGGCAAGGTGATTGTTGACAAATTTGTCCACCAAATATTCAGAAGATTGGATTGGATTTTCAAAATATCTCACCAGCTGTCACTCACAAACAAAAGTTAACGAAGAATTAATATTGGTAAAAAAAAATATAATTTTTCGTCTGTTTAGCTTTTCATGGGCTCATGTCTACGAAAATTTGACATTCTTAGCGGGCCTTTTTATTAGAAACACTTTGGTCAGGCCCAACAAACTTTTGTTTTTCATCGAGTTTCAAACATTGTGGTTGTTCGTCTGAGTTTATTAATTCAATTTTTCGTAGACCAATTTTTTTTTCACAATTACAAGATTTCAACAGAAGGTTTGCACATGTATTTTAACAGTTTGTTTTCAATCCAAATATGAGTACAAGTCCATGTGATTGGAGCACGAACCCAAGACCAGGTGAAGATCAGACTTCCGCAGCCGTTTGGATGAGGAACGTTATGCCACAACAATCTATTAGTGCAAGTCAATGGGCATTGGTAACGAACCAGAATCAAAGCATTCAGAATCTGTTGTTTAGCGAGAGTGAAGCTGGAAGCAACAATCGTCCGCCAAAGCTGAATCATATGAACGACTGTCTGTCTTGGTAAGGTCGTTTTCACACTTATGTTCTAGGGCAAAACACCGAGTTATGGACGTGTTTTACTACGCCATTCAATGAAGCTCTCGAAGTAGCAGTTACCAATCCAGTTACCTTGGCGGAAATGGCCGAAGGTGATAAGAAGGCTCATGATCTTGAGAAGAAAGCATTTGCTATCCTTACACAAGCACTTCATAAGGATATCTATAATCAATTCGCTTATTGTACAAACACGAAAGCGTTATGGGACATCTTGGTAACCAGAGGAGAAGGAAATGCAGCAATAAGAAAGGTCCAACACGATCTGTTAAAGAAAGAGTTTGAATGTTTTATGTTTAAGGAAAATGAAACACTTAGCGAGATGACTACTCGGTACTACCATTTCATTAGTAAGATGTACTCATACAAGGTCAACGCATCACAACAAGAGATGGTTATGCGTTTTGCTGAGGCTTTACCTCCTAAGTGGAATCAATTCATTGAGTTGCTAAAGCACACTGGTGTTTTGAATGAGAGTAGCATTTATGAATTCGTTCAGAACCTAAAGAACAAAGATAAAGAAGAAATCCGAAAAGCCAAACGAATTCCAGTGTTCAATACAAGCCCCTTTCCCCAGTCAGCTCCTCCTCCGGTTTTCGATCCACGTGCCTATCTTCCACCAGCGCATGTTATTGCTCAAGCTCACGCTTTTTCAAAACCTCAATTCGACGCGAGTGCCTGGCTACCAAAACCCGAACCTCAACCTCAAGTTTCCACAACACAACCTCAACTCGATCCAAGTGCCTATTTTCCTAAACCTACTGTCGATTGTGGTCCGGCCATACAGTTGGGAAACGGTGATCAAACAAGAACTGCGTTTTATGCTGAAATTGTTAAGAATGTCAATGATGGTGAATCTTCTGGAAATGATGACAGTTCAGGATATAGTGGCAGTACTGATGAAGATGGCTCAGGTGTGAGTGATTACAGTTCAGAATCGGACGTGAAGGAGGGAATGTATTCTGAAGCTGATAGTTTGTCGAATGATGCCAAGGAGATGAAATGTCAAAAATCTGACTTGATCAAGAAAGCTGCTGTTGCGTCGAATGACATGGAGAAGTTCTTATATGAAGATGGATCTTTCTCTTGCCAGAATGACACTACGGATAATGTCACAGCTTCTACAAGTCAGGTAAAATCTGAAACTCCTAGTATATGTAGTGATTGTGCTGATATGAAACATGAATGTGCTAAATTAAAACATGAATCTGAAACGATTCATAGTCACAATCAAAGTTTGGTTATTGAGCTGTCAAAATGCAAAGAGGCAAACATGGCTTTAGCTCGAAATGAAAAGGAATTCAAATCAGTAATCGAAACTTTAAAGAAAAGTGTTTCCGAATTGACAAAAACTATTTTCAACAAACAAATTGGTATTAATAACTACATTAATATCATTAAGGAAACAAAGAAAGAGCTAGCCGTGGCAATATGCGAGCATGATGCAATCAAGCTCAAATTGGAGAGTTATTCTAACTCCCGATATGTGCTTGATCATATCATAGATGCTCAACAACTGAAAGGGAACAAGAAAGGCGTTGGGTATAAGTCGTGCCCGCTTCCTTTGAGACACAACTATACCAAAATGCCAGATGAAGAGGAAATGCCTCATTTTGAACCTAGTATGCCTCTTGATTATGAGGAAGTTACTACAGGATTAGGGTTCAAATCGGACAGTTCCTCGAGTACCTCATCTGAAGAAACAGAAACTTCAACATCGACGCATCAAAGTGCTCCAATTATTGAGGACTATGATTCGTTGTCACACCCTGATATTTCCACATATTACCGGTGGGCCCGGTGGGGAGTATCGTGACGTAGTTGATATCATCATAGTCAATACACATAATATAATAGCACAACGGAAGGCTTGGTGAATAAACTATTACAAACCATAATGTCTGAGTGTTCGAGTGACAGAATATACAGACTGGAATGTAATAAGATCCACAGGCGGATCATAAATAAATACAAGGAAACAAAATAATAGACTTCAGGTATCTACGGATTTGCAAGATCCTCTTATAACACCTAATAGCTCCAGCCTATTACGAGAGGTACCTGTCAAATCAGTCTTTAAGAAAATACGTCAGTTTACACTGGTAAATACAATTAACTGACTCTTTTGAAAACATTTATGAAAATTGATTTAAGTGCACATGGCACAAATCTTTTATAACTTGGGACAATTATTTAAATATAATCTTGTATACAGATTTACATGTTTGTCTTACAATTGGGGCCGGTTGGAAGCCGGTCGTGATTAACCGACTCACCACTTATAGAACCCACAAAGGAGTTATCCCCAACATGTGGGTTTATATTTTAGCATTTGCATCTGTCAGGTGTATGCCTACACCCCGTGCATAGGTCGTGGCCATTTTCAAATGAAACGAGCTGAGGATATCCAGGACACGGTCGTATTAACCCCCAATGCTTATGTTATCAAACAAGACAGATTAAAACGGGTTATGTAATTTATTAATCACAATCCGATTAAATGTTTTCATACCCGACCAAGTGGTATTATTATAATACCATATCCCAAGCCCGTATAAGGGAAAATAAGTTAAAAGTATTTACCTGATGCTAGCAGTAAAATCCTAAAGCTCTTGATGGCACCTTCTACCGGAAGCTATTTAATCTATATAGAAGGTTTATTACCTATTAGGATACTAACGGGTCTTTAATTTAGTCAAGGACTTAGACCGGCTAGCTAGAAGGAAACCTTACGGTTCTAAACGCTAGATTAAACGGAGACCGGAATAGAATGTGGTTTAGACCCGACAAGCTTGGATACTTGTATAATATGGGTAAACTAAACACATTCTGGAAATTGAGGATTTAATGATAAGGTTAAGCCCGTTTCGACTATTTTATGTGAACTAGTCACATAAGCCGATCCGAACGCGTAAACGCGTAACGGGTAACCAAATAAATTATATACAGGTCTTAATCGTTATTATGTACATCAGTAAGATGTTAACATATATGCCCAAAAAGTAATTTAAACCAAAATAAGTCCCATAAGGGCATTTTGGTAATTTTAATGCTCATAAAAGAGTTTAAATATTAAACTGAGTTTCAGGTCTGATCTAATCAGTAAAAATATGCATTTTTATAAGTTATATCAGTAGGGTATTTTATATATGTGAAATTTATCTTATATAACCAAACTATGCACCGTAGGGGCATTTTGGTAATTTTACAAAGGCTTTAAAGGTCAAAATAGACTTCTGAGTTTAAAAACTTTGGCTTACTGTTTAATTTTATAAATTAACTTAAAACATCAGTAGGTAATAAGTTTTATATGCCAAAAATAGTTTTAACTCATATTATGTGCTAAAAACGCTTAAAATTCGGTTTTAAGGGATATTCGGGTTAAAATAGGAAATATGAGTTTTTGATCAGTTTATAAAGTTCAAAATACTTTATTTATCATGTAGAATCAGTAGCAAAATATTTGGCAGTAAAAAGTTATGTAAAACTCATTTTATGCATGAAAAGGGTAAAACCGACAATTACCGAAATCAAGCTATAATCCTATGTTATGCTCAGCCTAAAAATAATTAAAAATATTTAAAAATCCCAAAATATTATTTTACATCAGTAGGTAAAAATTTTGGTACTAAAAATCGGGTTTAGATAGGCTTTATGTTAATTACGTCATTTAAATAATAAAAAGCTTCTTAATTACGCTATTGAGCATAACTCTTATTCTAGACCTCAAACTGAAGTCAAATTTTCAGGACATGTCTAAATATCAGTAGCAAAGCTGTTAGTCCACTCACATTGTTAAAAATCTCAGTTGTGTGTCAAAAGGGCGTTTAAGGCATTATTAAGCATAATTACAATCAAGTGCATATAATTCAAACCACTAGGCACCATGCAATATAACTTTAGAGGGTTATACTACTAAGTAATGTGGTCCTAATGGAAGCTTAAAACTTGGAGGAATTAAGCTTGAACGGGTCAGAACTGAATGTCAAAGCAAAAGTCAAGCTTTTATGACTTTCGGTTATAAACTGACCTTAGACTATTAATTGTCGGGTTAGGACTGATAAAACATGTTTTAATATTAATTAACAAGTCATTAGAATGTTAAAATATAATTTAGAACCTCTGGTTTGTTAATTTTAATCATATTCAAACATTCTGTCCAGTTTGACTTTTTGTCAAACTACTTTGACCCGACAATTGACCAGTCAAACGAGATAATTAGGAGGTGCCCTTTTAAGGGTTAATCACCAACACTAATGTGGTTCTATAACCACTTTCAATTTGATCAGTGGTTAAACCATATGTAATTAAAACGAAAGTCAAACAAAATTTACGATAAGTTTGACTTTAGAGTAATTAAGCTAATTAAAACAACTAAACAAGAAATTAGAGGCTTACTAAAGGTCCTAGCAGTCTTTTCTACACTTCAAAGTCTTCTCCTTGTCCTTAGCAAGCTCCAGATGTTGTAGATTAGAAAATGTTTGCAAGTGTGCTTTGAAACTCAAGAACTAGCACTCCTTATATAACAATTCACGAGGTCATGGATCATCTCCAGGGGGGGGGGGGGGGCTTACGCGGGCCGTTTGGACCGTCTAATCAGGTAAAACAAGTTTCATTGTTGGCAGATTTTGTTCCTGATTGTTTTTAACCCTTTTTAACCTCATTGTTGGCATGTAGGGCCCTTGTAGTCAGTATGTTGAGGCTCTAGGATGAATAAACTAACTTCGTTAGGCTCCGGTTCGTTAATTACCTCTATGAAAGCAAGTTTTATCAAGTTGACACTTTTGGCCCAAAGTCTTGAAAACATGCGTAGCGATCTCGAAATCACGTGAAATTTATACCACTTATTCTTAAGAGTATATTTGAATGTTTCGAAGCCTCGGTTTTGTTAAAAGGTCACCCAGAGGTCAGAATCGACATGTTGACACGTTTAACCCTTATAATTTAATAATCTTCCGATTATTTTATAAACGGCTTCTCATATCCAATCAATCACTCGTTTAAGAATATATTCATCATGTAAAGTCATTCAGAGGCACAAGTTTGGCATGTTGACACTTTTAGTCCATGTGGTTTCATTGTTTCACTGTTCGACAACTTTGGTCCTTCAAACTCAATCTTTCACACCTTTAGAGTTTAGGACACGTGTCTTTATATAATTGGACACGTTTTTACCTGGTGTTACTTTCGCCTGATGATGAATCAGATGTGAGTGATCAGGTTGAATCACTTGATAAGATGAAAGGAGTAGAAATTCCAATTGAGAATCATATTCTTTGTGATCCTCCTACTCCTGTTGTGCAACCTGTTGCCAAGCAAGTGATAGATCCTGTCAAGGAAGTGAAGGAATCTGTGTCTGCCATTAAGAGTAATAAATAGTTGTATACTTTGGTTGGTGATAGTAAAATATACTCAGACAAAGATTTTCAAATAAAAAATGTCAATCAATCTTTGATTGATAAAGTGTTTGAAGATACTACCAGTAAGTTTTTGGGAAAAGCGATCCCGAGAGTTTCTGTAACTCAGTGTGATCCTATTCCAAAAGCTGAAGTTAGAAGACAATTTAGAAATCAAAGATTACCGACAAAGCAACAACCTATCGCTTTTAAAGGTAAACAAAAGGAACAACGAGCTCAAAACCCAAGATTTCACAGCCGAGGGTGGAAGCAAAGGGAGCTCGTTACAAGAAAAAGGTTCAGAAGGTGAACTTCGTGAAATCCCGAGGGACTGATAAAATTGAAACTTTCAAAAACAAATCCAACACGGATTTTTGTTACACCCGTCAAATTTTACTTTAATTTAGTAATAGTTTATACCATTTAAAATATAATATTGTTAGATCAACATGACTTTCATTACAAAAAAAAAAATTATAATAACATCGAGCTTAGTCATCTAATAACTAAGTTAAAACATCCAAAAAGTTGTTTTAAACAAGTATCTACAACCCATACACAAAAGTATTAAAGTTTTTAAAACGTTGCGGAAGCTTCAAAAATCGTGTTCGGTTCTTCATCATTTACTTGACCGCCATCCGTAAGATTCATCTTGTTACCTATGATCAAAACCTTTAAAATATTAGTTCTGACATCGTTATTTAGTACATAAATACATGATCCAATCATCAAAATTTGAATAAACAAAATACTGTTTTGTATTCTGATTTCACCGTAACTTACGGTGATACCGTAAGTTACGGTAAGTCCTGAATGTCCTTGTCCACCGTAAAACAGGAGAAATCTACCGTAAGCATTTGACCTCTACCGTAAGTTACGGTACTACCGTAACTTACGGTAGTCCCTGGGATTCCATATTTCGTTTGTTTTGTATATTGTGCTCAAATTCCAACCCTCGGATTTCCCTTTTCTAACAAACCTATACATTAAATTCTCGTATATTCTAACATGTTATATGTTAACATATATCAACGATCAATCCATTATATTCTAGAACATTAACCATGCTTTACTTGATTATTCGACCCGTTGGTTCGCCTAAGAAATTCTTCCATATGACGACTACCAACGAATTCCAACCAATTTAATCAATCATTCAATTTAGCGACTTCGCTAATTTTAAACAACTCTTATCCAACTTTCAATTACGCATTATATAATCACAAAAATCTACTTAATGTAACGGGTCAAGTTACATACCTTAGCGTACGCCTTTCAACCGCGAATCACCACCGGCTTGTCCACTTGACGTTCCGGTATCTTTTCCTATGGAGTTCAATTCAAGACATGTTTAGAACTCTCTTTAGACCTCACTTCGCATATTATACCGAAACATCATAAATATGCGTTAAAGCTTTAAATTTCTATTTTTAAGCCTTCTTTGAGGCATTTTCACAAACACCTTAAAGGCAGATTTATCACAAGATTATATGACAAGTTTCTAGCTTATCATTTAGCCCTAATTTCACTTCAATCAACATTTTACATGATTGTTAGCTTCTAGATTTCTGAAATCCCTTCCAAAACGTCAAATTACACAAAATCAACACCCCATATCCTAGTATTTATCAATCCACTCATAACCCATTAATCATATACAATGGTGTTCATGGATTAACCAAAATTTCCTATGATTTCAACTTCTATTGGTCTAGGGTTTGTTCCTAGACACTATAGTTGTTCCTTAATCATCATAACATATACATGCAACCCTAAATTCAGATTTTTCCCAATTTCATGAGAATTTCAAGTTAAGAATTTTCACTAAATTTTACATACCTTGTAATCCCCTTGCGATGAGGATCACGATTCTAAGCTCGGATTTTCGTTTGGACCAGATTTGCTCCTTCAATTTGAGAGTTTTAGTGAAATTCTTGGTTTTTGAAGGTGGGTGTCGCCCCCTTTGTTGTTCTGGTCGACCAGACCCCCACAATGGGGTGTTTGGTTTGTGTTTTATTTGTTTAACATAACTCAAGTTTCAATTTTAACAACCTACACCCCTCCACTATGATCAATATGTAAATTGGTTGCTTTTTAACCTATTATAGATTATTTCTAGACTTTTAACCAACTAGGTTAAAATTCCTAGTTAGTAAATTCTTGTTTATTTACCTAGTTAGTTAATTCTCGTCTATTTATACTTTACAGTTCCAATATAAAGTTTTATATTTTCGGGGTGTTACAATTTTGTTAAACAAGCTAAATTTTTGAAGAGAAACAGTCAAAACAATTACACACAACACACAAACGGTTGTGATGTAGGACCAAGTACCTCAAGATCACGAAGTTCATCATCAAGCTCTTACAGTTATGATACTCCGAGGTTTGTTGAGCGGAGATCATGCTTTGAATTGTAACACCCTCGTTATTATTTTAAAGGTCTTCGTATAGATTACGAAAACAAACATGAGTTTATATGTAATTTACTGTTGAAAAATACGGGTGAATTAAAACTTTTACAATTAGAAAATAATACAATTTAATATCTACTGAATTGCCGTCTAAAATGACGACGAAACAACGTGTGGAAGCTTTAATCTCGTGTGTTCGGTTCTTGTACACTGCTTGATCTTCATCCGGGTACTTCTGATATTCTCCTAAAATCAAAACCAACTCAAAAGTTAGTTTTGATAGTCAAATAACAAGGTTAAACGAGTTTGGAGTTCAAAATAAACGAAATACAAAATTTAATTTTTGCCAGCTAACTGGCTTACGGACCGTAAGACTGGACCCTTATGGTCCGTAAGCATGTCTCGCGCCACGCGACGCCACCAGGTCACTCCCTCGTGCCACGCGAGGGATACCTTTTTCCAGCAAGATCAGAGCTGTGTCCTGCATTTTTCAGCAACAACGGTTTTTACGAAAACAGCCATAACTTCTTCGTTATTGACCCGTTTTACGCGATTCTTTTTCCTACGTGTCCGTAATTTAATTCTCCATCTTATGGAGTTAAAATACGACATCCGGATTAACACAAATTCAGGCTTTTAAGTCTTCGGCTTACTACCCTTTTTACCAAATATTGACCCGTTCATGATTTTATCACACCAACATGTTTATTTGACCTTTAAATTCATGAAATTCATTCTTTTAATATCTCCTATCATATTAATCTCAAATCATGGGTTTCTTACATAATAACACCCCGTTTACGCTTAAATGCATATTTTGACCCGTTAAGGGTATTTATGCATTTTAGTCTAGAACTTGTGCCTTTCTTTTGTCGCTACAAAAGTTCCATATCTAATTAACTACAAATATTCCACCACAACTATTTTGTGGTGGATTTATCATAATAAACTTCTTTTTCCCAATTTTACCCATCGGTTGCTCATTTTACGCAAATGACCATTTTTGGGCATTTGACCCGCGTATGTGCATTCCTATGACCTTTATTCATGTCTAATGATTCCATAATCTTTATGTAAGTTCCTAAACGACCCCTATGAGTCGTTTGCCCAATATACCCTTCAAGGGTGTTTTGGTCAACTTTAGTCCCTCACTTTACGACGAAGGACTCTCGCTAAATATTTTGACCAAATTTGTATATTTAACCAAAAAGCTTAGTTATACGTACCTGGCTCGGGTCAAAGTATTGACCCGTTTACTTAATCTTTTGCTTTAAATCTTTATAGTTAAAGCAACGCAAGCTTATGTTATTTCCTGTGATTACAAAACTCAACAAGCGATTGTCAAATGTTATTGTCAAATGGCGTTACCCACACCAATTGACCTATTTAGTCTAATTGACTATTTGTCCGTATGAGATGGTATTTAAGTACCATTTCATCCCCTTTAAACCTATCCCGGTTTTCCTTGAACTCGTTTTACTTAAAACCGTTTTTGTTTGTTCGTCATTACATGACTAATTTACCATTTTTCCCCTTTGTATGGACTTATGATTTCTTACCCTTTTCCCTTCGTTCCGACTCTCATTGAATCGTGTCGGAACTTCCTATGCCAACCACTTAGTAGCATTCATATACTATACTTGCAATCATGTAATTTGTAAATAATGAAAAGGGGCGTAAGCTTTACTTACCTCGCATACGAATACGCTTTCTTCTTTCCTTCTTGATTCGTTTGACCAGTTCACTCATCAAGCTTCCACCTAGCTCGTTAGGCGTCAAACTATCATCATAATTCATAAGATGGTTAGATTAGTCATTATCAATTATGACTACTCCATCTAACGGGTCTTATGTCGACTTTATCGCTCGATTAAATCATTGGTTAGTTTGACTTCGTAGAAGTCAATTGATCTATCAACATACTCAAATGCACACTTCACATGGAATTTCAACATTTTAGCTTCGTTTAGGCATTTTAACAAACACCTAGTGGGCATAATTTTACATATTTACTAACTAGTTCATAACTAGTTATTTTTACCAAGATTTACATCACAAATCAAACATCTATGGCTAGTGTTCATGAACTACACATCATATTTTCAGAAATCAGTTTCTATGCATCAATTTACACTAGATTAGCATTCTACATCCTAGTGTTCATCATTTTCTCACAAAACCCATGAATCACCTTCAATGTGTTCATGAAATTTTCAGAATTTAGCCATGATTTCATATATCGTTGTCTAGGGTTTACTCCTAGACACTATATCATTCTTTTTCTATCCATAAAACAAACATGCATCAACAGATTTCTAATTTTCTAAATTCATGAGAATTTCAAGTGGAGAATTCTTGTCAAATTTTACATACCTTATGATCTCCTTGTGATGGGGATCACTAATCTATGTTCGATTTTCGCTTAGGACTTGAATTTAACCTTCAATTTATGAGATTTATGGAGTTCTTGGGTGTGAAGAACCCTGGTCGCCACTCCCTGCCTGGTTCGATCTTTACCCACGCCCAAAATGGGTTTTTGGGTTTTAATTTTTTTTCTTATTTCATTAATATTAGTTTTAATTTAAACACTTTCAGCCCCTCAACTATCAATTGGTTCTAATTTGAGTATTTTGTTCTTTCACTTAATTACAAGACTTGTACTAGGTTATTTATTTCCTAGTTACTTTATCTTGTTCACAACCCGTTTTATTTTAAGTCCCGTTAAATCTCGGGCCTTTTATATACTTTGCTTTCTCAAAGTATTTATCCTCCTTTTTAATTAATATCAAGTTTATTTATTTAACTCCTAATATTCGCCGGGTTAATTTTACCACTAACGGTACTTTACCCGTCTCTTAGTATTAACAGGGTTTGATTACCAAACCCGTTTTCGGGGTGTTACATGGATGCGGTGAAAATGGACACATTGTCAGAAACTGTCCATATCTCACAAAAGCAAAGGCAAAAGTTGATGCCCTCTGTGGTAACAGTTACTACAAAAGATCTGTTTCGCCAAAACAGGACCCTCATCTTGTTAAACAACGAGAAGTGAAACAGAAAAAGAAACAACGAAAAGCAGTTGAAAAGGCGTTAAAACCGGAGGTTGTCCAAACAAAATCTGTTAAATCGGATGTTAAACATGAAAAACAGAAACAAATTTGGAAACCAAAAACGGTAACTGTTTCAGGGGGAGCTCAATCAATTCTGAATCATCAGGAAATCGAGGTCACAATCCTCGATGATGACGGACATCCCAAGTCTATGAAGGCATGGGTCCCCCTCTCCAACTAATCTCTGAATGAGTGTGCAGGATGTTCCAGGAGGAACTATTGATAGTCTTAAGATTGTTGATAGTGGGGCGTCCATGCACAAGATAGACAACTTAAGGCTCTGAAACATTGTTGCATCTAGGAGTTGTTGCCTTTGATGGAGAGAAGAAAAAGAAAAGAAGTGAAAGAATGTCTGATGATAGAAATTGAAAAGCTTCGACAAAATGAAAAATCATTCCAAAGTTTGATTGTTAATGGCTTTGATCGGGTCCACGGGATAGATTCAATCTAAATGTACGCACCTGCAGCACGTCTGAAGTTCAAAATCAACAAGATGAACGTGCAGTGTACATTTCTTCGCGGTGTGATTGAAGAAAATGTGTTTGTTGAACAAACCAACCGGGTGTGTGGATGCCTTGGCGTGGATTGAACAACCGCACACTACTTCTCAAAGAGAAAGTCAAAGACCTTCGCTAGGGCAATGTGGAAGACCAGCCGGACCCAAAGGTTTATGATCTTGTTGTTGTGAAGAGATTTCTTGGTTAATTGAAGTAGCTGCAAAATCGACCTTGAAATCCACACCGGGTGGATATCCAGTTTAGGAGAGCGCTCAGATTCCTGGCAATGCACGAAGCAGTTGCAGGATACGGTTTTGAATTTCTAATCTCTCTTATACTTGTCGATATTTAAGCTGCTTTATGAATTATATCATCTCGTACAACACTCTTTGGCCAGACACGTTGATCTCAAATTTCACCTCACACGTGATTGTTTCAATATGAAACTCGTCAATGTTGCCATGATCCACACTGATTACCAGCGTGCCAACTCATTTTCCCAAAATTCGATAAATCATTTCTGATTAAAATTAATTTTGGTAAACGGCATCGAGGTAAAACATGAGTTAACCGACATCGGGAAATCGTTTTTGTAAATACCTATGTGTTTTTTAAAATTTATCAAAGTTTGTTGATTTTAGGGGGAGTAAATCCAAAATTTTGAAAATTCAAAAACATCGAAAAATTTCAAAAACACAAAAACAATAGAAAAACAAGAATGAGTTTCCTGGCGAGAAAAAGAGAAAATGATAGTACATCAGTGGTCTGTCGAAACCTCTTCGAACTGAACCTAAAATGAAAAACGATAAGCAGCTCTATATAAGATGTATCGGTAGGCTCACAATCATTTTAAAGTGTGCAGGGTGATATAAATCTTAAATCGACTGAAGACCAGGTGGGAACCATTCATTGGCATATGGTCTTGGTACCGAAATTTCGTTTGAGAGATTGCCGAGGTTTTGAGATATTCGGTCTTTATGCTGTCCTATCATCTGGGTATCATGGTTGTATCTTTTACCGAAAAATAACGGAGACGAAGTCTAGATCTTCCATGATACTATACATACGTGTACATATTGCATTCGACCTCAATAAGTGATCAACAATCACATGTCCAATCAAAATAAGTGATAAAATATCACATTTATCCGGGAGTCAAGTTCGTCTCTTTGCTGTACGATGTACTGACCTGTTCACGGACTTGCTCCTGTGCCCTCATGCATATGAAAATCAAGTTCCTCATCAATAAGTGATTTTATCACATAGGGCTTGTTTTCAATAAAAAATAAGTGAGTATCTCACATTCTTTTATACGGTCAAACAGATGATAAGCGGTATACTCACCGGTAAGATGAACTCTCGTGCATACCTTGATACGGGAATGTGTCGTGTGTGGATGAACACCGGTCGGTAAGTATAAATCATACTTAACGTATCCCCTAAACATGATTACATCTGATAAGTTGAGCTTATGTGGAAAACAATACCGATAATCATTATAGGATGGTTATTTAAATGTTAACTAATTGAACAACAAGAGTGTTTTGGCATCACTGTACACTGATATGATTCTCTTACCCTCGAAACTCGCAAAAAGATTGTCTGTAAATATTTATTTACTGTATTTCGTTTCTGCATCTCTGTATATATTTATTTATGGCTTTCCGTCTTTACATTTGAAAAATGAAAAATACCAAAAAGATTTTAGGTGTGTTTTAATATAAACTTTATAAAAGCCAAAAAGATTTTGCTTCTAGTTTATTTTTGATTGTTCGATGTTGGAACTCGAGTCTATCCTACCCAAAATCCTGATTATAAGCCGGAAAACAATTTCATCTTCATAAACGGTCGAAGTTGACAGATTTTGAAAGTTAAAGGATTAAAACTGAACATTTTCTAAACTTTCAAACTGTTGTCGGTCTGTGTTTGATTGAGATTTGATCTCATATGTGTCGTTTGTTTAATTTGCCTATATTCCAAACGGTTGTTCTCATTACGTGTTTAGCTTTCTTGTATATGCAGATGCGACAATCAAACCAGCTAAAGGCGAAGAGAACGTGTCAGATGACAAGCCATATAGTGAAGACACGACGTTGATGCAATCAGAAGATCAAGATGATCGGGTTGTAGTTGACCTCTCATCAACACCAAAAGTATTGAAGTTCAAAAGATTCGCGAGCATCATTCTAGGGGGAGTTTGTTGATACACTCCCTGCTTGTGAACACGTGAAGACTCTGAAGATCCGACAATGTGAAGAACGAACAATCACGAGTAGCGTCCAAGGGGGAGTTTGTTGGTACACTTTATGTGGACGCGACTCGGCTCGGTTCGGTTCAACTTGGTTCGGTTCGGCTCGGTTAGGTTCGACTCAAGCCCGATGTCACGACATTCCTCTGTCATGCGCCACAGAGATCGACACGCGAAGCACGGAGAGCCGCGAACTAATTCCCGCCGATACATCACCATGATGATGTCACCTCATATCATAATAAAACTTTGCATGTCTATCTACATACACAATCATGGGCCAATAGAAGTCAACTTAGATTTATTTGCTTTTGGGCCTGTACATCATGTGACGAAACTCCTGCTGAAGACCATTGACGAAACTTCTGCATATCCTACATGACGAAACCCCTCCTACACATGAATGGCGAAACTTCTATTGAGGAAACTCATGTTTCGTCGTTTATAAGGGTGTGACGAAAGTCCCCTTGTTTCGTCACCCTTGATGTTTCGCCATGATGTTTCGTCGACTCAGCATGTTTCGTCGACCTTGCTGCTTATATAAAGTGCAGACTGAAGACACCAAAGCAGACGAGAACACACAGAGGGAGAACAGAGTGTATATCAGAGAGTTTTATTGTACTTCTTATCATATTATCTTGTATCGAAACTCGTTGATATTTAATATACAACCGTTAAACGTTGAATCTTTGTGTTGTGTTTCTCTCTCGCTCGGTTTGTGTTGTAACGGGGATTCCGCACTCGTTTCAGCACCCGAAACAAGAAATCATCGTTGTCCGACGATCCGTATCGGGACCTACAGTTGTCAAGGTAATTTATTGGATCATTAGGGCCAACTTCTTCATCTCCCGTGGGATCCTTATTGGTTTCGATGGGCCAGTTGGACTCATTTCGAAAAGATGGCCTTCTCTTCTGGTGAATGGATATTTAAATATATCCTCTTCTTCATGTTCCTTTTCTTTTAATTTTGTGGCAAATGAAAACAACCTCTCGACAAACTTCACATCTCTAAATATGATAATTTTGTTATGACATGGGAAGTAGATTTTATACCCTTTTGTACCGCTTGGATAACCCACAAAAACAACCTGGCCTACCTCTTATCTCGATTTTTCCACCTTTGCTTTCAATACTTCAATAATAAGCCATACAACCAAGGGTTCTCATGTGATCATATCTTGGTTTTCACCACACAATAGTTTTTATGGAGTCTTGTCTTTTATTACCTTGGTGGGTAACTTATTTACGATATATGTCGCTGTCAATATACACTCACCCCAAAACCTTATTGAAAGGCTTGCTTCGAACTTGAGTGCGCTTGCCGTTTCTAGCAAGTGTCAATGCTTCTGCAACACTACTCCATCATGTTGTGGAGTGTGTGGGCATGTTGTGTTCAAGATGATTCCTTGTTCGGCATAAAAACTCAACATTTTATTTGAAACAAACTCCACCATTGTCGCACCATATCCTTTTAACGTTTCTTTTATATTGTGTTTTAACCATTTTGTGAAAATCGATTAAACACGTACTTGCTTCAAACTTGTGTTTTAAGAGGAAGACCTAAACGGACCTACTATAATCATCAACTATTGTTAGAAATAGTTCGCCTTTGAAAAAGAGGGTGTTCGATATTTTCCCTATATGTCGCAATGTAATAATTCAAAACAAGCACTCGTTTTTTATGATGC
Organism: Helianthus tuberosus; assembly: GCA_030545235.1. Taxonomy (NCBI): domain Eukaryota; kingdom Viridiplantae; phylum Streptophyta; class Magnoliopsida; order Asterales; family Asteraceae; genus Helianthus; species Helianthus tuberosus. The sequence continues at coordinate 174,238,911 of CM060413.1, forward strand.
TAATAGGAGAAGGTTCCCTTGTCATTTTGGCCTTAATGCAAGAATCACAAATTTCATCATTGTTTTTAAAAGAAAACATACTAAGCGAAATTATTTTAGACAACTTCTCGTAATTGGCATGACGAAGTCTCTTATGCCACATATCCGAGGTGGTCATCATTGCTTTTATTCTACCCCCGAACATCCCCATTTGATATAAACCATTATGACACCTACCCGCTCCTGTCACACCCAAACCGATGACGGAAACATCGGAGTGAGACGAAATAGATTACTCATTACACATAACGCTAAAATTTGTGACAAGTATTTAAATGATGAATTTCATTTCATTGCTAAAGTGACAATTACATAGATTGAAATCAAATACAACCACTTAAAACAAAAGAATTACATCACATTAAGTATACAAAATTTAAAATGTGTTTCTAGGCATCCTACTAAGTTCCACGCATCATCAACGTCATCATTAAACCTGCAACATGTTTTAAAAACATAGTTCAATACAAACGTATTGGCGAGTACGCTAGTTTTAGACACCTAGCATAAGTATAAGAAGTATTTCTCAAATCCAACATGGCAATTTATATACGAGGTTGAACTAGCATGCATAACTAAAAGTCAAACCCAAGTGTCCACAAGAATTATAAGTGTCCCTCGCCACAAAAGTGAACCAGACTGTTTATGTATAAGAATGTTGACTTAACAATACCCCGAAGGGCGGCGTGCTACTCCTATAGCGCTATAATTGTTAAGGTGGGATAGCTAACTTAATGACAAGTAGCATGTATGAAACTAGCATGAACCTAAGCATAACAAAAACATGTATAACGGACTGAGAGTTTAAAGTAAGTTTGTATGTGTTTGTGCATTTTGTAATTTAACATGTTACAATCCAAAGTGTGTAAGTGTACTCACAAAATTGCTAAGTCTTCTGATTATCCATGTATTTGACGAGTTAATGAGAATGGGAGAATGAATGTGTTCGGTGATGGAGTTTATGGATGTTTAGACTCGGAATTAGGAATTCAAAGTTGTAGAAGTATGTATATACGAAAGTAATATCTAAGTTCTAAGAGTTTGTTTACGACACCATATCAAGTGGTTTCATGGGTCCCAAATTGCCCATTGAAATCATAACAAGTGCTCTAGAATCTTTGATATGTTAGCTTAAGTTTATGATGATTATTCATCACTTGATTAACATCACAACTCAGCCATGTTTTTATATAATAATAGGTATATTTATAAGGTAATAATATATCCTAAACTATGTCCAATCAAGTATTATCATGAAACATCATGTATGTCAAGCATGGAGGTTAGAAACCTCATTGTATGATTCACCACTACACACACCATCATGAAGATGGTGGGAGGGTCATGAATAACAATGATGTAAACCTAATCTAACAAGTTATAAGAATGTTCAAATGAAGGAGTGGAACTTGGTTTGGAAAGCCCAAGCTTCCATTTGTTCACACTTCACAAGTCACAAGTTCATCATATAGAAGATATGACTTGTGCTTGTTTTCATCATTTGATTATCAAGTTTAAACAGAAAATAAGTGAGTGTTTGAACTCATAACTTTGATGGTAATCACCCTAATACAAACCCACAATCATAGACTTGATTGGGAGCTTGATGGGGACAAGATTCCATCAAGTTATCAACATAAAAATGAACATACAAAGAAATAAAAATGAGCAGAAAGTTTACTACACTTTGGGCCTAAAAAATGGTGAGGTTTCACCTTAGTTAGCCCAAACAAACTTGTGAAAACACTTCTAGAGGTTATCCAAGTGTTGTAGAAGAAAGAACAAGAAGAAATTAAAAGCAGAAGTGAGTTAAAACTCACTTTTAATTGATGGAACTTTCTGATGTGTTTGATGAAAATTTAGCTGAGTTTATGAGGGATTTGAGAGTGATTAGGAGCTTGTAAAAGTGGGAAAAGGGATGGGGAAGTGTTCTTTATATAGGGAAGGGATTAGGTTTCAATGGGTAGGGCTTTGAATGTGATTAGTGGGTAGTAAACAAACAAAATAAAGGACTTAATGCAGCCCATATGTCCGATCGCAAATCCTGGCAGTGTTTATTCTTTTTTTTTTACATTTAGTTGTTGTATATTAGCTGAATATGTTATGTATTAATGATGTGACAAGGTTTATTTAACATACACAAGGCCTAAAATGCAAAGAAACATGTTTTAATTAAACCAAAAGTGTGAACAAATAGGTGTGTGTAACAAATCAACGTAACAAGTATGTATGATTTGTATTTTGGTATTAATCAAGTGAAAATCATATAACTATCTTATAATTGAATAACCAAGTGTTTGAATATATGGAAGGTTTAAGAATTATGAATACATGATCACTGTTTACGTGTTAAACTTATGTTTATGCGAATTACAAATCATGTATCAAACGAATGCATGTATCAATGTATAAACAATGAATATTTCACACAAAAGATCAATTTTATTACGATCGAAGTCTCGGATTTACAATGGTTTGAAACGAAATATGATTACAAAGGAAACGAGTTTCCGAAAATAGAAATACGAAACAATCTTTCTAAAAAACGGAAAGCTGTGAAAAGCGAGGCGTTACAGCTCCCACCAACTTCCTCGAACGTTTGCATAACAAAAAAAATCAGGGGAAAAGGTTATGCTACACTTTAAATCTCTTTAAAGTTTGCTAATGGACAAAATATTATAATTGAATTTCAGGAACAATTTTCTTCCTGCAGGTTATAGACCTCTGCTTCTCGTCCTCGACAACCAAGTGATAGGTGTTTCCTAGAGATGGAATAGGCTTCATAGCAAGGATTTGAGTCCTAATAATTGAAAACTCACCATCCAGAACCATGAGAAATTTATAGAGTTGTTCTTTTTGCGGAGTTCCTTGAGCGATTTTGCAAGGCCACAAACACAAACATCACACGTACACTTTGGAGTGGAAGGAAGGATCACATCTCATCCCACAGCCCACACAACTTTGTGTACTAAGGAGATATTGTCATGCCATCTTGTCTTGAACTCGAAATTGATTGTTTCGGTTCATACGCATGAGGTGCACTTTCCTTGCCAAATCTTTATCGAAGATCTGACCAGAACTCTGCAGTATAATTGGCGTACTCAATGTTTCCTTAAATCTCTTTGTCTATAGTTGTGGTGTCGCAGTTTTTACCCATTATTCTTGTAGTGGTCATAGGTGTATCATGTATGAAAACAAGGCATAATAGCGGTCACACTATAAGTGAAGGCAACAATGACAATGATTTAGGCCACATATATAAACCTTAGGTTATAGAAATCTTAGGTTCTGATGTCATAATGATAAGAAAGTATATTACTTTGATCGTTATTTTTAAAGGAAAGTACATATATCAAATCTCATTTTCAATCCCTTATAGGTTATAGTATATGTGTTTCTTCGAAGGTGGTTGAACAGTTATAGTCTTATAAATGGTGGACTATGATGTACATTTAAGAATAACTTTAAAAAGTATCTTAGTTAGCGTTTAAAAAAATTATACAAAAACACAGACCCTAAAAAAGCGAATGTGTAACATAAATAATTAAGCAACCCTAGATAGTTTTTTTTTTGTCTAGCATCAATGACAATATGATTTTCCTGATTGACGAGCCAACAATACATGTGTGTAACTCAAATATGATTTTGAATGGTTCAACCATTTTGGATTAGGCTTCTTTCCTTTGCTGAATCAGGAATAGCCGACTCCAGGTAAATGCTTTTCCCAGCTCGGCGATGACTAGTAGATCCCTTTTTCCTGGCTATATGATATCATATCCGACAGAATAGACCGGGCCAAAGAATATGCTTTGATTTGACTATATAGCAACACATTAATCTCGTTTCTTTAAATAACAAACGTAAAGAGGATATAACACTTGTGTCAAAAATAAGGATTCTATTTGTAACATAAAGTAACATTAGGGTAGTTTACTAGGGTAGTTTTATTGTAAACTTGTCTAACAACCAGTTTTATTATTGTCAAGTTGTCATGTTCCTTGGTGATTAACTTAATGAAATAAGCTAACGATAGTACAACCTATTCAAGCTTCTTAATTATCTATATAAACGAATCTAGTACCTCGTACTTTAGATCCACACACACAACGACTCTTTCATAGTCATTTCACTAAAAATGTCATGTATCCCATGTCTAGTGTTCACTTTCATCATGATGGTTGGCATGGTGAAAGGCAGGTGGCTAGAAGTTGAGCCATATTCAACAACATCAATGGTCTCAGATGGGACTGATTATGACATGAGTCATCATGACAACCCATCTGGTTATCTTCGTATCGGTGGTTCTTCGACGTTGGATGGTGAGACGAGGTGCGAAAGCATCTATGGTTTCATGCCGTGTGCCGACACAATGTCGGAAGGGGTGTTCCTGATGATTATGTATATGTATTTAATGATGGTGGGGGAAGATTGGATGCGTGAAGGAAACCAGGCTTTGTTCATGTTACTCGGAAATTATAAGAAGATTGGTGAGAGTGTGTATCGGGTGATAATGGCTTTGCCAAGAATCGTCTTGGTTGTTGGTATGTCTCTCGATTTCATTTAGTGCATGTTTGTATATGTATGTGTACGTGTATATAACAAAAAAAAACATACAAACATAAATGGTAAAATCCCACTTATAAAAAAGCTATTACTAATAAGATTTGGGTATAGGATGAGGAGATACATTTTCTCAAGGAATGAGGCACACTTATATTGAGATTTCTGAATCCAGATCGAAAATCTTTATATATTTTTGAATCCAGTTTTTTTTTTTTTTTTTTTTTTTTTTTTTTTTTTTTTTTTTGTATATTTACGTGACACAATATATTTCTGTTGAAAGAAATCATTTGTAATAAAATTCAAATCAAAACATTTTTGACAAAGAAACTTTAATATTTTTTTAAAGTTCAATTTTACAAGTTGTTATTATCAAATTATATGTAAATTAAATATTAGAAAAAAAATTGGATTTCACATGTGCGCCTTTGTATTACACGGGTTGAATAAAGACATACTATCGTAAACAAATAGTTTTAAGAAATATAATATCTTTAATTTGTAGCTTATAATTACTATGAGATTGATAGATAAATAAGTATATGAGTATTTTGTTACTAATATATAAGTGAGTGATATTCTTTGAAAACCCGTATATTACAAATGTTGAATATCAAAAAAGAAAAATATAAATTATAATTTTTTTTAATTAATTATTATACGTGTATTACAAACCCGTGTATTACATGAGTTTGACATTTGAAACCGTTAATTTGTTAATTATTAAAAAAAAGGGTAAATTTCTTTAATTAATTATTAAAAAGTTAAATTATTTAGTTGTAATATTTGACGAACCCATTGCATTGTATTGCGATCAATAATATATTCCAAAAATATATCCATTGCACATTGTGTTATATTAATACGTTAATATTTGTGTGTAAATGTTATAAATATGTAAATTCACTTTTGGGAACCACACAAACCATGGTTGTAAAAGTCCTGCATAGGCTCCGAGTACTCCCTGAGTAGTCGCTATAATGTAGGCTGCCGAACCCCGAGTACTGTTCGTCTAGGCTGATTACTCCTCGAGTAATCTCCGCCTACGCCGAATACTCTCAAATCCGAGTAGGGAGTGACTAGTGACTTTTGCGACCATGACCCAACTCGTGTAATGATTTGTAACTAATTAAGCTTTTAATTAATTAATTATTTGGAATCATTAATTAATTTTATTATTATTTTTATTGATAAAGATAAGTGATATTCATGTATTAATTCATTGTTAAAAAAGTTAGAAAAAAATATAAATATTTTTAGTTTAAAGGAGAGAATGCTATGTGTCATTAATTGGAATTAGATTATATTTAGATAATAGGTTATAGACACACGTATTACACGAGTTGACTAAAGACAATATTTTACTTAAATTCATGTAATACACGAGACTATAACCTAATGCCTTAGATAATAATAATAATAATAATAATAATAATAATAATAATAATAATAATAATAATAATCCATAATTATAATAATATAATAATTACGATAATAACAATAGCAATAACAATTTTTCTCATATATCCTTGAGGTTTGTATATTTTTGACATTTTCATATAGCCCATTAACTTCATAAAAAAGTTAGTTAAATGAGGGGCATTTATGTCTTCTTACTTATTTAATTTAGTGTTTTTTTAATCTAAATAAAAACTACACTCTTAATTTATATCATTGGTCAAATGTGAACATAAGTAGCTATGTAAATATCTTTTACAATAATGAGATTTAACATAATCATTGTTGATATTAAATTATAAATAATAAATTTAAATATAATATAAATTATATAAAATATAATTTAAATTTTAAACTATATACAATATTCATTTTATAGGTTTATCGACGTGATGGTATAAAATTTATTGAATACAGAGTTATATTCGCAATAAAGTATATATATATATTTTGTTTCAGACACCACATGTGTTATATATTAATAATAAAAATTAGATATTAATCTAATATATTATTAACAAAATAATAATATTGCTAAATTAAAAGATCCTTATGTGTAGTTATTCGCAAACAAATTATTAGGTTAGATTAGACAATCTAGGTCTATAAGTATATAACCTAATTTGGTTTGATGCGGAATGATTAAAAAATAAAAACGTTATGTCAAATATGAAAATAGAAATTAATAAATAAAATACTACAATAATAAAAGATAAATATTTTATGTATTACGTATTTATCTATAGTTATGTATAGATTAATAAATTGGATATATTAATACGATATAATAACAACTAGGTCAGAACCTCGTGTATTACACGAGTTAACTAAATGTAATTTTATATGCTAAATAATAAAACAATATATCTTTAAAAACCTCATTTATTACACGGGTTAATTAAATATTGATATATATATATATATATATATATGAAAATGTTTGTTTGCAGTGGCTGGTGTTGTTTCGACAGAATCAGCAGCCCAAAACCAGGTGGCTTTTGGAGCGAGCATGTATGCAGGGTCAACCCTCATCAATCTCACCCTTATATGGGGATTTCAGATTATATTAAGAAGAGATTTGCTTCGTGGAAAGGGATCATTACCTGAACTTTCTGAACATCAACAAGATCAACATCTTTCATCAACAAAAAGTTGTTTGTCTCTAATTACCCACAAACTTTCATTTCTCGATGGTTAGAATATTATCCATCATCCTTGTTTTATAAAATGCTACAAATGATAAGTTCATTACTTTATCAACGTCAGCTTTTTTGACATTCATATGTTTTGTAGATATGGGTGTTAATATCCAGAAGGAGACCACAAAAGTGGCTAAAATCATGCTTCTATCATTGATTCCATTCGCTGCTGTGGAACTAGTAACTTTAGTCTGCAATCCTATCATGATTTTATTCGCACTTGTAGTCTCAGGCGCCTCACTCATTTCATACTTTGCTTATCAGGTACCTATACGTTAGAACAACTGAGGGTTTTTTTATATACTTTTGGTGGCTTTTTAATTGTTAAAAATACTAGAAATATACAAATGTTGAAAAAAAATTTACGGCTGAAGAGGCTTATGGAGAGGTCTCAAGTGTATGAAACTGCTCTAAGCCTTTACAACCACTTTTGACACATGGCGCAAGCTGGTTGGTAATCGCTGAGAGGGTTTTTAAAGAGGCTTCAGTAGCCTTGGTTTCGGTGAGAAGACTCATGGTGGGGTTTCAAATGTCAATTTTGGAAAAGTTGATCAATGAAAGGCCATTTTCGTTATTTTCTCTTTTTTTTTAAATAGGTCAAATGTGGTGGCAAAAGGTAAAAAATTCTTAGAACAACCACATGATTCCTTGGTGTTACTATGACCCCATAGTCAAATCTCATTGTTCATGAGAATGAAAGGCACTAGGTCATGATTGATGCCTAATCTCTAGTTCTAAAAGTACTTTTTGCATGTAGATCGGGGATCCATTGATTGCGAACAGGAGTTTGGCATACTTGAAGCAAGAGGAACTGGAAGAAAGGTTGCGCTTTCATGTCAAGAGGCTTGTAAATGAAGATATAATAAAGGAGGATGGAAACCCTAACTTCAAAGAACTTAAAAGGTGTTATATTATATTTATGTATATATCCTACACTTAAATGATCAGAAAACAATATTACTCAACTTGATATATATACTTGAGCAGAATTTTTGAAAGCGTTGACGACAATCATGATAACTTCATATCACAGACAGAACTTGAAGATTTGATTGGAAATGTATTCGAACTGCAAAAAGATGACATACCCATGGAGTATGCCAAAGCAATGATTATGAGCCACTTTGATGATGATAATAGTAAGAATATCAGCTGGGAAGAGTTCAAAAAAGGATGTAAAAAGTGGATGGAAAAATGGAATGTCCCAAATAGTTCAAATTCGGCTTCTGGGAATATCTGGGAAAAGGCAAGTCCGATTTTTTCATATATTAACTAACCATAATCCACACCAGAGAGGACAGGATTGCAAGATGATAAAATGTCAATAACTATCTTAATATTCACATAATAATATAATAAACTAAAGGGGCATATATACACACTAACATTCTAATCCCACACCGGCTGTTTGAGATTATACAAATGGTCGTTTGAAAGTTAGGGCTTACATTATAGCCCTCTACTTTTAGATGGTCGTTTGAAGGTAAGGGCTTGCGTGATGTATAGCCGCTACCTTTAAGTGGCTATTTAAGTTTCGGGTGGTGTAGGATGAGTAGCAACCTAAATTAAATAATATAACTATAAAAGATAATAAACTTAGCTAACACAAGTAAAGCTGAATCAATGGTAGCTTTGCATCTTTAATTTGATCCAAACTAACCCTGTTTCGAAAACAGGCCAAGAAAAAGGTGATAAAAAACAAGAAAGGTGAACTAGCACAAATGGACAAACTCATGCCAAAAATGTTGAAGCAACTAGACCGTGAAGAAAATGGACTAGTGACACCAGACAGAAAAGCCGACAAACAAAAGATCGAACGGTAACATTTTTTTGATTCTTCATTCGCTTTTGCTAAAAGTTTGATCATGTAATGATTGTGTGTGTGTGTATATATAGGCTATTTTCTAGGTACGATCAGGATGATGATGGTAAATTACAACAAGACGAGTTAAAAGAGTTCATTAAGAAATTCCGTTTTGGAATATCATTGGATCGAAATACAATAATGGATAAGCTAATCGCAGAGTTCAGTACCGATGGTACCATCGACATACATGAATTTGTAGAGGGTTTCGCTAGATGGATTGAGAAATTCATTGAACCTGATACCAGTATCAAGGATCCATTGCATATATTAAAGACTGAGAAGGTAAGTTACTCCATAATCTAAATAGCAAAATTTGTGTATGGCCTAAAATCCGTCGTTACAAGGTTCATAAAATCCGTACCTACTAGGTTCATAAAATCCTCACAAAAAAGTTGCTACTAGGTTCAGGAAATTATCACATAAATCGTAGGGTCGTCTTTGAGAGTTTGGGTCGGGGGAGGAGGGGCTGGGCAAGTAAACAATGAGCCCCTAAAATATAATAGCAATTGTGTTTTTTTAATTCAAAATGGTCTAAAATTTCAAAACATTATTTGGTTTATTTGACTTAAACGAGAATATATTGAGTTTATTTGTTTATATGAGCCTAAACTTAATAGGATACTTAATAAGGTTAAAAACATATGCTTAACTTTTAAATTCAATTATATGCTTTGGGCTTTAATTTTTTTAGAAGTTATGTATAAAATATTAAAACAACTAGAAGAAATTGGCCCCATAGGAGAGTGGGCCTTAGACGGTCGCCCATATTGGCCCTCCCATGGCGGTCCCTGTAGCATAGGTTCTAGATCCTATCGCAGAACTGTCACAAATAGTGGTTGTGTAACCATCACAAGATCATATTCTGAAGCTAAAACGCCATAAACCTATGATCATTTGCAAAAAAAAAAAAAAAATATATCTTTACTAGGTTAAAAAAACGTCAATATGAGATTCTGGAAACCGTCATATTAGGTTTTAGAAATTGTCGAAATGGTCATTGCAAAACAATCACAAATATAATACCGTTACTTTTTGTCTCTAAAACTCTCAAAAACTCAAATTATGGCAAAAATCTATCACAAATACTAATCGTGAAGAGCTTTTCTTATCTTGACGAAAACGTCAGAACAGCATGTTTGCGACAGATTCAGCCGCTGCAAAATGATGAAATTGTGTAGTTGTGTCGCTAGTTTCTATTAGGGAAAAATCGGAAATCACCAAATATTCTGCTTTTGACTGTTTTTTTCCTAAACATAGCACTATTAACTTCAGTTTATAACTTTTTTAAAATATTCTGTAATCAAAACTCTTCAGCGTTTTCTAAATCTTTTCAAATTTGTGTTTTTTTGAAAATTTATCAAAGTTTCAGTTTTCATTTATTGCTAAAACTTAAAAAAAAAAAAGTAATTCTAAATAACTTAAAAAAAGGTTTTGATTTTATAAAGTATAAATAACCAGCAGAAATATTTTTTTATTATTTCTATTTTTTAGCTTTTTATTAATTTACCTTTACTATTTTTTTATTAAAAAGTTTAAAACTTTTTCTTAACTTATGGCACAAGTTTATGGGGATCTTACACTAATGTGACGCAAGGGGCACATATTTACCATATTTCTGTGTTGAAGTTGTGTTGTGTTGTATATGTTAACATGTTACAGATGAACATTTTCGTAAAGTGAAAGGCCAATGCTATATTGTTAGTTTTTCGTGATGTTCCCTTTCTATTATCTTCTTGTATTTGCATACTGACTCATCTTTCTACAACTTAATCTACAGAATATTTGGGCAGAACTCGAGGAGTCACAGAAGAATACGTTGAAACCTCAAGCCGCCATCGTGTATGTTACATTCGGTATCGGTGTTATGTATTTAATTTCAGGGGCCTTCATGCAAAGTGTCTTACAGTTCTCAAATGCTGCTCACATACCTCTTCATTTAACTTCATTTGTTGTGTTCCCAATCGCCATGAATGCTAAAATGATAATCAAAGCTCTCCTCAACACCGGTTCACGCGTTGGAAAGAACGCGTCCTTGACATTCTTCGAGGTTTCTCCACTTTCACATAATGATCTAACTCATTTTTTCGCTCATCAGATTGATCAATATGATATATATGGATTAAACTGAGATTGTAAATTTGTTTATTATGTGCAGATTTATAATGGATTGGTGATGAATAACCTTTTGGGCTTGTTGACATTGTTGATTACTGTGTGTATGAAGAGATTATCTTGGACCTATTCGAATGAGGTGTTAATCATCATGATACCTTGCACCATTGTTGGCTTATTTGCTCTAAATCGTGACACTTACCCTCTTTGGGCCTCCATCTTAGCAATGCTTCTATACCCCATCTCCATATGTCTGTATTATGTTATGTATTCTTGAAAATGCTTGTTTGTAAAAGTTAATGCATGCATGCCCATTTGAACTAAATTGAATAAAATGTTGTATTGTTTTCAATAAATTTGCACAAAGCTTGTATCATCATAAACTAATCAAATGTAAAGGTGTTCAAAAAAGCTCATGGCTCGCTCGTAAAAAAGCTCCGCTCAAAATCAGCTCAATTTGTAAGCAAGTCGGACCCGAGCTAGGCGTGCATCGGCTCATGAGCTCATGAGCCAACTCAAATTATTATATATATATAGGTAAAGAGTATGGTACAAATCTCCTTATCGTACATTATGTACGCGCTACACACAGTCGTACACGTGTCCTGATTCAATTTAAGTAAATAAGGGTATATCAGACATTCTATTCCAATATCTCGACTGCTAATCATGGAATCCCGTCAATTATAAGCAGATGTGGAGTTCGTTTCCTAACCGTTCCATTTAATTTTTCTTCGTTTTAATTGGATTGTAGGGTTTTTGATTGATTTCTCACAGAACGGCCATTTCCGAAAATGCTTGATTCGTCATTTAGGATTCGTCAATAGGTATATTAGTTTTGAGTTCTGTGTTTTATTTGATTTGAAGCTTTTTATTTTATTTTATTAGATTTGTAATCAGGGTTGAAGATAAGTGTTTCTGGGTTTACTTGTTGTGTTACTATATCGCATGTGTTGTTTTGATATATCGCATGTGATGTTTTAACATAATCCAACTAGTTTAGAATGGATCTGTTGTATAATTTCGCATGTTAAAAATAATCATTTCGCACACAATGAAGTTTAATATATAATTTCGCATGTTTAATTCGAGACTTCGCAAACCTTAAAGTATTTATCAATTGTAGCTATTTATTTCGCAATAATTCATATCAATAATTTTTCTTTTATTATATAATTCATCACTATTGCAAACATCCAATTTAAAAATGGCAGATCTACCAACACCCTCTTCTTCTGAACCAAGTATCAAGCAGGTTTTGAGGAAAAGGATTCAGCAACAAATTCAAGAGGATCAATCATGTCAAGAGATGTTGGAGGCCAACATTTCTCGTTAACAGAAAACATGAAGAGAAGACAAGAAATTCTGAACTTGCTATCCCAGATGCAAGTGAGTAATCTTAAAGAAATTGCTGTTATGTTTATGGTGGATTTGGGTGAGAGGGATGAGAAACAGTTGAAAGAGTTGGCTGGTGCAATAACTGTATTAAGATGCTCGATGAAGATGAAAATGGAGTTTCTTTCATCTTTTGAATGAACCTTTTTTTTATTTTTTGGTGCATGTTCCAATAAATTTGCATGTTTTGTTATGTAATGGACTTGTATTTCGCCAATTTTAATAATTCAATGTCACACATGCGATTTCAAACATAACACATGCGAAATAAAAACACAAATGCCAATTTAGAAATACCAATATATGCGAAATTAATAACACTAACAAGTTTAAGTATGTAACATAAATCCATCATCAAATGAAGTTTACTTCCCCTTTCCAAAATACGTACTCATCCTATCTGGGATTATCTTATCCAGATCTTTCATATACCTCTCTTTGTCTGGCCTTTTGTCGAAAGCATTGGCCATTTTAATTATTTTTTGACGATGCATATTGTGTTCTGATAGAATGATTTTACTTAGATATCTGTGCCTTAGGAGATGAAGTTGTGAATTATGTCTGTTGTTTACTTCATCTTCTTTCACAAATCCAGTCACCCATGGTTTTTGGTCTCCTTTGTACGTTTCCATGTGACGCATCGTAAACACTCCACAGTCTACGCCGTTATTCTTCGTCCTCCAATCCATTTCTTTTCTTTCTATATCTGAGCTTCCAAGTTCTTTTATAGCCGGTGTTGGTTTTAAAGCCTTTTCTAGGTATAAAACCAATACCCTTCTCTGTAACATAGCAACATTGTGTTAGTAGCTTTCTTACATAAAACATAACATGTATATGAATAATTTTTTCTATTACCAGTGTGTCTGGAAGCCCTTTGTATCTATCCTTGAAGTCTTGTTTAGCTGCTGAATTGTCGATCAGCTCAATTTTGCCGGATTTCAAGTTGAAGCATAAGACATAGAAGTGGTCACCTTGAAGTACCGGAATAAACACCAGGTCAACCGAATCAAGTTTTTTTACCTCATATCTCAGTAACATGTCTTCAAAATTTGAGGCAAATATTTTTAGTCGTTGGTTGTCTGTGTATTTCTCCTCGTCGTAAAAGATATCCGGCTGTATGTTATGTAACCAGAGTCAAAGCCATGAAAACAATGGTTTTTTTTTTCACATGCGAAGAGTGTATATACCAAATGCGAAATTACAACAGTATGAGAAATGCAAACAATAGATTTTTTTTCACATGCGAATAGTATATATAACACATGCGAAATTACAACAGTATGAAAATGTTTCAAAAGGAAATACTCTGCCATAATACATGCGATTTAGATATAACTAGTGTGCGAAATCATTTAATATGCATTTACTTTTAGAATTCCGAATGACAAAATGTATATGAAAACATACCATCATTGTGGAATACAAGAAGAGTCTGTATGGTGATGACTTTCTATCCCTTTTCTTCTCTTCAAGGTTTAGAATATCTACAAATGCATCTATTCCGTTTGATGCTATGTATTGTTCCCTGTAGAAGCTTTCAAATACAGCTTTGAAAGTTGCAACCTCAGTTTTTGATCGGTAAAATTCTTCTCTGCCAGTCATAAAATAAATAATAATTAGTATTTGTTGTGTGTATATTTTTTAGATGTTTGTTAGTTGATATATGTTTTTTTACTTACTGCACGCCTGCAAATGTAGCAAATGTATAGCGGATCACACTCAATTCTTGGTTCAAGAGTGCTTTGTGCATGTTTACCACTCTGTTGCAGTAAGGGGAACAAAATTTGTCTCCAAGCTCTTTACATCTTTTCTCAGCTCGGGTTTTGGCTTGTTCTATTGTCTTATAAAGCAGTTCATTTAACCCTTTTGGAATAACCTGTTTTGGAACTTGCTTTGGCTTTGAGTTTTTTCTCCCCTTAGTTGGTTTTTTTCCTTTATCTTCTTCCAAGCTGGGTCCCAGGCTCAAAACCAACTCAATTGAATGCAATTCCTCAGCCGTTACCTGAGGGCATTCAACTTCCTTTTCCTTCTCAACTTCAAGTTCCGTATCGGGTTGTTGAGGGTCTTTTTCTTGCACTTTTTCTTGAACTTTTTGTTGAATGTTTTGTGTAGATTTTGCTAAGTTCACTGTTTCTTCGATAACAGTTTCGTTTTCACCAGTTTCTGCATGCCAGAGTAATTTAAGAAATACAATAATTTCTGTTGTTTAATTTTTCTCCTAAAATAAAGTGTTTTCTTACCCTTGGCAGTTGTTTGGTAAGCGTATACACCCGGTTCCACAGTTTGAATGTTTGCAATAAGGGTGTCTGTGACTCCTCCATCAACTGGTTGCAGTATACCTATAGGTTGCAGTATACCTATAGATACAAATTATTTAACTTAATACAGTAGAATCAAAATCGCAGGGTTATACATGACATCTTGTGCGAAATCAAATTTGAAGTGTTTTTGACAGAATCGCATGTGTTTTTTGTAGGTTTCGCACGTGCATAAATGTAGTGATTTTTTTACATGATTTTCGCACGTGTTAATATTGAGTTCGCATGTTTTACCTTCTGATGCCATTTGTACCAAAACTGTTGATATTACTTTTTGAGCTTCTTCATCCTCTCTACCTTCTTCGTTTGTAGTAACTTCATGATGAACTTCACAAGCTGGATTTTCAGGTTCTTGATGAACAGGAGAGGTTGCAGTTTCATGCTCTTGAACCGAATCATGCGGCACACAAATTGGATTATTTTGAAGCGTCTTATCCCACTCCTTACAAGCATTCATAATCTTCGGATCCCAAAAACACTTAGTTTTAGCTTCTGAAACTAAGTTGTTCATCACTTGAACATCTTGAACCATTTTAAGGTATTTTTTGACATTTGCTTTCATTTTTTCAACAGATTCTGTAAAAAATTTTCGAGTTAAGATACTATCAATCTAGAAGTTAAATATAATTGATTAAGTTAAATTAATATTTTTTTGCGCTTACCTTTTTGTTGGCTCTCGAAGCCTCTAGTTCTTTTTTGTGGGCTGAGTCGTAGAATACCGATGGTGAAAGTTGAGTAGGAGTGTTGCAATAATCCATCATTTTCTGTGTCTGTGTTCCAACTTCAAACTCAAGGTTCATCTGAGACATTTCATGGATTTCAAAACTGAAATCCATGAAATCATCATTGTTCTCGTTATCTTTTGGATCTTCCCCGGTTTCTTTGTTCTGTACTGCTCGCGCAGTCCTTCTTTTGTAGCTTATTGTGGTGTCAACCGGTGGGCGTAGTGTATAATCATCTGTCGAAGGACCCTCTTCTTCTTCTTCATTTTTTTCTTCATTTTCTTCTTCATTTTCTTCTTCTTCTTCACTCTCACTTGATATCCATAGAGGTCCGTTATCCGAAATATGATCTTCGACTTTATCAATCTCCGAAGATGTGATATAACGGATAACCGGTATCTCCACGGCTTTCTCAAACAGGTTAAGCCTTTTGTTGTACTCATGCGTGTATAGAAGCTGTATAAATCGCAAGATCATTTAATTATATAAAAAAACAAACTAGTATTTCAAATATGTTATTAAATGTAGTAATGTATACCGTAAGAAAGGCAACAGGTCCCACAAACTGTATCTTATAGTTCTTCCAGCCCGCTCGTGTACGACGCAAGGTGTCGAGTAGATATGATCACCAATCTAGATTTTTTATTTCCTCAACATCTTCTACACCAAGCAAACATCTATCATTTGCAAGTGTTGCCTTTGTAATTTCTGCAAAGAAGGTCATCCAGTATACAAGGAAATTTAATTTAAACTGACTCCCTCCGTCTCTTTGATTTTCCATTGTATTTGTAATTAAGCCATGGGTAATTCTCGCGTTTTGCCCCCACTGGCGGATGAATGTATCCCGGACAGCATTTCCCGGTTCTTGACTTTTTTCAATTTTCTCTTGCTTTTTAACTTTTCTCTTATCGGCTATTATTTCTACTTTCTTTGGACCATTTGGTATTCCAAATACCTCGTAAACTGTGTCCGATGTTATTTTTATTTGGTGTTTTCCTACGTTTAGCTTATCGAACTTCTCATCAAAGTTCCTGGTTAGCCAATATGCCAATCGTGTCGAAATATGGTTGATATTGATATCCAGAATAGCTCCAAATCCCATATCCCTGACATCATCAATCTGTTTTTTTGAAAATCTTCTAATAGTATCCATATATGAGTTAGGTTGGCATCTCAGTAGTATTGCTTCATTGCTGTATTTGAAGAACTCCCTATGTTCTGTTTTATGTGCTTTAACTTTGTCTGAATGTTTTTTTTTCTGTATCATTGATTTCCTCTCATCTTTTTTCTTTTTTGTGGGAGGCTTAACAAACTCATCCTCTTCAGAACTTTCAACTATCCTTCTCTTTCTATTCTTGTTAATTTTTATCAGAGTTGATATTGGTCCTTCAAAGTTATCATCAGATTCTATTTCTACAAAATCGCATGCTATAGTTAAAAACACTTACAAAATCGCATTTATCAGTTAATCATATACAACAAGTCATCAATTCGCATGTGTTAGTTATCAATTCGCATGTGTTAGTTATGAATTCGCATTTGTTACTTAAGCATTACCTAAACTAGTCAATTATTATAAATCATAAACACTAAAAGTAACTTATCATATGAAATCGCATGTGCCTTTATATCAATTCGCAAGTTCAATCTAACCTAAAACAAAAAACCTTCAACATAGAATTTGTTTTTATCATATGAAATCGCAAATGTCATACAAAACCCTCACAAAACCTTATATGATATCGCACATCTATCAGGTATCATTAAGAAAACTGCATAATAATGCAAATCCTAATAAATAACAAATACCAGTCATAAACCCTAGGAAAATTTGTAGTTGTGAACAATATGTAATCTTATAAAAGTATATGTTTCAGTTAAAAGGTTAATAAACAAACAAAATCGCATTTGACTATAAACCTCTGTGTATTCCACTATAAATTCGCAAATGTCAATCGATACCTGGATTCATCTTCTTTGCTTGTGGTCTGTCGTTGTTTGCTTTGCTTCGTTTCTCAATATTCATGAATCCTAGTTGAAATCGCAACGGAGAGTAGCAGGGAACTTTTGGAGAAAGAGAATGCTATGCTTTGATTTTGGGTTTACGGTATGATTGTGAGTTATTGTGTGCTGATTATCAGGGTTTTGATCCCGGCAATGGACGATTTTAACCTTGGCGGTTTCTTTAATTAATTTTAATTTGATTTATTTAATAGTTAAACACGCGCTTTAAATTAGACGATCGGACGGTTGTTGTTGTAGCGTACATAATGTACGATAAGTGTATTTGTATGTTAACCGGCCTCTATATATATATATAGGGTGAGGTTCTAGAGTGAACACTAGTGTATTTGTGAACTAAGCGAACAAATCCTGGCCATGGATTTACATCATCAAATCGTAAAGTACAATAGTGTATTTTCATCATCAAATTATGGCCATTGATTTACACTTGTGTATACACTTGTGTATTGATAATCAAGTGCTAGGATTAGTTCACTAGTGTTCACTATCAAGGGGGTTGTTCACTAATGAATCTAATCCTATATACTAGTATTAGTTACCCATGTGTTACACGAATTGGGCAAATGTAATGTTATATACCGAGTAATACCAAAATTATGTCTTTCAAAACTCTATTGTATGGGTTGAATAAACCCGTGTATTATAGGATGTATAAAATACAATGTAATGTGTTAACACATATTGTCGTCAAGATGTATTTAAAAAATTAAACTTTGAGATGACAATTATAAACTTTGTTAAGTTAATTTCTGTAACATTTTTTAACTAAGTATTAATTTTTATGTTATTCATAAATGTTAACAAAATTAACGTGTTGTTCTTTTAAATATATCCTTTTAGTCTTTTAACATAGTTAAGTTCAATTAAACTACAATTATATTAAAAAAAAAAGTTACTTAATGTATAATAACTATTTATAATAACTACAATTATATTAAACAAAACGTAAAATTTAGTTAATGTATAATAACTATTTATAATTAAATAAAAAGTATCCATAATTAAATATTTAAATATAATAGGAAAGATATTAGGGTGAAATGAGTGCAATTCTCATGAAATGGGTTAAACTTTCCACCCATCCAATCATGAGGTGGTATGTAAATTCCTCTCTCTAACTCCCTTGTTGTCCAAAAAAACATAAGGGGTGGTCACCACTCATGCCATGGGGTAAACTAATTTATTTTCTTTTTTAAACTACTTAATTAATTAATTAAAGTACAATAAATTAAAAAAAACATTACATTAAATTAAAAAGTAAAATAAAAAACAAAACATTACTTAAAAATACTTAAAATAAACTAGATTAAACTAACTAAAATTATTAAAATTACTACTCTTCGTAGGATTCCACCAATAGATGGGGTAAATTTATTTTTCCGAGATTTTCATAGAGATTATGTTTTAGTCTCTAATGCGTATCTTCATCCATAAGCTCGTTTAACACACTGTCATCGAGAGCGAGCTCGACTGGAGGATCTCGAATGTGTACCGGTGCTATCGCGTTTCCATCGTCTTTTAAAATCATGTTATGTAAAATAATACACGTATACACCACGTACCTAATTTTCTTCACACTCCTAGCACGCATTGGCGGATTCATTATACCCCATTTTGATTTTAAAACACCAAAAGTCCGTTCCACGTCTTTTCTTGCCGTCTCGTGTTGTTTCTTGAACTTCTTTTCGTCTAGTAGGAGAGGATATGGAAATGATTTGAAAAACACGGACCATGTAGGGTAGATTCCATCCACGAGATAGTAACCACGTTTGTATAAGTGTTTGTTAACGTGAAATGGACATTGGGGCCGTTCCATTTAGTTTAGTATGAAATAATTAATGGAGATTGCTGAAGCACATTGATGTCGTTTTGTGCACCTGGTGGACCTCAAAAAGCATGCCAAAGCCACAGATCTTGAGAAGCCATCGCTTCGAGCATAACTGTAGGGTAACAGTGATCTCCTCTCATATATTGGCCTCGAAACTCTGTGGGATACATTCTTGATGCGTGTGAAGTGTATATATAAGTTTAAGTATATTTTAAGTCCTTTTACACTTTTTTTAGCCAAGTTTTAAATTTATAAAACACGATATTTACTAACACTAAACACACATATGGGCAAGTGCACCCATCGTGAGCGTAGTATAGTGTTGGTAAGATACCGAGGTCGTCCAAGGACACAAGAGCTTTTAGTACCGGTTTATCCTCAACGTCTAATCAAATCAAAAAGTTATAAAAAGGTTTTAAACTAGAAAAATAAAAACTAACTAAAATGCTGAAAATAAAAATAAAAAATAAAAACAGATAGACAAGATGAATCACTTGGTTCCGACTCGTGTATAGTGTAACCTTTGATTATTTCCGCACTTTTGCACTTATTTAAGAGATTATCTTAGTTATTGTAGTAGGCTCCTCTTTTGAAGGTGACGTTACCCTCAACCCAGTAGTTTGAGTCAGCAAGGATACAATCCTAAAGGATCGGATTATTGAAAGATAATTAATTAAGTTATTAATGCAAATTATGGTAGGCCCCTCTTTTGAAGGTGACGTTACCCTCGGCTAAGTAGTCTGAGTCAGCAAGGATACAGTCCTAAGTAGCCGGGTTATAGTATTAATAGTAGTTTAACTTATGAGGGGATCAAAGAGTTTGGACCCCCGCCATCCAATACCGTTAAGTATTGAAGGAGGTCCTACTAAATTTGACCTAGGTCCCTTGCAGGATCTCTAAACGCTGAACAACGGCAAGACTCTTACCAAAACCGTTCCCTTAACCCCCGACCAGGTAGCCAACATACCTCCATATAGACCGTGAAGATATGAATGGTGAAAATCTTTTATTTTATATAGACAGTAAAATAATGCCAAGACACCACAGACAAACGATAAGGAATAATCACCTTCAACATAAGAAACTAGTTATTAAAGTCATTAATACATAACCAATTAAAAAGTGCGAAAAAATTAAAAATAAAAAAGTATTACACTAAACACTTTGTCTTCACCAAGTGATGTAAGAGACTTAGGCAAACATGGCCTTGATTGTTTAGAACTCTTACGATCAATCTTGGATCCCGAGACGACTCACACACTCTATGATGGACAATGGATGATGGTGGTGGATGATGGTGTTATGGTGGTGGTGGGTGGTGGGTGAAGTGTGAGAGAGGTGGTGTGCCAAGGGATGGTTTGAGCTTGAGCCAAGCACTCCTATTTATAGGCTGAACAGAAGCTCGGGCACGGCCCCGTGCCCAGTAGGCACTGCCCCGTGTCCACATCCTTCTCTTTCTTCATTTAATGCAGCTTGTCTGTATTAGTTGACCACACCCCCGTGTCCGCTGAGCACGACCCCGTGTGCAGAAGCATATCTGTAGTATAAAGATTTGCCTGGATTCTGCGAATCTTATAGTTGACCACGGCCCCGTGCCCACTGAGCACGGCCCCGTGGTGGGCAATGGAAGCTTCTACCACTTTGTCTTTTCTGCTGATACTTGGGCACGCCCCCGTGCTGGCTGAGCACGGGGCGTGTTCAGTCTCCTGTCTTCTTGTTTTGCTTGGGAAGATGCTGTCGTGGGGTCGGGCATGTCACGTTTGTTCCTTTTCTTGTATTTATGTTAGATTTTGCTGTCTTTTTTGCTTCTTTTGTTAATTTGAGCTCATTTAATCCTGAAAATACAAAAGGAAGACAAAAGCACACTTTTTCCAACATTAGTACTAAAAAAGGGTTAGTTTTATGCCACGATTGATGTAATTTATATGTTGCATTTTGCACACATCAAATACCCCCACACTTGAATCTTTGCTTGTCCTCAAGCAAAACTCTTTATAATGTGGCTTTACACTCCCAAATGGAATGGGTAGAAGAGAAAGTTTTTTGGGCTTGTCATAGAGTGTCGGGATTTCCAAGATTCTTTATTTAGTTTTATTTTTATTTATTTACAATCCTATTCGTCATGATTTATTTAAAACTTTTCATAAGATAAATTACTTATTAGGGCATAACATGCCTCTTTAAAATTCTATTAATATACAAGTTCACATACCTCATGGGGGATCACTCAACACTCGGCCGAAGATGTATTTTAGTGAATCACTCGAGAGCGGCATGGAACTTACTCCTACCATATGCTTGCCAAGCAATCAATCCTCCTCCTTTTTAACTATATACCTTTGTAAATATCAAGAGGACTTTTGGGTGAAGGGTTAGGCTTGGGTTAAAGGTAGGTGGTTGGGTTAGTGGTTAGTAAAAAGGGTGAAAAACGTAGCAAGCTGTAACACCTCGGAAATTCACGTCCTATAATATGTTGACACGTGTCATAAAGTTTAAACGTGTGAAAGAAATATTATGGGAGGACCAAAGATGACAAATATAGAAAGTATGTGAATATACGTATTCTAAGTGTCAACTGTGAATAAATACAATGTATATTAACCCTACACGATGCTCATACCTTCAAACGAATAAATCATGGATCATACGAAGCTAAATGTGAGTGATTTCAAACTACAGGGACCAAATGTGTCAACATGTTTAATTTATACCTCTGAGTGACCTTTTGACAAACCCGAAGCTTTGTAAATATTAATTATGCTCACGAGAATGCACCATTAAAATTTCATAAAGTTTTGATATCGTATGAGAAAGTTATGATCAAATTCGTGTGCGAGGGGTTAAAGTGTTAACGTTGAAAGTTAAGGCTTTTCGGGTTACCCGGAAGTGTTCGGGGACTTGGCAAAGTGGGTATAAATCCTAAAGTCCTTGTGGGTATATTACAAGGGGTCAAATGGCAAGTAAAAACCTAATTACCCTTTCAAAATTACCAAAGGTCAAATTGAAAAACAAGGAAAATCAAATTTTAGATTTCGCAGGCCCATGCGGCCCGCATTGTTTTCGGGTAAATGGGAAGCGGGCCGCTTCCGGCCCCCAGATACAGAAAACGGGGACAGACCCCTGTATTCGCGGAAACTCGACTTTTAAACGCATTTCTCACATGGTGGGCGACCCCTAACTGTGCTAGAACACTAGGGACAAGTGTTGGATGGTTGTGGTTGATCCTAGAGTTAGTTGTCAACTAGTTATGGTGGATCAAAGTGCTATATAAGGCCACCTTATGCAACATTCATCCTCACAACTTGCATCTGATCATTGGAGTATTTCTGGAGCTAAGGAACTCTCCCATCTGATCTTAATTCGTGCATTGGACTCTTGTAAGTCTCCTAGTTCTTGTTTAGTTGTGTTTAGCTTAGTTAATTAGCTAAAAGTCAAACCGTCGTAATTACGGTTTGACTTCGAGATTAGTCACTAATGACTCAGTCTTATCTCGAATTAAAAATAGTTTTAGAATGGTATTTATGTGGGAAATAAAACCCCAAAAAGGTTTCCCCTGATCACCATCCTAAGCAGGTCAAATGTCGGGTCAAACCTTTACTTAAAAAGTCAACATATTGCTTAAAATGTCATTTATGCATAATTAGCTATCTAGAACATGTATAACCTGTTTGAACATTGTTATAACCTAGAAATAAGTGTAAGAACATGTCCCAACATGTTCAACCCGACTATTTCCTGTTTAGACCCGGTTCGGAACCGAAAGGCACATAGTTTGACTTTTCCGTTGACTTTCAGTTCTGACCCGTTTGGGCATATTTTAGAAGTGCCTCAGAGCTTTAATTGGATTAGGATACATGTTAGAACAACCCTCTGTGATCATGCACCTTGGTTCACTAGTTATCCAATTAATATGCATATTTCCGTTAATTGCTCATACGTTGACCGTTATGCCCTTATTACCTTAAATCATGATTTGTGAAAATATAAAAGTGTAGAAACCTTAGTTACTGATATATAAACTTGTATGCAAAGTTTGACATCAATTTGACTTATAGATTAAGAGTTATGCTCATTATCGCTAAATTAAGGCTTTATGTTAACAAAATGGCGTAATTAGCGTAAAGCCTAGTTAAACATACTTTTTAATACCAAATCTTTTACCCACTGATCTTATATATTATTTTGATATTTTTAAAGATTTTTAATTAATTTTAGGCTGAGCATAACTAGTAGTCGCAGGCTTAATCCGGTAATTGTCGGTTTTGCCCTTACGGGCCATAAAACGAGTTTTACTTATCTAAACGACTCCAAACCTTTTGCTACTGATCACACATGTTAAATAAATTATTTTAAGCCTTCTGGAAATATAAAAATATCAGATTTAAGTATAGAACCCGGAAATGGCCTTTAATCGCCATAATTAGCGTTTTTAACGCATAGTATGTCTTAGAATCATATTGGACATACCCGGGTTGATACCTACTGATATATGAGGCAAATTAAGATATTTTAACAGTAAGCAAAGGTTGATAAACTCAGACTTCGTTTTTGAGCTTTCCGGCTTATGTGAAATTTCCAAAATACCCCTACGGGGCATAGTTTAGTTAAATATGATAAATTTCACATATATGCCTTAGCCTACTGTTATAACCCATCAAAATGAGTATGTTTGCTGTTTACATCAGACCTGTAACTCAGTTGAACATATAAACGCTTTTACAAACTTTAAAATGACCAAACTACCCCTACGGGGCATAGTTTGTGTCTAAATTAGTTTCGGGCATAACGAAAGACACCTTACTGATGTCACAACATATTTGAGACATAATTAACTTAGGAAACCTGTATATAGCTCTCATGACTACCCGTCACGCTTATTACGCGTACGGTTCGGTTTATGTAACAAGTTTACATAAATTAGCCGAAACGGGTCAAACCTTAACGGTTTTATCTCAAAATCCAGAATGTAAATAATAAACCCATATTAAACAAGTCTTCAAACTTGTCGGGTCTGAATCACATTCTATCCGGTCTTCGCTTAATCGTGCGTACGAACCGTATCTTGAAACTAGCCGGTCTAAGCTTAAGCTTAATAAAAGACCCGTTAGAATTCTAATAGGTTATATTAAACCTTCGTTCCAGATTAGGAGAAACAGTAAAAGCTACGTGCATTCTGCTATTTGTGATTTATACTTGCATCAGGTAAATACTTTTAACTTATTTTCCCTATACGGGCTTGGGTTACGGTACATAGCGTACCGCTTGATCGGGCATCAAATCTCCACGCTTAGTGGGTAGTTGAATAATTTGATCGGCTCGTTTTAAACAGATTTGTTTACTTTACAGCCTTTGGGGGGTTAATGACCATGTCCCGGATATCCTCGGCATCATCTTACGAGATGGCCACGACCTGAGCACGGGGTGTAGGCGTACTCCCGTGTATAACTCACTTAAAGTGGTGTGTCTATTGATCTTTAACCCGGATACGTTCCGGGCTACTGAACGCATAAGTAACATGTAATTCGTTCACAAGATTATTATATTATCAAAATAATTCTCCCAAGTTAAATAAAGTGATTTATGCCACGTGCATCCAAACCAATTTTCAATCATTTTCCAAAATGAGTCAGTTGAATGTATTTACCAGTGTAAACTGACGTATTTTCCCAAAAAGACTAAATGCAGGTACTAAACGAAATTTGGCTGGATTGTCTCCTAAGCATCAATAAAAGTCTCGCAAGCTTAGGATGCCAGAAGTCTGTTGAACCATAAATGTTATTTTGTTTCGATCCTACTGTGGATAAACACCGGATATTGTGACTTTGATTACAATAAATAAATTCGGTTGTATCTTATTTTTAATTTGCTTCCGCTGTGCATTATTATATTGTGTTGTTTGACTATTACGTTGCCAACCACGTCACGATACTCCCCACCGGGCCCACCGGTGACACGTGGAAATCGGGGTGTGACAGGTTGGTATCAGAGCCAACACTAAGTGAATTAAACACTAGCCTTTTGTGTTTAATCTCAGTTACACCATTGCACATATCTAAACTTTTGAGTCTAGACTTGTAACCTAGGACAAATTCCACCTCTTCGGTATTTGTTTTGTCCTTTAAATTTTATATTTTTGTTATTGTTATCTCATGCTTTATTGACAGGAATAACAAAGATGCCTCCGAGATTCTTCCGAACACGAGGACGTGGAAAGGGGCCAGTTACCGCCCCCAACGATCATGAAGCTAGATCTTCACGAAGGCGAGCTCCATCAAACACCGAGAGTGACGACCCTCGGGAGAACCGAAGAAACCAGTTCGAGCCGGCCAGGCGGTCGGTTTCGCATAGTTCGACACCGCCCGTTCTTAACCCCTACGAACCGAACAATCCGCAGCCCTCATACATACCGCTGCAGAGATCGCTGTCTCATCATTCTTTTGGAGACCCCACACCTATCTTCCGAGGCCAGTTCAATCCGGTAGGCTACGTGCCAGAACCCATGGGTTTTAACCCACTAGGGCCAGATGACCATTTCTCTGGCGACAACGCTGACGACATGGACGAGGATACTGACCCTGTCGAACCAGCAAGTGGCACTCCAAATCATCCGATCGAAATCTCCGACGGATCATCATTCCACGGATCACCTTATGTTGGTCCGGATAGTTTTCAGGCGATGTTCACCAGGCATGAGTGGTACTATACACCTCCTCACCTCTCGTCGCCTCATGAGCAGCAGCAGCAACAGCCGCATCATCAAGATTCATCCGAGGATCACCGATTTGTGGCAGTTACGCCACCACCTCCACCGCCACCAGTTCAACCGCCACCTCCTCAACCGCCAAGGCGTAGGAGAACCGGTGCCCGCATGTCGGTGAGACCAGGGGACTTTCATTTCAGTTCCCCACGACAGTCAAGTGCAAGTCACTACCCGCCTCATCAGGAGGACCCACAAATGGGTGGGCCGTCGCAGCCAGCTTTTCAACAGCCACCGCCCATGGGTTTTGATAACCCAATCCCAGCGTACACGGGTCCAAGTACTTACAACCCGTTTGAGCCACCAGCTTACAACAACTACGGATACGCTGAGGCAGATCCTTATATGGTGACGGCAAATTACAACGCCCTCAATGCCCAAGGACCCTACGGAGATCCATGGGGGGTAAGCTACCCGAATCAGGGGTACCCAATACCTCCCAGGCCTATCACTCGAGCGCAGTCGCAGCCGCCACGATTTTCTCCCCCAGAACGGGAGGAAATTCTACATAGATTGGATCAGGTTGAGCGGGAGTCTCGCCGCGACCGCCAGAAGACGGAGAGTTTCTTCCAGGGATTAGTAGGTTTAATCAAGGGGAAGAACAAGAAGGATTATTAAGTCCTCCCAGCTGTTGTTGAGCCCCTACGTGGGTATGTGTGTTTGTTGTGTGTATTGACCCCTACGAGGGTCTATCTTTCCATAAGCCCCTACGAGGGTATGTTGTATGTTTAGTCCCTGCGTGGACTTATGTTTGTTTAGTCCCTACGAGGACAATTGTTGGTGTGTTAGTCCCTGCGAGGACTTATGTCTTTCTGTAAGACCCCTACGTGGGCATGTCTTCTGTAAGACCCCTGCGTGGGCATGTTTATATGTTTTAGCTCTTGCGTGGGCAAAATTTCTTGTGTGAAAGACCCGTTTAGGGCAATATGTAATATTGTAATAACTTAATGGAATGTTTGTTTTATAAATTTCATGTTTGCCATTTTGTGCATAAATAAATTATAAATGAAATAAATAAATTAAAATCATTCCTTTTAAATCTGCCTAAGTAATTATTTAATTAAGAATCTTAAAGTGTGAAACCTAGCCTCGTGTCAAATATAAGACCGGGCCAAAATGGTAAGACCTGTTTAAAAGATTCAAATCCCTGTTAACATCTTAAAACATGTTAACACTCCTGGCAGAAGTGATTCGTTAAAAATCACATGTCATTCTTATATGAATAAGGATTCTTTAGAAGATTCCTAATCCAGTTTAATGATCTCTGAATCCTGGGTTTACATCATCAATTAAGATGATCATATTTAACCATACGTGGTAATATAGTGCCTACGGGCCTTGCTCATTTCTACACGAGCCAAAAGACAGTGGTAGCTATGACTCCCTGTCTAATAAAGGTAATGAACTAGGTTCAAACCTTAAAAGTCTTGATTCTCTGAAATCATAGTTTATAAAATTGTCCATGTGACCAAGCCTTATGTGCTAATATATATTGTTATTGTTAATAATTAGGATAAATTTTAATTGAAATCCTAAATTAATGCGATTAATAAGTTAACCACATGTGGTCTCTGTTACCATGGTTAACGAGTTACCCTAAGGGGTAATTCCATAATAAACTCTCGAATAAAAATATTGTCCTTGTTTTCTGCAACAGTTCAATACAAATGGCTAACTCTGATGAAGGTAATAGCCATCACGTGGAGCCAAATGTGAACGCCCAGATTACGTTGACGGGTGCCGAACTAAAAGCGATCATAGATGGCGCTGTTACTCAGGCCTTGGATAGGCAATATGAGGAATACAGTGGTACTCGAAGTAGGACCCACTCTGTATCACACTCAAAGCCCAGGACACATTCAGAGGCTCTTAACAAGCCTCCTCCCAAAAAGGACGGACCCAAGAAAAATGGTGATGATCGTCAGTCCACCAACCGTCAAAGTGACCCATCTCAGCAATTGATACTGCATCAGGGACCCCGTAACAAGGGTTGCACTTATAAGTACTTCGTGTCTTGTAAACCCAGGGATTTTACTAGGGAAAAGGGGGCCGTCGACTACATGACTTGGCTGGATGAAATGGACACAGTGGTGGATATCAGCGGGTGCGCTGAAGGGGATATAGTTAAGTTTGTGTCACAGTCCTTCAAAGGTGATGCATTGGCATGGTGGAGATCTCTGATGGAGGCCTCCGGAAAGATCCCGTTGTATAGCATGACGTGGGATCAATTCATCGCCCTGATCAAAGATAATTTCTGCCCTCAACATGATGTGGAAAAGATAGAATATGACTTTCTGTCATTGGTGATGAAGAACCTCGACTGCCAAGCTTACCTGACAAGCTTCAATACGCTGTCCAGGTTGGTTCCCTACCTGGTAACCCCTGAGCCAAAGAGGATCGCTCGTTTTATTGGTGGGTTAGAACCCGAGATCAAGGCCAGTGTAAAAGCTTCTCGGCCAGTTACCTTCAGGTCCGTAACTGGCCTTTCTTTATCCCTCACACTGGATGCGGTCCGACAGAGATCGCTGAGGAATAAGGATGCTGAGAAGAGGAAGCGAGAAGATGATGGTTCGCGTAGGTCGAACAAGAAGCACCGTGGGAGCGGTGATCACAAGAAGGGATCGGAGTCGAGGAAAGATGGGCATCGTTCTGGAGAGAAGCCCACATGCAAAACTTGCAAGAAACAGCACTTTGGAAAGTGCAGACTCGAATCAAACTCGAATAACGAGTCAAGGTCTTTTGCTTGTGGTTTGTGCAAATCCAAGGAACACAAAACCTTGGATTGCAAGAAGATGAAGGATGCGACGTGCTACCGTTGCAATGAGAAGGGCCACATAAAGACTAACTGCCCCAAGAACAACAAGAAGCCTGAAGAGGCTAAGAAGACTAATGCCAGAGTCTTCAGGATGGATGCGAAGGAGGCTGTGCAAGATGATAACGTCATAACAGGTACTTTCCTTGTAAATGATGTTTTTGCAAGAGTACTTTTTGATTCAGGCGCAGATAAGTCCTTCGTAGATCATAAATTTTGTAAATTGTTGAATTTACCTATCAAAACCCTAAAAGTAAACTATGAGGTAGAGTTAGCAGATGGTACCATAGAAACCGTCTCTACTGTGTTAGATGGATGTGTTATATCCATTAAGAACCATTCTTTTCCTCTGTCTCTACTTCCGTTTAAATTAGCTGGTTTTGACATAGTTCTGGGTATGGACTGGTTATCTCATAACCAGGCCCAAATCGTCTGTAACCAGAAGCAGGTGGTAATAAAGACTCCGTCTGGTGAATCACTTACCATTCGGGGAGATACTCAGTACGGACTGCCTGAGCAGGTGACTATGCTCAAGGCTTCCAGATGTTTGAAGAAAGGGTGTGTCATCTACATGGCGCAAGTGATCATTGATGAGCCCAAACCTAAGTTAGATGACATCCCTGTCATCTCTGAATACCCAGAAGTATTTCCTGAAGATCTACCTGGACTACCACCAGATAGACAAGTCGAATTCAGGATCGATATCATTCCCGGAGCGGCACCAGTTGCCAGAGCACCATACAGATTGGCACCCACAGAAATGAAGGAGTTGCGGACGCAGCTAGATGAATTGCTGGCGAAAGGTTTCATTAGACCTAGTTCATCTCCTTGGGGAGCGCCAATCCTGTTTGTCAAGAAGAAGGATGGGTCGATGCGTCTGTGCATCGACTATCGCGAGCTTAATAAAGTCACGATCAAGAATAGATATCCATTGCCCAGGATCGACGATTTGTTCGATCAGCTTCAAGGGGCAAGTTACTTCTCAAAGATTGATCTGAGGTCAGGCTACCATCAGTTGAAGGTTAAGGATGAAGACGTTCACAAGACTGCATTTAGGACTCGTTATGGTCACTACGAGTTCCTAGTGATGCCTTTCGGGCTCACTAATGCACCAGCCGCGTTCATGGATCTCATGAATCGCGTCTGCAAGCCTTACTTAGATAAATTTGTTATCGTCTTCATCGATGACATCCTTATTTATTCTAAGAATCAAGCTGACCATGAGAAACACCTTCGTTGTATTCTCAAACTCCTACATCAGGAGAAGCTCTATGCCAAATTCTCTAAGTGTGAATTTTGGCTACGAGAAGTCCAATTTCTTGGACACGTGGTCAGTGAGCGTGGTATCCAAGTGGATCCCGCTAAAGTTGAAGCTGTTATGAATTGGCAAGAGCCAAAGACGCCTACGGAGATTCGTAGCTTCCTGGGATTGGCAGGATATTACAGACGCTTCATTGAAAATTTTTCAAGGATTGCTGCACCCCTAACTTCCTTGACCAAGAAGAAAGTAAAGTTCGTTTGGGGCCCTAAGCAGCAAGAGTCCTTTGATGTTTTGAGACAAAAGTTGAGCAACGCTCCTGTGCTTACATTACCTGAAGGCGCTGAAGAATTTGTAGTTTATTGTGATGCATCACACACTGGCATGGGGTGTGTGCTTATGCAGAAGGGCAAGGTTATTGCCTATGCATCACGGCAATTAAAAGTGCACGAAAAGAATTACACCACCCATGACTTGGAGTTGGGTGCCGTTGTGTTCGCACTAAAACTGTGGAGGCATTATCTTTACGGAATCAAATTTGTGATCTATTCTGATCACAAGAGCCTCCAGCATCTGTTTAATCAGAAAGAATTAAACATGAGGCAACGCCGTTGGATGGAAACCTTGAATGATTATGATTGTGAAATCAAGTACCATCCCGGCAAGGCGAATGTAGTCGCTGATGCCTTGAGCAGAAAGGAAAGGGTTAAACCCATTCGAATCAATGCCAAGCGCATGGAAATAAAGAACAGTTTGATAGAAAGGGTGTTAGCTGCACAGAAGGAAGCTGTGTTGGAAGCTAACTATCCTAATGAAAAGTTAGGAGTAACTAAGGAGCAGTTAACTCTTAGCAAAGACGGAATTTTACGGTTAAATGGACGAATATGGGTTCCAATTTTTGGAGGACTTCGTGATGTCATCCTCCAAGAAGCCCATAGTTCCAAGTACTCCGTTCATCCTGGAGCTGATAAGATGTACCAGGATTTAAAGGCAAATTATTGGTGGATAGGCTTGAAAAAGTCTGTGGCCACTCACGTAGCAAAATGCTTGACATGTGCGCAAGTCAAAGCCGAGCATCAAAAGCCGCCGGGCTTGCTACAACAGCCTGAACTTCCTACGTGGAAGTGGGAAATGGTAACTATGGATTTTATTACCAAGTTACCTAAGACAAAGAAAGGCAATGATACAATATGGGTCATAGTTGACAGACTGACTAAGTCAGCTCATTTCTTACTCATCAAGGAGACTTATAGCTCCGATATGTTAGCCCGGTTATACGTTGATAAGATTGTAGCCTTACACGGCATACCTGTAGCTATTATCTCTGATAGAGATACTAGGTACACGTCACATTTTTGGAAGAGCTTCCAGCAATCTTTGGGCACACGTTTGAACTTTAGTACGGCTTACCATCCTCAGACAGACGGTCAGAGTGAGCGTACTATTCAAACGTTGGAAGACATGCTACGCGCATGTGCGATCGATTTGGGAGGTAGCTGGGATAAGAACCTACCATTGATCGAATTCTCCTACAACAATAGCTACCATACCAGCATAAAGGCTGCGCCTTTTGAGGCATTATACGGTAGAAAGTGTAGATCGCCAGTTTGTTGGGCGAAAGTTGGAGAAGTCCAGTTGTCCGGACCAGAGATCGTGTTCGAAACGACGGACAAGATTGTCCAGATTCGTAACAATCTCCAAGCTGCCCGGGATAGGCAGAAGAGTTACGCGGATCCAAGTCGTAAGGATTTTCACTTCGAAGTAGGTGAAAAAGTCCTACTTAAAGTGTCACCCTGGAAAGGAGTGATGCGGTTTGGTAAGAAAGGCAAGCTAAGCCCGAGATACATAGGACCTTTCGAGGTTATCGAACGTGTCGGGTCAGTTGCCTATAAGTTGAACTTACCAGAAGAGCTCAGTGGAATTCACAATGTGTTCCACATCTGCAATCTAAAGAAGTGTCCCGCTGACGATTCACATGTCATGCCACACACAGATGTGCAAATCGATAAGAGCTTAACGTTTGTTGAAAAACCTTTGTCGATTGAAGATCGACAGGTAAGGAAACTTCGAAGGAAGCATATACCTTTTGTAAAGGTCAAATGGGATGCCCGTAGAGGTCCCGAATTCACGTGGGAGGTTGAATCCACGATGAAAGAAAAGTACCCTTACTTATTTCAGTAAATCTCGGGTCGAGATTTATTTTAAGGGGGTGAGGATGTAACACCTCGGAAATTCACGTCCTATAATATGTTGACACGTGTCATAAAGTTTAAACGTGTGAAAGAAATATTATGGGAGGACCAAAGATGACAAATATAGAAAGTATGTGAATATACGTATTCTAAGTGTCAACTGTGAATAAATACAATGTATATTAACCCTACACGATGCTCATACCTTCAAACGAATAAATCATGGATCATACGAAGCTAAATGTGAGTGATTTCAAACTACAGGGACCAAATGTGTCAACATGTTTAATTTATACCTCTGAGTGACCTTTTGACAAACCTGAAGCTTTGTAAATATTAATTATGCTCACGAGAATGCACCATTAAAATTTCATAAAGTTTCGATATCGTATGAGAAAGTTATGATCAAATTCGTGTGCGAGGGGTTAAAGTGTTAACGTTGAAAGTTAAGGCTTTTCGGGTTACCCGGAAGTGTTCGGGGACTTGGCAAAGTGGGTATAAGTCCTAAAGTCCTTGTGGGTATATTACAAGGGGTCAAATGGCAAGTAAAAACCTAATTACCCTTTCAAAATTACCAAAGGTCAAATTGAAAAACAAGGAAAATCAAATTTTAGATTTCGCAGGCCCATGCGGCCCGCATTGTTTTCGGGTAAATGGGAAGCGGGCCGCTTCCGGCCCCCAGATACAGAAAACGGGGACAGACCCCTGTATTCGCGGAAACTCGACTTTTAAACGCATTTCTCACATGGTGGGCGACCCCTAACTGTGCTAGAACACTAGGGACAAGTGTTGGATGGTTGTGGTTGATCCTAGAGTTAGTTGTCAACTAGTTATGGTGGATCAAAGTGCTATATAAGGCCACCTTATGCAACATTCATCCTCACAACTTGCATCTGATCATTGGAGTATTTCTGGAGCTAAGGAACTCTCCCATCTGATCTTAATTCGTGCATTGGACTCTTGTAAGTCTCCTAGTTCTTGTTTAGTTGTGTTTAGCTTAGTTAATTAGCTAAAAGTCAAACCGTCGTAATTACGGTTTGACTTCGAGATTAGTCACTAATGACTCAGTCTTATCTCGAATTAAAAATAGTTTTAGAATGGTATTTATGTGGGAAATAAAACCCCAAAAAGGTTTCCCCTGATCACCATCCTAAGCAGGTCAAATGTCGGGTCAAACCTTTACTTAAAAAGTCAACATATTGCTTAAAATGTCATTTATGCATAATTAGCTATCTAGAACATGTATAACCTGTTTGAACATTGTTATAACCTAGAAATAAGTGTAAGAACATGTCCCAACATGTTCAACCCGACTATTTCCTGTTTAGACCCGGTTCGGAACCGAAAGGCACATAGTTTGACTTTTCCGTTGACTTTCAGTTCTGACCCGTTTGGGCATATTTTAGAAGTGCCTCAGAGCTTTAATTGGATTAGGATACATGTTAGAACAACCCTCTGTGATCATGCACCTTGGTTCACTAGTTATCCAATTAATATGCATATTTCCGTTTATTGCTCATACGTTGACCGTTATGCCCTTATTACCTTAAATCATGATTTGTGAAAATATAAAAGTGTAGAAACCTTAGTTACTAATATATAAACTTGTATGCAAAGTTTGACATCAATTTGACTTATAGATTAAGAGTTATGCTCATTATCGCTAAATTAAGGCTTTGTGTTAACAAAATGGCGTAATTAGCGTAAAGCCTAGTTAAACATACTTTTTAATACCAAATCTTTTACCCACTGATCTTATACATTATTTTGAGATTTTTAAAGATTTTTAATTAATTTTAGGCTGAGCATAACTAGTAGTCGCAGGCTTAATCCGGTAATTGTCGGTTTTGCCCTTACGGGCCATAAAACGAGTTTTACTTATCTAAACGACTCCAAACCTTTTGCTACTGATCACACATGTTAAATAAATTATTTTAAGCCTTCTGGAAATATAAAAATATCAGATTTAAGTATAGAACCCGGAAATGGCCTTTAATCGCCATAATTAGCGTTTTTAACGCATAGTATGTCTTAGAATCATATTGGACATACCCGGGTTGATACCTACTGATATATGAGGCAAATTAAGATATTTTAACAGTAAGCAAAGGTTGATAAACTCAGACTTCGTTTTTGAGCTTTCCGGCTTATGTGAAATTTCCAAAATACCCCTACGGGGCATAGTTTAGTTAAATATGATAAATTTCACATATATGCCTTAGCCTACTGTTATAACCCATAAAAATGAGTATGTTTGCTGTTTACATCAGACCTGTAACTCAGTTGAACATATAAACGCTTTTACAAACTTTAAAATGACCAAACTACCCCTACGGGGCATAGTTTGTGTCTAAATTAGTTTCGGGCATAACGAAAGACACCTTACTGATGTCACAACATATTTGAGACATAATTAACTTAGGAAACCTGTATATAGCTCTCATGACTACCCGTCACGCTTATTACGCGTACGGTTCGGTTTATGTAACAAGTTTACATAAATTAGCCGAAACGGGTCAAACCTTAACGGTTTTATCTCAAAATCCAGAATGTAAATAATAAACCCATATTAAACAAGTCTTCAAACTTGTCGGGTATGAATCACATTCTATCCGGTCTTCGCTTAATCGTGCGTACGAACCTTATCTTGAAACTAGCCGGTCTAAGCTTAAGCTTAATAAAAGACCCGTTAGAATTCTAATAGGTTATATTAAACCTTCGTTCCAGATTAGGAGAAACAGTAAAAGCTACGTGCATTCTGCTATTTGTGATTTATACTTGCATCAGGTAAATACTTTTAACTTATTTTCCCTATACGGGCTTGGGTTACGGTACATAGCGTACCGCTTGATCGGGCATCAAATCTCCACGCTTAGTGGGTAGTTGAATAATTTGATCGGCTCGTTTTAAACAGATTTGTTTACTTTACAGCCTTTGGGGGGTTAATGACCATGTCCCGGATATCCTCGGCATCATCTTACGAGATGGCCACGACCTGAGCACGGGGTGTAGGCGTACTCCCGTGTATAACTCACTTAAAGTGGTGTGTCTATTGATCTTTAACCCGGATACGTTCCGGGCTACTGAACGCATAAGTAACATGTAATTCGTTCACAAGATTATTATATTATCAAAATAATTCTCCCAAGTTAAATAAAGTGATTTATGCCACGTGCATCTAAACCAATTTTCAATCATTTTCCAAAATGAGTCAGTTGAATGTATTTACCAGTGTAAACTGACGTATTTTCCCAAAAAGACTGAATGCAGGTACTAAACGAAATTTGGCTGGATTGTCTCCTAAGCATCAATAAAAGTCTCGCAAGCTTAGGATGCCAGAAGTCTGTTGAACCATAAATGTTATTTTGTTTCGATCCTACTGTGGATAAACACCGGATATTGTGACTTTGATTACAATAAATAAATTCGGTTGTATCTTATTTTTAATTTGCTTCCGCTGTGCATTATTATATTGTGTTGTTTGACTATTACGTTGCCAACCACGTCACGATACTCCCCACCGGGCCCACCGGTGACATATGGAAATCGGGGTGTGACACAAGCGTCGGTTTTCGTAGGACTTTTTATTTTTGTAACTTTTATTTTGATGAAGCTATTATTCAAACAAAGTTATTTTTGATGAACTTGTTTGTTTATTTTCCTTTGCTTCATCATCAACACTTTTTTTTTTGAAAAGTCATACGAAAAACCGAGCTAGTTACTAAAACAAAGGGTAAAAAATGAAAAAGGTTTTGGTGGGTGAAAGGGTGTTTGGTTTGGGTTATGAAATGAAAAGGTTTAGGCTCAAAGGGGCTAACTAGGGGGATTTTGGGTAGGTGGTAAAAAAAAAAGAAAAATAATGGTGTAGAAATAAAAAGGGTTAGTCCTAATGCCTCCATCATTTACCTACTCGGGTTTAAGTTGATTAGGACCGGGAATGTATCGTCATGGCAAGTTCTAGAGTCGTAAGAACCAAGCGGCTATTCACACAAGAAACGAAAGATGAACATTTAATTTAAAGATATGTTTTTGTATGCTCAATAAAGGCTCAAAACTCACTTTTGTGGGAATGGGTTTTTATGTGATCAAGTATATATAATTAAATTTTAACTAAGCTTGTCATGCATTTTCATAATTTTCTTATGTTGATTCTTTTTATCATGACGCTATCGGTTGTAAATTTGTAAAAATATAACCTTTTTTAGAATTTTGAAATTCCCAAATTAAACCTAGACAAGTAAAAAAAAATGAAAAATTTTTGAAAAAATTTGGGGTGATTAGCGGTTCCAATAGAGTTTTGTATAAGGCTTGTATTTAGGACTTGCAAGATTCAAGGTTTTAGCATCCCCCCCCACACTTAAATTACACATTGTCCTCAATGTGTCCCAAAAATAAGTTTTTAGGTTGATTGAATGTGTAAAAAGGTGTGAAAAAGCAAAAATTTGTGTTACTGGGCGCTGAACACGGCCCCCTGTTCAAGTGCCAGTAACAAAATTAAATCAAGAGAAACAGAAGCCTGGACACGGGGGCGTGTTGGGTGAGCACGGCCCGTGTCCAGTTTACCTGAACTGGTTATTTCTGCAGACTGTGCAGCACGGGGCCGTGTTGGGCGGTCACGGCCCGTGCCGAACTTACTGTAAACGAAGAATTTTTGTCGGATGGTCCTGTTTTCCTACATGGGGTGCTGGTTCAAGTTTCCCTTGCATCCTTTGCCATCTCAAGTGTGTTTTATTCCTAAAAATTAAAACTAACTAGAAAACATAAAAATTAATCTAAACTAAACTAGGGATAGTTCCGCGGAATGCCTCCGTGGTGCGCCACGTTTATAAGGGTCCTTGGCTAGACCCAAAGCCTGGTCATATGTTACTCAAGTGGGATGTTTTGCATCCCATGTTACACCGTCGGAGAGCGTCATCCAAACTTGAGTCTATAACCTTCATGTAGTTGACCGGGTCTTCGTCCTCTACTCTCTTTCCACATTCAAACTTCACTTCCTTGTCCCCAAACTTCAATGTTAGTGTTCCGTCATTCATGTCCATCACTGCTTGGGTGGTGGCTAGAAATGGCCTCCCGAGGATGAGAGGGACATCGGTGTCTTCCTCCATGTCTAGGATCACAAAATCGGTCGGGAAAACGAAATTGTCAACTTTAACCAATAGATTTTCAGCGACACCTTGTGGAAATTTGACGGATCTGTCGGCGAGTTGTATGCTCATCTTTGTAGGGCTCGTTGTTCCTAGGCCGAGTCGTTTGAACATAGATGTGGGCATGAGGTTAATGCTAGCCTCAAGATCGGCTAATGCATTACGAATCGGGGATTCCCCGATCGAGCAAGGAATCGTGAAGCTTCCGGGATTAATTTTCTTTTGTGGGAGTTTGTTGAGTACTAAGGCGGAGCATTCTTCGCCTAAGTTAACTAATTGCAATGATTCAATTTTCCTTTTGTGAGTGAGGAAGTCCCTCATAAATTTTGCATATTTAGGCATTTGGGTTAGGACCTCAATAAAAGGGATATTAACATGCAATTGTTTTAGTAAATTTTAGAACTTTACGAATTGCTCATCGGTCTTTTGACGATTTAACCGCCCGGGGTATGGAACCGGAGGAGTCTTGGTGGGCTCTTGATTTGGTGGAGAAGCCTTTTTCTGGTTGGGGCGCGGGTGAAGTCGTGCTTTGGCCGAGCTGACTTCCTTCAACCGGTGGTAATGGGGCATCCTCGGGACCCACGGTTCGGTTTCTCAATGTGATGAGATGTACTTGCGCCTTTGGGTTGGTTTCGGTATTGCTTGGTAACGCGCCTTGTGGTCTCTCGGAGAAATTTTGAGCTATTTGATTTAATTGTTTTTCAATGTTTTGAATGCTAGCTTGTTGATTTCTAAAATTCGATTCCAATTGCTGAAACCGATCCGAGTTTTTCTTTTCGGTTTCGGAGATGAGGCGAGATATAGTATCTTCAAGCCTTTCTCTTCCACCTTTTTGTTGAGAAAAATTTTGTGGTTGTTGAAAGTTAGTTCGTTGGTTTTGTTGGTTATTACTATTGCCGGGATCTCTCCAACCAAGGCTGGGGTGGTTACGCCATCCTTGGTTGTAGGTACCCGTTGGTGGACCCGACGGCCTAGGTCTATTATCAATGTAGTTTACCGTTTCCGTTTGATCATCTACTTCTTTCATACAACTCCAATTTTCATGTGGTCCACCACACCCTTCACAAGCCATAACCGAGGCCGTTTTTGCCATTTCTATTTTTTTTTATTTTTGAAGAAAGGGCCTCGATTTGGGCTTGTAAAGAAGTGCTTTCGTCAACCTTATGGGCGCCCGGGGCAATAGATTTATTGCCTCGGGGAGTGTGCCACTGAAAATTGATTTGCGCAATTTCCTCAATTTGATTATATATTTCATTTGGGCGACGATTACCTAGAAGTCCCCCGGAGCTAGAATCAAGTGTTTGTCTTGTGTGTGGCAACAACCCATTGTAGAAAGTGGATACTTGTTGCCACACTGCTAGACCGTGATGAGGACACTTTCTTAGTAGCTCCTTGAACCTTTCCCAAGTTTCATATAAGGATTCCCCATCCTCTTGTGAGTATGTATTAATTTCAGTCATTAATTTAGCCGTTTAGCAGGAGGGAAATACTTATATAGAAACTTTTGGGCTAGTTCATCCCAGGTGTTTACCGAGCCAACTGGGAGGGTGTTAAGCCAAGCCTTAGCTCGGTCTTTTAGCGAAAATGGAAACATTCGAAGGCTGATGGCGTCATTTGATGCTCCATTGATCCGAAAGGTATCGCATATTTCTAAGAAATTAGTAATATGTAGATGGGGATCCTCGTCCGCAAGCCCATGGAAGGTTGCGGAGTTTTGAAGCATCTGTATCAAATATGGTCGAAGTTCGAAGTTATTGGCTTCGACATTCGGTGCATTGATAGCGGCACCGAGATTACCTACGGTGGGCCGTAGGTAATCCATGAGGGTACGTTGGTCCGCCATTGGAAGTGGGTCCCCCGAAACTTTCTCTTGAATTTTAGCTTTAAGTCTTTTTCTGAGAAAGCGTTCAGGTTCTTCTAGAGGTTCTTTTATGTCTCTACTAGAATTGGAGCTCATGCACTACGTAGGAAGTTCAAATGTGGCGCCGAGGTTCCAATTCCTACAATAAAAACAGAAAAGAATGTTGGTCAGAAGGTTCACCACGGCCCCGTGCTCAGTGAACACTGCCCGTGGTCGGAGGTACAGTGATTGTTTTCCGGATCCCTGTTACTGGGAGTTGGACACGGCCCCGTGTTGCACCGACACGGCCCCGTGCTCAGCTCTTTGTAGCTCGGAAAATAAAAACTGCCAGTGATAGTGGTGGGCACGGCCCGTGTCCGACCAGGCACGGCCCGTGCTGAGCTCTATAGAAACTGAAAAACTAAGAAAAATCCTAAAAAAAAAAAATGAAAAATAAGAAAAACGATTAGGCCGTTGATTCCTAACTTTCTTAAAATCCTTGTGTCCCCGGCAACGGCGCCAAAAACTTGATGCGTGTGAAGTGTATATATAAGTTTAAGTATATTTTAAACCATTTTACACTTTTTTTTAGCCAAGTTTTAAATTTATAAAACACGATATTTACTAACACTAAACACACATGTCACGGCCCCCGACCCGGTTTAACCCGTTTCAGGAGCCGCGGAACAGAAAATCCCGTGGTATTTATTTAACAGTGGAAGTTTCTTCAGGATCATTTTAAAAACTGAAATATTTCCCGATTATTTTATTTCACAACTCGGGATAAAAACCGGTAATTTACAATCTTGAGATTTCATGAATAAATCTTTTGTTTTACAAAACATGTTTCCTTATTTTTATACGGAGCCACTTCCTTAAGCTTGTAGTGCTTCACGGCACTTTTCCTGGATCACAACAGATCACCTGAAACATGTTTGAAAAAGGTTTTGTCAGCGGGAAATACTGAGTGAATCATTCTATTTACTAAAACGACACCTTTGTTATAATTTACAGTATTAAGAGCAATTACAATGTTTCAGATATCAACCAACTACCCTCGGTATTTGTCACTCGACTCGTTTCTGTGACTATGGTCATATCACCCATTGGCTAACTCGTTGTCCAATGGTGAAGATTATCAAGTAATGTATACAAAACCCCACATACCAGCTGTAATATGGTGATTACAAAGACTTAATCCCTGTAATTATAACTTTGAAAATAAACATGCTTTTGAAAACAAATTTGATAAAAAGAGAATGACTCACATTGCAGATTTAATTTTGAACAGAGCTTAGCCTACTGATTAGCCTTGATAACCTAGTTTAAATAATCAGGCACACAAACTAGGTTAGTAACTTAATACAGCATTTACGATAACTCACGAGATTAAAACCTTCACAACGAATGACAAAGTGCGATACTTAAACATCCATCGATTTAACGACGAATGACAAAGCATAAACCCTAATGTGGGCAGCACTTAAACATCCATTGGATAGTTTAATCGATCGGACATTGAATCGTAGTAGCGATCGAGTTATTACCCTGAATTGTGGCAGCACTTCGTGATCAGTGTGTGTTTTTGTAGTAAACAGTGTCTAACTTTGTGTACGTAAAGAATTTTAACGTCGAACTGAAGCCAGAAATCAAGTCCCAAGCCCCTGTATTTATACCTGAAATTGACATCTCCCGCGTGTCGCGGAAGATGTCCCCGGTTCTGTCGCGACTCGCCTGGGGTAACAATCTACCATAGGGTAGCCTTGTGTCCCAGTAGGCTTGCTGAGTTGGTTTCGTGTTATTTCGAATTTTTGACAGCAAACTGTTAAGATATTACCGAATAGGGTTTACCCCCCCTTAGTTTTAGGGGCCCTAATCCTGATTTCAAATGTTCTAAAAATTTTAGGGATTATGCAGAATCACTTGGGTTTCTCAATTAAGGTTTCCTATTGGACAATTTAATTAAATAAATATAACTTTTGATGAGAGTTGTTACATTCTCCCCACCTTAATAAAATCTCGTCCTCGAGATTTACTGGAGTAAATGAGGATACTTTTGCTTCATTTCTGATTCCAGCTCCCAAGTGTATTCAGCTCCTCTCTTTGAATCCCATCTAACTTTGACTAAAACTAGTCGTTTGTGTTTGAGAAACTTGATCTTTCGATCCTCAATTTGAATAGGTTTCTCAACAAATTTCAGCTTTTCGTTTACCTCTATATCTCGAAGAGGTACTACCAGTGATTCATCTGATAAGCATTTCTTGAGATTGGATACATGAAATACATCATGTACTCCAGATAATTCTTCTGGTAGTTGTAAATGATAAGCAACTGGTCCTATACGTTGGATCACTGAAAATGGTCCTACGTACCTTGGACTTAGCTTTCCTTTCTTACCGAATCTAACAACTCCTTTCCAAGGGGAAACTTTTAATAGTACTTTGTCTCCCACTTGAAATTCAAGTGGCTTGAGTCGATTATCTGCATAACTCTTTTGACGATCACGAGCCATCTTCAGTCTTTCCTTGATTTGAGTAATCTTATCAGTCGTCTCTTGCACTATTTCAGGACCTGACAATTGACTTTCTCCTATTTCTGCCCAACAAACTGGAGTTCTGCACCTTCTTCCGTACAGTGCTTCAAATGGGGCGGTTTCAATACTTGAATGATAGCTATTGTTATAGGAGAATTCAATTAATGGTAAATGATCATCCCAATTTCCACCAAAATCTATTACACATGCTCGGAGCATGTCTTCTAGAGTTTGGATCGTCCTTTCACTTTGTCCGTCTGTTTGGGGATGATATGCAGTACTCAGATTAAGTCGAGTTCCCATAGCTTGCTGGAAGCTTTTCCAGAAATGAGAAGTAAAACGACTATCCATATCCGAAACAATGGAGAGTGGAACTCCATGTAAGGATACAACTTCATCTACATACAATTTTGCCAACCTTTCCATACTAAAGGTTTCTTTCATAGGTAGAAAGTGAGCAGATTTGGTTAATCGATCCACAATTACCCAAATCGCATCATTACCTTTTCTTGTTTTGGGTAACTTAGTAACAAAATCCATTGTTATAAGTTCCCATTTCCATACTGGCATCTCTAATTGTTGTAGTAGACTTGAAGGTTTCTGATGTTCTGCCTTAACTTGTGAACAAGTGAGACATTTAGAAACATATCGCGCTATATTCTTTTTCATTCCTATCCACCAAAAATTCTTTCTTAAATCTTGGTACATCTTATTGTTTCCTGGGTGCATAGTATACCTAGATTTATGGGCCTCTTCTAGAATCTTAGGTCTTAAGTCTCCTTGTTTAGGTATCCAAATTCTACTTTTGTGGAATCTCCAAATTCCATCGGTTCCTTGTTCTAATTCCTTTATTCGTCCTTTCATTCCTTCAGCATCATCCTTGATTGCTGTAGCTTGAACATTCTTCAATTGTTCCATTAAATCTATTTGTAGATTTAATCTGAGAGCACGAACCCGTCGTTGTTTCTCATAATACTTACGACTTAAGGCATCTGCAACTACATTTGCCTTTCCTTCGTGATACTGAATATCACAGTCGTAGTCACTTAGGATTTCCATCCATCTTCTTTGTCTCATGTTTAACTCTTTTTGCCCGAATATATATCTTAGACTTTTATGATCCGTATAGACAGTAAACCTACTTCCATACAGATAATGTCTCCATATTTTAAGGGCAAAAATTACAGCTCCTAATTCTAAGTCATGAGTCGTATAGTTCTCTTCGTGCTTTTTCAACTGTCTTGAAGCATACGCAATTACCTTCTTTCGTTGCATAAGCACACATCCAAATCCTAATTTTGAAGCATCACAATATACCTCAAAATCTTCAGTTCCTTCTGGTAAGGCTAAGATTGGTGCACTTGTTAATTTCTGCTTTAATATTCTAAAGGCTTCTTCTTGCTTTGGTCCCCATTCAAACTTAACTGCTTTGCAGGTTAGCTTAGTTGATGGAACAGCTATCTTGGAAAAATCCTTAATAAACCGTCTATAGTACCCAGCTAAACCTATAAAACTTCTAATTTCCATTGCTGTTTGTGGAACCTTCCATTTAGTAATTGCCTCTATCTTAGCAGGATCTACGTGAATACCTTCGTGATTCACCATGTGTCATAAGAATTGCACTTCTTGCAACCAAAATTCACACTTCGAGAATTTGGCATAAAGCTTTTCTTTTCTTAACAAAGTTAAGAGTGCATGAAGGTGTTCATAATGCTCTGTCTGACTTTTGGAATAAATAAGTATATCGTCTATAAAAACAATTACAAATTTATCCAAATATGGTTTACAGATCCTATTCATCATGTCCATGAATGCAGCAGGTGCATTCGTTAACCCAAAGGGCATGACTGTAAACTCGTAATGACCATACCTAGTTCTAAAAGCGGTTTTAGGTATGTCTTCTTCTTGTACCTTCAATTGATGATATCCGGAGTGTAAGTCTATCTTAGAAAAATATCTAGCTCTTTGAAGTTGATCAAACAGATCATCAATCCTAGGTAATGGGTATCGATTCTTAATTGTAACCTTATTCAATTCTCTATAATCGATACACATTCTCATTGAACCATCCTTTTTCTTAACAAATAGCACTGGTGCTCCCCAAGGAGATGAACTAGGTTGTATAAATCCTTTACTTAGTAATTCATCTAATTGCTTTTTCAGTTCTAACATTTCTGTGGGAGCTAACCGATAAGGTGCCTTAGCTATCGGTGTAGTTCCTGGAATTAGATGAATCCTAAATTCTACTTCCCTATCTGGGGGTAATCCCGGTAACTCTTCCGGAAATACATCCGGATATTCTGAGACTACAGGAATTTCCATAAGTTCTTTACCCTTAGTACTAATGATTACTGAAATCATATATACTATTCCTTGTTTTCGTTCATAATTAGCAACTTTCATTACTGATATGAACTTCATGGGCTTACGTGGTTTATCTCCTGTAATCCTGATTACTTCTCCGGTGGGTGATTGAATTTCTATGGAATTCTGATCACACAAGATTCGAGCATGGTTGGCTA
Organism: Helianthus tuberosus; assembly: GCA_030545235.1. NCBI lineage: Eukaryota > Viridiplantae > Streptophyta > Magnoliopsida > Asterales > Asteraceae > Helianthus > Helianthus tuberosus. The sequence goes on from CM060413.1 coordinate 174,283,492, forward strand.
CTAACCAATCCATTCCTAATACAACATCAAATTCAGCTAATTTTATTGGCAATAGGTTTGCAGAGAATTTATGTCCTAAAAGTTCAATACTTTCTTCCTGCAAAACTTTATCTATTTTAACTGAATTTCCGTCTGCCGTTTCAACTGTAAAAATCTGCCTAATATTGGTTAAAGGTAAATTAAGAGCTTGGCAGAATGAAGTATTTATAAAACTTTGGTTTGCACCAGAGTCAAATAATACTTTGGCGTAAATGTTGTGAACTAAGAACGTACCCGCTATCACATCTGGGATGAGTTCTGCTTCTTGAGTGGTTAGCTGAAATGCCCTGGCATTCTTCTTAATAGTTCCGTCGGTCGCCTTGGTTTTGTTGTCTGCTGGTTTGATTAATTTAGGACATTCTGGTTTAAAATGTCCCTTTTCTCCACAGTTATAGCAGATCGTTGTTTTCTTTCTGCAGTCTTCTTCCCGATGTCCTACCATTTTGCAAAAATTACAGGTTACATTACATCTTCCATAATGTTTTCTTTTGCAATTCTTGCAGAATGGCATAGTTGAGGATTTTCCCGTTCCTCTTCTTTTGAAGTTGCTATTATTACCCGTACGAAATCCTTGGGTAATTTTCTGAGCTAATTCCTTCTTCCTGTTTTCATCTTGGGTGCGTACTAATTCGTCAGTTAGGGTATTAGCTAATTCCACCGCATCGTCAATAGTGCGAGGTCTCGCAGCTTTAACGATATTGCGGATTTCACTAATCAGTCCCCAAATGTAGCGAGAAATGAGTACCGGTTCTGGCGAAGCCAGTGTTGGTACCACTCTAGCATATTCAAAGAATGTCGAAGTATAATCGCGACAATCTACACCCATCATCCGATGATTTAGGAACTTATTTGTCATTTGTTCCTTTTCATACTCGGGACAGAATTTTCTTTCTACAAGACCCTTAAATTCTTCCCAATTCATGGCATAAGCTATTATTCTTCCTTTTGATTGTAACACAGTGTTCCACCATTCGAGTGCTCCTTCCTTGAAGAGATTTGATGCGTACATGACTTGATCATCTTTAGCACATTTACTTATTGCAATTACTGCTTCGGTTTTCTCTAACCAACGCAGTGATGCAGTTGCTCCTTCATTGCCTGCAAATTCAGTGGGTTTACAAGCAAGAAATTCTTTGAAAGTGCAACCAGTGCAGTTTTCATTTTCTTAGGAAATGGAGCTTGATGTGGTTCCGCATTATGATTAACATGATCATTGCCTCCGTTTACGCTATTACTAAAGTTATCTTCAGAAATACGTTTACTAGGAACGATTTGTTGCGGTTCGATTGGATTCTTTACAGCAGCAACGATTGCTGGAATAGCATTGGCTATCCCTTGAGCAACAATATTTTCGATATCTTGCCTAGTCATATATTGATCCCCTGGATGTTGCTCAGACTAATTAACCTCATTTACTGGTTCATTACCAATGTTTGCCATCTGATAATTAATTTTATAATAATAATTAGTATAGATACAAATATAATAAAACAGTTTGCACATAATCACATTAACATGTATAACCAAAAATTATTGATTTCCCGAGTTTCATTTCTATATATTATATTATTCCTCGTACACACGATTATCATACAATGTTTTATTGTTAAGTTATTACACATACTGGTTCTTATGATTATTTATTAACAAATATTCCTGTAAACTCCCATTATCTGGTCAGCTAATTTCTTAAAAACGATGCTCCCTTTCATCATACTTCCAAGTAACTCTTTCTCCAACATCCCTAATCCTATTTCCTGCATTAATTAACTCTTCGCCCCAGAGACGAAGTTCAGCCAGATTCTCTGGGCTCATAGTTGGGTATAGTGGAGGTTCTGGGTCAACTTGTGGGAAAAATGTATCAGGGTTGTTTAAAAGATTTTGGTATTACCAATCAGTTGTCCACCATTCATCTAATTCTACTGGTAGTGGTTGAGGTTGGACAATAGGATCTGGAATAGCAGGTTCCAGATTGATTGGAATTGGAGCTTCTAGTGGGTAGCTGAAAATATCTTCTTCAGTAAATATAAGGTTTGGATTAGCTGGTTCAAGGTTTCCATCGGCAGGTCCGATGAGGTCACTCATTACTAGTTTATGATCTAAAACTTCCCAGGGAGTCATTTTCTGTTTCTGTCTAGAACTTTCTCCGACTTCTCTTTCTGTTTGCTTAAAACTCTTCTCAGCTTCTATCTCTACTTGATTAACATTTTCCTCAATTTCTACTCCTTTTCCTTTGTCTTTTGGTTCTTCAGTTTTGATAACTTTTCTTGTTGCTGGCTTTTTCCTACGTACACGCCTCCAACCCACAAATCTGCTTCTTTTCTTGGGTTTAGGTTTTGCCAGTGGTTTGGATTGAAATTCCATAGGTTCTTCTTTTTCAGCAAAGTAACCGGTGAATTCCTTGGAAACTTCTATCTTAACGGGATAGAGGTTAAGATTTTCTAAAGCTTCAGATATCTCATTCATGCTGTTTAGCATATATACAAAATACATACCAATTGTTAAAATAACATAACAAAATTTCATAGATAACCCGTAAATATTATTGCATACATAAAACAACTGACAAGTACGATTTACTGTGAACTTATTTATTTACTGAATAAGGTTTCTGGAAAATAAAGGTGCTAAAACTTTTGAATATTTAGAGATTGGCATTTTCTGCTACTGTAGCTAGCATATAAAGATCTGCCCATTTCTCATCTAATTTGTCCTCCCAAGGTGTTTTACTGGTCAATTCCTGGGTTTCCTGTTTAATCTTCTTCTCTCGGTTTTTCCTTATTTCCTCCTGACTTTTCCTAATAATCAAACTTCTTTTATTAGGAGAAAGTGGTTTCTCGTAATGAGTCTTTCTCACAAATATTCCTTCTTCAGGAATTTCATAAGGTTTTGTTTGGGATGAACTTCCCTTCTCGTTAGATGACCTATCTAGTTTAATTTGGGATGAACTTCCCTTCTCCTTCTTCAGGAATTTCATAAGGTTTTATTTGACAACTTTTGTTTACCCATACTGTAATTAACAAAGAATTAGTTAATAAAACACATAATCACATAATTGGCAATCAGAAAAATTAAGTATTTTCTAAATACTTAATAGGCTTAAATCAGTGGCTTTGATACCACCTTTTTTGTCACGGCCCCCGACCCGGTTTAACCCGTTTCAGGAGCCGCGGAACAGAAAATCCCGTGGTATTTATTTAACAGCAGAAGTTTCTTCAGGATCATTTTTAAAAACTGAAATATTTCCCGATTATTTTATTTCACAACTCGGGATAAAAACCGGTAATTTACAATCTTGAGATTTCATGAAGAAATCTTTTATTTTACAAAACATGTTTCCTTATTTTTATACTGAGCCACTTCCTTAAGCTTGTAGTGCTTCACGGCACTTTTCCTGGATCACAACAGATCACCTGAAACATGTTTGAAAAAGGTTTTGTCAGCGGGAAATACTGAGTGAATCATTCTATTTACTAAAACGACACCTTTGTTATAATTTACAGTATTAAGAGCAATTACAATGTTTCAGATATCAACCAACTACCCTCGGTATTTGTCACTCGACTCGTTTCTGTGACTATGGTCATATCACCCATTGGCTAACTCGTTGTCCAATGGTGAAGATTATCAAGTAATGTATACAAAACCCCACATACCGGCTGTAATATGGTGATTACAAAGACTTAATCCCTGTAATTATAACTTTGAAAATAAACATGCTTTTGAAAACAAATTTGATAAAAAGAGAATGACTCACATTGCAGATTTAATTTTGAACAGAGCTTAGCCTACTGATTAGCCTTGATAACCTAGTTTAAATAATCAGGCACACAAACTAGGTTAGTAACTTAATACAGCATTTACGATAACTCACGAGATTAAAACCTTCACAACGAATGACAAAGTGCGATACTTAAACATCCATCGATTTAACGACGAATGACAAAGCATAAACCCTAATGTGGGCAGCACTAAAACATCCATTGGATAGTTTAATCGATCGGACATTGAATCGTAGCAGCGATCAAGTTATTACCCTGAATTGTGGCAGCACTTCGTGATCAGCGTGTGTTTTTGTAGTAAACAGTGTCTAACTTTGTGTACGTAAAGAATTTTAACGTCGAACTAAAGCCAGAAATCAAGTCCCAAGCCCCTGTATTTATACCTGAAATTGACATCTCCCGCGTGTCGCGGAAGATGTCCCCGGTTCTGTCGCGACTCGCCTGGGGTAACAATCTACCCTAGGGTAGCCTTGTGTCCTAGTAGGCTTGCTGAGTTGGTTTCGTGTTATTTTGAATTTTTGACAGCAAACTGTTAAGATATTACCGAATAGGGTTTACCCCCCCCCCCCCCTTAGTTTTAGGGGCCCTAATCCTGATTTCA